>CAUYUJ010020459.1:685675-719412 GCA_963575745.1 Prorocentrum cordatum
TCTGGGGGCCGCTTATGGTCTTCTTGGGGGCCTCCTGGGGGCCTCTTGGGGGCCTTTTGGGGCCACCTTAGGGCCATCTTGGGACCTCTTGGGGCCTCCTGGGCGTTTCTTGGGGCCATCTTGGAGGAGATCGGTGAACGAATGGGGGGTTCCTCAATTTCGCCGCCCCCCCCAGGAGGCCCAAATGGGGCCAAAACCTTAGTTCAATCAATGATTTTGGCTTCCTCGCCGAGGTCGTTTTGGACGCTCTGACTACCCGCGCCCTCCCCCGTCCAGGTCCACGGGGAGGGGGTAGGGGGAGGGGTCAAGCGCCCGCAAGCCGTCTCGCTCACTCCCACCCGCCCTCCCAACACATACGTAGCACCCGAGTCTGGCCCGAGCCTGAGCATATTCAGCAGTCGTCGTTGGATGGGCAGCTACTGGGGGCCAATCCGCCGCCGCCGCCGCCGGCCGCCGCCGCCGCCGCCGCCGCCGCCGCCGCGCACGCCGCCGCCGCCGCCGCCGCGCGCCGCCGCCGCCGCGCCGCCGCCGCCGCCGCCCGCCGCCCCCGCGCCCTAACCGCCCCGCCGCGCGCAGCCGCACCGCCCGCGCCGCCGCCGCCGCCGCCGCCGCCGCCGCCGCCGCCCGCGCCGCCGCCGCCGGCCGCCGCCGCCGCCGCCGCCGCCGCCTCCTCCGACGCCGCCGCAGCCGCCGCCGCCGCCGCCGCCGCAGCCGCCGCAGCCGCCGCCGCCGCCGCCAAGTGTACTCTGTATTGTTTTTTGTCAGGGATGGTGGGGGGGGGGCGCATCGGGTTGGTTGCGCATGTTCCGAATTTGGAGGCAAAGTGTGTTTCGTATTGTCTTTTGCAAGGGATGGTGGGGAGAGGTGTCGGCGTGGACTCGGGTTGGCCCCCAGTCGCCTGGGGGAGGGGGTGTTTATTAATAGGGAACAGTGGTAAACCCCTCTCCGAAGGGGAAGAGGGAGGGGTGGAAAAGGAAACGCCCTAAACCACCGACGCCCAGAGCGCTGGTGGGATTAGCAGGGGACATGCTGCCCGATCCTGCAGGCCACCTTAGGGTATCTGGAGCAGCATTGCGGCCATCTTGGCCCACCAGCCTCCCAAATATGCTCCCCTCTAAGTGCCATCATTATTTGGCAAGCTCGTGCAGTTTTCCACATATTTTGCGCATGGGCTGCACGGATTGGCGCTGCCCTCCTGGAGCACGCAACACCGCTTCATGGAGCCCTCTCGCGGCGGGTTCGGAGCGCTCTTAGAGGCCTTTGGGGCCGTTCTGCAGCCCCTCGAGGTCCCTTTTTGGGGCTCTCTCGGGCGATCCTGGAGCAGTTTTGAAACTTCAGAGGCAAGCGAGAAGCGACAACGCGAAGCTGCAACAGTCATTGAACAGCGCGAGCTTGCTGAGCAAATTTGGTCTCTCGGGGGTATAGCTGTGGAGCTCCGTGGCCACTTGGATCCGTCTTGCGGCAGTTTTGGGTCCTCTTGGAGGCATGTTGCAAGCCATCTTGAGCCATATTTGTTGTGTGACATCTTTGAGGTCATCTTGATCTATCTGAGCCCATCATGGGGCCATCATGTGCCATCTTGGGCGCTCTCACGCTATTCCGAGATAGTCAGTTTTCAGCGGGGTTGCGATTCAGATCTGTGCGCAAATCACGTATCTGGAGTTTATCAAGTCGGAAAGACGAGCTTGTATCCACGCGGACGGATGCCATATCCATCTCAACATGATTCGGAATCGAATGTGGGTTGGCGTATGCGAAAGTCAAGGCCGCTTCAGTTCCATTCGTACGTTCCGTTTCCACTCTTGGCGATGTTCGTTCCAGGCGCAAGAGAACAACCAACATTTTCGCCCTGGAGATTGAGAACGGGCCAACCCCTCCACTCTCAAGATGACATCACTCGGTCTTCAGTGGGCCTGCAGACCGCCACAAGACGGCCCGAGTTGGCGCATTTAGCCTTGACGTTTTGTTCCCTTCTGATGGGCTCTCGAGACTTCGAGCTGGTCCCGACATTGCCCAAGAGAGCCCCAAGACGGGCCCAGGAGGGGTCCAAGACGGCCCCAGAGGCTCCCAAGAGGACTCCAAGAGATGCCCAAGCAGGTTCCAAGAGGGTTCCAAACCCGTCCAACTTTGAAAAGGCCAACGTCAAGCGGCGCTCAGTAGGCCCCCAGACGGCTTCAGGATGACTCCAAATGCTCCAGGATGCCGCAAGAGGGCCCCCGAAGTGACCCCAAAGAACCTCAAAAGAGCCCTAACAGTGCCTTTAAGAGCACGCCAAAAGAGCTTCAAAATGGCACCCCAGGCTGCCGCTGGGTCTTTACGTTAACTACTCTGGGGGGTCCGATTTCCTCTTCTTCCCGTTAAGATGGTCCCAGGAGGGCTCCACCACCTCTCAAATCCGAGGCTCCACCATCAAGGATCTTCGTCAGTACCGTCCTTCTCTCCACGGTTGCAAGGGGTGGCCACCGTGCCAGATTGCCAGCCATATCCGGCCCACAGGCAGGGGGAGAAGTGTTGCAACATGGGGTGGGGGGAGCGTTAACCTCCTCCCGGAGGAGGAAGAAGGGGGCTGGATGAGGAAGCCGCCCGCGCCCAGATGGCCAGCGAGGAACCCATGCGCAGTCCCAGCCCCTACCTAGGCGGGGTGGACAGCTGGCTCTCGACCTCCACACGACCCAGCCGTCTATCGGTCGCGCTGTCCCGGGTTCCTGATCCGACGACTGTCGTTGCCTGCCCTGTGCGTGGCCTCGTCTGGCCCGAGGTGGAGAAGGAGGAGGATGTGGACGGCTTTCCACCTCCAGACGACCCAGCCATCTATCGTTCGCGAGGCCCTGGGCTCCTCATCCGACGCCTCCTTGCCCAGTGCCTTGCCCTGTCCGTGGCCTCTCTGGCCCGAGGAGGGCCCATGGGCGCCACGCCATGGCGCCACGCAGCCTCCTCGCGCGAGAGGGAGGCCGCCGGTGCTCACCCTTAGCGGCGCGACTGGCGGCCGCGCGCGGGGCGGGCACCCGCGGAGCGCAGGCGGGTGGCCCAGAGGCCCTAGAGACGCCCGCGGCCGCCTCCCGCTGCCTGGGGGCGCTCCGCACGCTGGGCGGGGGCCGCGCGTGGCAGAGGGCCGTGGCGCTGCTGGCGGAGATGCAGCACGCGGGCCCTGTGCCGGACGCCGCGTGCTACGACGCTGCGCTGGGCGCCCTCTCCAAGGCCGCCGCCGCAGAGCCTGCGCTGGCGCTGCTCAGGGACATGCCGCGCAGGCAGATCGCGCCGGGGACGGTCAGCTTCAACGCGTCCATTGCCGCGAGCGGCCGCGGGCATCTCGCCGGTTCCGCGCTAGGCCTGCTTGCAAGCATGAGGCGCTGCTCTGTACGTCGTGACCCCGCCACCTATGGAGCCGTGGCCATGGCGTGCGAGCGGAGTAGCTGGTGGGAGCAGGCCGTTGGAGTCTTGGACGCCTCGAGAGAGGACAGCGTCGAGCCGAACGCGCTGGTCCTCAGCTCGGTCATCGGCGCATGCGGCGGGGCCCGACGATGGGACGCGGCGGTGGCTCTGCTCACTGAGGCCGTGAGCACGGGGCTCGACGTTGACGAAGGCGCCTTCAGCTGCGCCATCGCTGCGTGTGGGAAGGGGCGCAAGTGGGAGCAGTGCCTTGGACTGCTCGACGGGCTCTTCGCCAGCAGCCTACACGTCGACGGGGTGGCCCTGCGTGTGGCTGTGAGCGCCCTGCGGGCCTGCCGGCAGACGGAGTCTGCGCTCAGGTTGCGGAGTGCGGCTCCTGCTGCGGCGCCTCCGCCGCGGCGATCCGCCACCGACGCATACCTGCCCGCCGATGCCGCTCCTGCAGCCTGGTCCGCTCGGCGCGTGGACGGGCACGCGCCTGTGCTGTGCGGCCCGGTGGTGGAGGCTCTGCTGGCAGCCGGTGGTCCCGACGGTGCGTACGTGGACTGCACCTTCGGCCGTGGAGGCCACGCGCGTGCGCTGCTGGCGCGGCTGTCGCCGCGCGGGCGTCTGCTGGCAGTTGACGTGGACCCCTCGGCGTGCGCGGAGGCGCGGAGGCTTGCGGCGCAAGACCCGCGCGTCGGCGTGTTCCGCGGCCCCTTCAGCTCCCTGCGGGAGGTGCTGGACGACGCGGGGGTGACGCGGCTGGCGGGCGTGCTCGCGGACATCGGGGTATCCTCGCCGCAGCTCGACCAGCGCCACCGAGGCTTCTCCGTATTGGAGGATGGCCCCCTGGACCTGCGGATGGACCCATCCTCTGGGGTGCCCGCTGCGGACTGGCTCACGGCGGTGTCCGCGGAGGAGCTCGCCTGGGTGCTGCGCGAGTACGGCGAGGATGGTGACCCGATGCTCGCTGCTCGGCTCGCCGAGGCCATCAAGGCCAGGACGCAGCGGTCGCCGCCGCTCCGGCGCACGCGGCAGCTGGTCGACGTTGTACGCGCTGTGAAGGCCGAGCTTGCGCACAGTCCTCTGCAGCAGCCGGCGCGCCTGACCTTCCAGGCCATCCGCACCCACGTCAACAGCGAGTTCCCGCAGCTGGAGCTGCTGCTGGGCGCCGCCATGGACCGGCTGGAGGTGGGCGGCCGCGCTGTCGTCGTCTGCTTCAAGAGTCCCGAGGTCGCTGCCGTGCGCCGCTTCCTCCGCGAGCACGAGGATCTCGGAGAAGAGACATCGGTACATACACATTTCTTGTATCGGCGCTGGAGGCACTGCCAGTGGGGGGGCCCAGCGCCGAACCAAGGAATCCGCGAGGCCCTCCGAAAGTTTACAGTAGGCACGATCGGTCGGCGAGCAGGTGACCCACTGAGCTCCGTCATCCCCCATGGCCCCTGTTACGCACAGAATCTATGGGCGCCTTATAGTGGCCTCAGAAAAGATCGACGAAGAATGGGCCCCGTCATTTTCAAGAAGATTTCTCGTGATACAGTCGGGCCGCTGAAGAAGGAACCCTTCTTGTTGGGGAGGGGCTCGGTATTCTTTAATAATTGTTTTGCAGTTTGTTTGGGTTTTTCTTAGGTTCTCAATGGGAAGTCGAAGGTTAACTCATGGAGCAAAAAGGGACCGCGTTCCTTGTTCAGGGTTCATTCTGATAGCGTTTCGACTGTATTTTTATTGTATGTCTATGTGCTGTTGCTTCCCTCCCTCCAGAGGAGTGCGGACCGGAGGAGGCGGCACGCTGGCCCAGGGGCGAGCTGGAGCGCCTCTGGCCTCTGCTGGGCCGGGGCCCGGGGCAGGGCTGGTGCTGCGCGGAGCCTGTGCCGCCGCTGAGGCCGTCCGACGACGAGCTGCGCGGCAACGCCCGCGCGCGCTCCGCGCGCGCGCTGGTGCTGGAGAAGCGGCCGCGGCTCGTGGCGCTCGCGCCCCCTGGCGAGGAAAACGAGCTCCTCCCGGCCAGAGCATGTCCAGATCCACGGGTGCGCCGTCGCGTCCTGGGGTTCTTCAGGGAGCGGTGGATGTGGATGTCTGCCCGTCCGCATGGGCGGGCACCACCTGTGCCACGTGCTCCAGCCGCGCCAGGCGGGCCGCGTGCGCGACTCGCGTGGAGTGCGCCAGGCGGCGACAAGTGCGCCAGTGCTCGCGGCAGCACACATCGGGCACCCAGTCGCCCCTCCCCCCGTCGAAACAGATGCAAAGCGGCGGAGGGGTGGCCAGCACGGTGCACGGCGTGTGCGCCGCAGTGTTTTCGTGCGCTCTGGTATTGTCCTTGGAAAACAGCCGCGAGGGGGAAGAAGAGGGCTGAGCCACCCACGAACCAGCTCGCTGAACCACCCACCCTCAGAGGGCTGGCGGGCTCGGGGGATCTCGTGCACGGAGAGTCGCGTGAAGACATTCATGCTGGTTAAGATCCTGGGCCCAGATTCGCGACATCTTTCATGATTTCGATGCCCATTTCCATTGGCCTTGTCATGTGGTCCTACCTTGCGGCTCGTTTCACCGGCCGCCTTGTATGGCCTGCTCATATGGTAGAGATATGCTGTTGCCCGTTCCCATGGCTGGTTTGCCTGTGACTTCCTCTGGCTCAGCTTAGCTTTGCTTAGCTCCAGTGGCTGATTCTTATGGCCAGTTATCATAGCTGGTCTATGTGGCTTGTGGGTGGTTGCGTGCGTATTTGCTTGTTTGCATGGGCGCTTACTTCCGCTGATTCATGTGCATGCGCGCTTGCATAGTTGCGCGTTTTATCCCGCGAGTATTTAATCGTGTACAAGCACGCAAGCACGCGAGATTGCTCGATTACACGCGAGCGTACTGACAAACTTGCCTTCTTGTTTGCCTGCTTGCGTGCTTCCGTGCTTGCATGCTTTTCTGTTTGTTTGTTTGTTTGTTTGTTGTTTGTTTGCGCGCGTGCTAGCCTGAGAGCGTTTCCGATTGCCTGCATGCCTCGATGCTTGCTTGCTTGCTTGCTTGCTTGCTCGCTTGCTTGCATGCAGACATGCACGCTTGCATGCGTACGTGCACGATTCCATGTTCGTTTTTCCCAACCATCCTGTGATGTTGGGTCTTTGCTTTGAAGAGACAGCACCCCGCGTTCCTTCTTCCTTCCTTCCTCCTTCCCCTCCTCCTCCTCCTCTCCTCCTCCTGCTCCTTCTCCCCCCTCCCGTCACCCCCGTGATTTTGGCACATCCCTCCACCGAAGGCCCAACTGCCAGCGCCTGCATGAGCCCACCGCACCCAGTTTGGCACACCTTTCGCACGTTTCGTGGAGCTCCACCGAAGGCCAACATGCCATCGCTCGCATGCGCCCACCGCACCCACTTTGCCACACCTTTCACTTGTTCTGTGGTCCCATGGGGTGCCCCACCGAAGGCCCAACTGCGAGCGCTCGCATGCGCCCACCGCGCCCATTTTGGTACACCCCTTACACGTTTCGTGGTCCCATAGGGAGATCCACCGAAGGCCCTACATGCTAGCGCCTGCATGCGCCCACCGCACCCATTTTGGCACACCCCTCACACGTTTCGTGGCATCATAGGGAGTTCCACCGAAAGCCCACATGCAAGCGGTCGCATGCACCCACCGCGCCCATTTTTGGCACACCCCTCACACGCTTCGTGGCCCCATAGGGAGCTCCACCGAAGGCCCAACATGCTAGCGCCTGCATGCGCCCACCGCACCCATTTTGGCACACCTCTCACACGTTGCGTGGCTAGGGAGCTCCACCGAAGGCCCAAATGCAAGCGCTCGCATGCGCCCACCACGCCCGTTTTGGCACACCACGCACACGTTTCGCGGCACCATAGGGAGCTCCACCGGACGCCCACATGCACGCGCCCACCGCGCCCATTTTGGCACACCCCTCACAAGTTTCGTGGTCCCCTAGGGAGCTCCACCGAAGGCCAACATGCCAGCGCTCGCGTGCGTCCGCAGCACCCAGTTTGGCACACCTCTCACACGTTTCGTGGTCCCATAGGGAGCTCCACCGAAGGCCCACATGCCAGTGTTCGCATGCGCCCACCGCGCCCATTTTGGCACACCACTCACACGTTTCGTGGCCCCCCCAAAGGTTGCTCCACTGAAGGCCCACATGCCAGCGCTCGCATGCGCCCGCCGCACCCGTTTCGGCACACCCCACACGTTGCGTGGCCCCGTAAGGAGTTCCACCGAATGCTGTGCATACGACGACAGTGCCCACAACTGCATCTGATTGGGTCCCTCGCCAGGCCAATCTTATGTGGGCTTGCATGCTTGGACGCTTGCTTGCCTGCCTGCGTGTTGACATGTTCCTGGCCAGGTCTGCTTTACCAGGTGCCAAAGCAGACCTAAGCGAAAACGGCTGGATGACATGTTGAATTTGACCGTGCTTTTGGCAGGAAGGTTCCAGCACGAAGCAACGACAGGATCGACGGAGGCTAGCCACCTCCAAGACGCAGTTCATTTCCTGATGAAGCTTGTCTGCGCTCACACATGGGACGACCTAGAGGGTGATTCAAGCGGCTTAGGCCATTCCGCCGCCCCCCAGAACGAGTCAGAGCTTGCGACGATCGTGGAAGTTATCTAGTTGTGTTCGGCCCAATCCGCTACCGTGCCTGGGCTGTGGGTCAGGAGCTTCTTGGATGGATATGAAGGTCTCGCGGGATGCCTCTCAGGGACTTCTTGGGGGGCCGTTTGGGTGCATTTGGGATGCTTTGAGGGCCTCTTGGGGGCCTCTTTGGGGCTTCTTGTGGTCGTCTTGGAGGCCTCTTGGGGCCTCTTGGGGACGCCTCGGGGGCCTCTGGAAGGCTCTCGGGGCCATCGTGTGGGAACCGTTCGAAATATCTCTTGGGCTCTCTTGGGGCCCTCTTGGGCCGTCTGGGTGATCGCTAAGGCCGTGCCAGGGCCCTCTTTGGCCTTCTTGGGGCCCTCTTCAGGGCCTCGTCGGCCGTCGTGGAACGATCTTTGGGGCCCCGTCGACCGTCTTGGATGTTGCCGAGATGGGGAAGGTGCGTATGTGACATCGCATTTTTTCCTAAGGTCATGAGACGATTTTTGCCTTTTGGGGCCTTTTCGACTGTCCTCTTGGAAGTTGCTTGGGCCGTGTTGGGGGCCTCGTGGGCCGTCTCGGGGCATCTTGGACCGTCGAGGGGCTGCTTTTGGCCGTCTCGACGCCCTTTTGGATTGTCGTGGCGCTCTCTGTTGGGCCTTGGAGCACTCTTGCGAATGTTTGGAGGCTCTGGAGGCCACGGGAATGTGTTGACGAGCTCGTAGGGCCCCCCCCGCCCCCTCCCTAGAATCGGACTTTGGACCCCAGCGGAGGTGGAAAGGGGAAGGGGGACAGCCAATCGTCTTACACGTCTTTTCACCCCCAGCCAGCGGAGGTCGGGGATTTGGTTACCTGCATTGCCCAGCGAGTCCTGGTGATACTGTATAGTCGCTTTCTGGGTGCTTTGACTCCGCCCTGCACACTCGCGGCGGTCCGCGCAGGTTGCAGTCGCAATCATGCTTGCGTGCTTGCCTGCCTGCGTGCAGAACGGCTGGTGTGCTTGCTTGCTCACGTGATGGTTTGCTGGCATGCCTGCTTGCATGGGCGTGCGTGCTTGCTTGATGCTTGAATTCATGACTTGACATGCATGTGCGCAGTGCTTCATGATGCCATGCGTGCTTGTTTACTTGCCTGCCTGCTTGCTTGAGTCTCTGTACCAATGTTTTCTTACATGCGTTCATGACTACTGTCTGCTGGCTTGCTTGGTGGCGTGCGCGCGTTCGCGTTTGTTGCGTGCGTGCCTGTTTTCTTTCTCGCATGCACACTTTCCTGCGTCTTCTGTTGCTTACCTTCCTCTTTGCTTTTGGGCTTTCATTTTTGCTTGCGTCCAGGTTTGCCCAAACGCAGGTCAGCTAATCAGCTATCATGAAAGGTTGCTTTCTCTTGCTTCCACACATGCTTGCTTGCATGTTTTGCTGTTGCGTGCGTGCGTGCGCGGCGCTTGCTTGCTTGCTCGCATCTTGTAGCCTTCGTTCATTGCCTTCTTGCCTGCTCGCATTGCATCTTGATTGCCTCCTTCACGCTAGCCTTCCTGCCGCGCGCGCGCGTTTGTGTGCCTGCGTTCTTCCTTGTTTGCCCGCTCGCATGCCTCGCGCCTAAATGCTACAAGGGCCTGCATGGGCACCCGCCCGCCTGTGCACGTAGCCACTTCGGCTCCAACCCATCCGAACCCGTCCTCTCGATTTCGCCCCTGCCCGCCGCCGCCGCGGGGGCGGCGTGGCATGGGCCGATGCAGCTTCCATCTCAGCATCCGTCGGCGCCGCGCACCGCCTCGGCGGCGGGCGCACGGGCCGCGAGAGCTCCCTCTCCCAAGGCCGGACCTGGTGCCGGGGCAGCTGGCACGGGCGGCCGCCGCGGCGGCCAGATACCCTGCGTGTTCTGGCCGTCCGCTTACGTCCCGCAGGAGATCACGAAGCTTGCCATCAGCCCCTGCGGCGAGCTGCTGGCTGCGGCCTGCTCGTCTGGCCAGGTGTACACGTGGCGCTGTGCCGCCGGTGCGCGCCACGCGGGCGCCTGCCTGGAGCCTCTGGCGCTGGCGGTGTGTGGTTGGCTGGGGCCCTCGCGGGTCCTAGGCCTCGACTTCTGCAACGCGGAGCAAGATGTGGATGCGAGTGGTCTGTCCTCTGGGCTGCTCCTGGTCTGCCTGATGGAGGGCGGCCGCCTCCGGCTTCTGGACCCCGCCGATGGCCGGTGCGTGGCAGTGGTGCCGGCGCGGCAGCGCGGCCAGCTTCAGCAGGCATCCCTGCAGGTGCTGGGGGACGGCCGGCACGCGGCGCTGGCGTACGCCGGCAGGGATCCCGTCGTCGTGGACCTGTGGAGCGGCTGCCAGGCCCGGGCCTTGGCGCTGCCCACCGACAGGCCGCTGCTGCACCTGGCGGCTTCCCGGGGCGACCCGGCCGCCTGGGTTGCAGCCGAGGGCGCCGCGGGCTCCGAGGTGCCGCTGGAGCTGTCGGCGGTGACCGCGGAGAATCTCTTCGTCTGGCGCTGGGGCCCGCTGGCCAGCGCGGAGCTGACTGGTCGAGGCGCGGAGCCGCCCTTCTTCGTGTGCAGGATCACGGGGAGGTACGGCCAGGAGGCCGAGTCCCCCGTCTCGCTGTCCTTCGAGGGCGGCGTCGTTCTGCTCGGGTTCCACTCTCGGCTGCTTGTCTGGTCGCTCGGCGGCGAGCAGGCGGGCCCCGAGGAGGTGGACCTGTTCGTCCCTGGGGGCAGCGGAGATCCCGTCGCCGGGCTCGCGGGGGCCGCGCTGCTCCCCCGCGGTGGGCCCGCGCTCGCAGCGCCGCGGCGCAGCGGCGGAAGCGGCGCCAGCCCAGGGCGCCGGGCGCGCAGCTGCGGGCCGTCCAGTCGAGCGCCCGTCGAGGAACCAGCTGGTGGCGCCCTTGGGCTGGTCGCGTGGACAGCGGACGGGAGCGCCTTCGAGGGCCTCGTGGAGCACAACGCGAGCCAGGCTTGTTTGGCAAGGGAGATCGGTTCGCTGCCCCGTGGGTCTGTCGGAGGTGCTCCCCTATGGTGGAGGCTGAATGGTCTCCTGGCGGGTGCCGTCGTAGGGCGGTCCAAGGACTCTGTGCTGCTGTCGGCTGGGGAGTGGGACACTGGTCGCCCAGCCTGGTTGCGTGCTGGCGACCTCCGAGAGGTGTGGAACCATCGCCAGCCGCGCGCGCAGCACGCGGGCGCAGGCAGCGTGGCGTGCTCTGCGGTCTTCGAGGCGCAGGGTGGCTGCTGGGTCGCACTGGCCTTGTCCGGGAAGGCAGGCAGCGTCTACGCCGTGCCCATTGGCCCAGGGCAGTCTTGCGAGGCTCAGAAGCTGGCGCTCCCCGACAGCTTTGGCGAGCCGTCGTGCCTCGCTGCGGTCGGAGCTGGCTTCCTGGTCGCGGGCGGCTCGAGCGGCGTGCTCGGCTGGTGGTCGGCTCAGTCGCTGCTGCTGGTCGGCAGCGTGCCCCCTCCGTACTGCTGTCCGGTGCTCCATGCGGCTCGGGTGTGGCCCACGCGGCGCGCCTCGGATCCAGGCGCTGGCACGGCCGCGGACGGGGCCCTGGTGGCGGCGTTGGATGAGCTGGGCAAGTGCCGGATCGTGAATCTGCACAGCGCCCAAACGCTCTGCGTCCTGCAGTCGCAGAGCGGCCCATCCCTCTGGCTGGAGGAGCCCCTGTTCTTCGCCTATGACGCTGGGAGCCGCTGGGTCAGCGCAGTCACTCCGGCCCGCACCTGCGTGTGGGACGCTGCCTCAGGCGCGTTCGAGAGAGACATGCCAACAGCTGCTGGGTGGTTTGCCTGTCCAGACCCGGCCGCGCCCTCTGGCGCGGTGCAGTTCCCTGGCACGGGATTCGGGATCGACGCGCTGGGGTGGCAGGCGCCGCCAGCCGCGCGCGGCGCCTGGCGGCTTGGCGAAGTGATGTTAGACGGGCCACTGTGGCGGCTGCCCGTAGTGCTGGTGTCGCCCGCCGCGGTGCTGGCGAAGGCGGGTCCGCAGCCGGTCGACGACGGCCTCGGCCCGCAGGGGCAGAGTGAGCACGGCGCGCCACTCTGGCCCGTCGGAGCTGCGGCGGAGGAGCTGCTGGCACGGCTTGAGCGGGCGGGCGTGCGCTTGCCCGACCCGCCATTCGTGGTGGGCGCTCTGGGTGTCGACGACTCCCTGTCGTTCCCCCTCCCCCAGAGGCGCTCCAGGGCGCCGCGGTCCGCGCCGCCCTCGCGGCGCCGCCCGCCAGCGGAGTCGCCCGCAGGCGTGGCCAGTGCGTCCGCGGCGCTGCTGCGGTCGCTGAGCGCGCAGCGCGAGGGCGGGCAGCGGCCCGCTGCGGACCTGGCGGCCGAGGCCCCCTCGCACGTCAGCGTGGCGCTCGCGGTCCGGCTGCTGCTGGCGGCCGAGCCCCAGCAGCCAGTCATGCGGCAGCTGGCGCTGCCGCTGCTGCGTCAGGCGCTGGTGCGGGGGCCGCTGGGCTCGGCCGTGCGTTTGCTGAAGGCTTGGCAGCTTGCGCTGCGGCCTCGGCCCAGGCAACCTGGGTCCACGCAGCAGCCGGGCGACAGTGCGCTATGCCACGCGGCACTGGGCTCAGCGGCGGCGGTTCAGAGTGGGGCGGTGCTGCTGCTGGCGCTGGCGGCGCACTTGGATCAGCGCCTCTTCGCGCTGTGCTGCCCAGCCTCCACGCCAGCCGTTTTGGTCCAGGGTCTCTGCGCGCGCATACGGCCCCGCACCGCCGTGAACCTGCAAGCGCTCGCCTGTGACGCGCTGTCGCTGGCCTTCCCTCTATGGCGCGGGCACCTTGCGGCAGCATCGCCTGGGCGGCCCCCGCCGATGAGTCGGGGAGATGCCACTGAACCAGCGGGGCAAAGGGGCGTGGTGGCCAGCGGGGCCAGCGCGCCTGCACAGGCGGCTTCCCAGGAGCCCGCCGCACCAGCCACGGACGAGGGCCTGGAGTGGCTCTCGACGCAGGTGTTGGCGCTGTACCAGGACCCACGCGTGGCGCAGCCATGCCTGGCGGTGATGATGCAGGTGGGCGAGGCTGACCCCCCGACGCTGCTGCAGGTCATGGCCAGGAGCGCGCGGCGCACGGACATGGGCCCAGCGTATGCGTCCTCGGCGCTCTTCGTGCTGGTGGCGTTCATCCGGAACTCGGCCACGAGGGTCCGGCCGCTGCTGCCCAGGCTGACCGAGGCCCTGCTGCGCTGCCTCGAGCCGAGCGACCCCTCCCTTCGCCGGCAGAGCCTGCTGGGCGTGACGAGCGCGCTCCACGAGCTCGTGCAGACGTTCCCCATGGTCGCCTTCCACCAGCACAGCCAGAAGTTTGCCGTGGGCACGGGCGACGGCCTGATCGTCGTGTATGACCTCCGCACGGCCACCAAGTGGCGCATCCTCGAGGGTCACTCCGGCGCCGTCGCCGCCCTCGGCTTCTCCCCCGACGGCGCCAAGCTCGCCTCGTACAGCGGCAGGGACGAGAGCTTCCGCATCTGGCAGTGCAGCTCCGCCGGCTTCCTGGGCGGCCTGCTGGGGTCCAGCGGCGGCTGCACCAAGCAGCAGGCGCTGCCGCGCGCCCCGCCGCCCGCGGCCGAGGACCCGCCGGGCGCCGGCGCCTGGCGCAGGGTCTCGCTCTCGTGGGCCCAGGGGTCCCAGGGCGGGGTCGCCCTGCGCCTCGTGCGGGAGTGCGGCGCCGTCGTGACTCTGAGCCCGGACTAGGCGCGGCAGACGTGGGCGCACCGAGGCCTCGAGGAAGCCAAGCGAAAAGAGAGAGGACACGGCAGAAGCATGAACGTTCGGAGGTCCGCGCGGACTTCTTGGATCGGAGCTGCGCCTCCCTGGAGGCGCCTCCGGCGCCGCCCTGGCATGCTCCGCGCGCCAGGGAGGGGGGTCCAGCGCCGTTCCAAGGAAGCTGCGCGGACCTCCAGAGATTTAGGTTTGCGCAGTTTTTCTAGGCGGCGGAGTGTTCGGCAGCAGCAGCAGCAGCAGCAGCAGCAGCAGCAGCAGCAGCAGCAGCAGCAGCAGCAGCAGCAGAGGCAGCAGCAATAGGTCGTGTGTTTTTCTCGGCCCGACGGTAGAATGACGTTAGGCTTTAGTAGCCGTCCGCTCCAGTGCCAGAATGAACGTGTGCGGCTCTCAGTGGTAGCTTGCGCCCCCCTTGTTTCGGAAGTGTCGCCACTTCGTGAAAACCACGGCCAGAGCTCTCGACCTCGTCTTCATGCCTTTCGGGTGGGTCGATGCATGAGGGTGCTAGAGGGACGGAGGAGGAGAAGGAGGAGGATGAGGAGGAGCATCAGCAGGAACAGGAGAAGGAGGAGGAGGACAAGGAGAAGGAAGGCGGAGCACGACGACGACAACGATGATGATGCTGCTGCTGCTGATGATGATGATGATGATGATGATGACGATGATGATGCTGATCATGATGATGAGCATGATGGTGGTGGCGGTGATGATGACGATGATGAGAATGAGGATGCTCATGCGGATGGTAACTAGGACAGTGGTGATGATGATGACGATGCTGATGATGATGATGATGATGATGATGACGATGATGATGATGATGATGATGATGATGATGGTGATTATGATGATGATGCGGATGCTGATTATGATTGTGATGACGATGATGCTGATGCTGATGCTGATTAGGATTGTGATGACGATGAAGATGAGTATTAATATTATGATGATGATGGTGGTGATGATGATGATGGTGATGGTGATGGTGGTGGTGGTGATGATGATGGCGATGATGATTCTTCTGATGATGCTGCTGCTGATGATGATAACTATGATGAGGATAAGGATGCTGATTATGATGATTATGATGACGATGATGCTGATGATGATGATGATGATTCTGATGATGTTGATGTTGATGATGATGATGCTGATGATGATAATGCTGATGCTGATGCTGATGCCGATGTGGTTGTTGTTGTTGATGGTGATGGTGATGGTGATGCTGATGATGAGGATGAGGATGAGGATGAGCATGAGGATGAGGATGAAGATGAGGATGAGGATGAGGATGAGGATGATGATGATGATGATGATGATGATGATGATGATGATGATGATGATGATGATGATGACGATGATGATGGTGGTGGTGGTGGTGATTGAATGTGCAGTGGGATATCGTCCTTCACCTCCCGGCGCCTCATGCTATTCTGGCTCAGGCGCTCGGCCGTTTCCGCACAACGGTTGGGCGCTGAAGCTGGCCGTTGGGCCGTGCGCCCTCGACGCCGCGCTGCGGCGTGTCAGTATGAAAGACCCTTTTTTGCATGCGATGCCGGAACCTATGTCGCCCCCGCGGGCGCGCAGAAAGACGGCGGGTAATACTGACGCAAGGGGTGGTATGGGGGGAGGCGAGCGCGAGCGGCACCGCAGCTCTGTTCGACCTCTCGTGGTGGGGGCCTGGCCGACACGCGGGCGAGTCGTCCCGTTTGCCGCCCGCAGGGCGCATCGATGGGAGTGGCACGAGGTTCATAAGAGGTATGTAGCCCCGAGGAGAAGCTGTCTCCTCTTGCCACGGACTCCGACGGCAAAATCTGGTTTCCGGGCGGCCACGTCATCGCCCACAACCCAATCGTGTTCTACTACCTCAAGGAAACGTGGAGGTGGATCTCCAGCTTCGTCCGAGCTAACGGCAGTGGCGACACCCCCGCCCTCCAGAAAATCGGCTCGAACCTCGCGCACGAGCATGTAGCCACGGCCATGGACCGCGAGGGCAAGCAAACGCTCGTCAACACAATCCCCGAACCTTCGAACCCTTGCCACTGCGTGTGCTACCGCTGCCACGGCCGTTAGTAGCACGCTCACCGGGACTATTGGATCAGGCCCGGTTCCATGATCTTGATGGCCGAGTGGTGAAACATGAAGAGTAAGCGAAGGAAGGGTTTTCCGTCTCAGCAGAGCGCGACCAATTACTTCTCCATGTACGCGGAGTTCGCGAAGTATGGAGACGGGTCGGTCGTTCAGGACGTCAACGTAGAGGAGGTCTCATTAGCCATCCTGGAAGATGGGCGTCTGGGAGCCGCGGACGACTTTACGATCTTTTCCGGCGGTGGCAATAACATCATGTACGTCTGCCGCACTGTAAGACAGCCCTTCAAGCCGAAACAACGTGCGCGTTGTGTGCGGCTTGCACGACAGGATGCATCGGGTGGCGCCACCGCGGGAGGTGGCCACTGGAGGTGTGGTCGCATGCGGGGAGAGAATGGCACTGACGCGTAGGAGTATCGGCCATCGTATTCCCGCCCCCAACCATCAGCCAGGGGACATGTCGGAGGCCAGCGACGGCAAGTTCGAGCTCACTCAATGGACCCAGGAGCACAAGCCGTCCGAGCAGGCGGAAATGGCATATTTTTCCTCGGCCATGGCGACGTCGAGCAGGAGGGCGCCCTGACCATGCGCTGGGCGGCCAAGCTGGTCTCCACCGTCCGCGCTCGCAGTGGTGGCGGCATTTCCCTGGAGGGGGAGATCGGTGCAGTCGTGGAGGCTCGACGCCGGTAACGAGGGGGCCTGTGAGAAGCTCTAGGAGCATGTGCCCACTTTCGGAGAACAGGATTACCCCGCTGAGCTCGGGCAGCTGAGCGTCGCGTAACAGTGGCAGCCCGTGCCGCGTTGACCCGCGCCTATCCCAGGGCAAGTTCACGGGCAAGTGCGGAGTCTCCTATCCTGGGCCTTGGAGGGTGCGCTATGTTCTTCGAATGCGAAGGCGCCTGCGGCAGCCCGAGTGCCCGGCGGCTTGGCGAGCCGAAGAACAATCGGCAGCAGCTGTGGGTGCGCGCGCGCCGTCGCCAGCAGCAGGCCATCGAGGAGTTGATTGCGCGCCGCATTCGCAGCTGATCGGCAATGCGCGTGCGGGGCACGGGCAAGCCTCTCTGGTGCCAACGGCGGCGGGGCGCTATGCGACCCCGCGGAGTGGGGGCCGCGTTGGCGCGCGGGCGAGAGAGCTGGCCGCCGCGCGGTCCCGGTAGCGACCAGAACGGGCAGTCGCTCGCGGCCAGCGTCAGGCTCGGCTCCAGGGGGGCTGCGCCCAGCCGAAAACTTCCCCGTCTCCTGCTCGTCCCCGGACGCGCGGGTTCTCGCGCGAGGGGGCGCGGCGTCGCCCAGCCCTGGCTCCCGGGGCCGGGCGGATGACGGCCGCCCTTGCAAGGGGTTTCCGTCTGGGCCCGTCGGCGCGCCTCTGGGGTGGCCCCGAACGCCCGTCGACTGGTGGGCGCCCTCCCACTGGCGCCCGCCTGTCCGTGGACCCCCTTCCGTTCCGCCGCGCGCGGGAAGGGTGGGCGTTCGCGGGGTGGGGTAGCCCTCTCGACGGGATAGGTCCTATGGGGGGCGGGTGGTGTTTCGTGACCGTGCAGCTCTTCCGTGTCTTGTCTGATCGTCGCGCGGTCGAGATAGCTGGGCCATCGTGCGATCCGCAGCCGTTTTGCTCATGCCACCTCGACGCCGATGTCGCCTGGTCAGGGCCGAGGCCGCGCGTGGCCTCCGGTGGTTCACCGCGACGGGCCTCGCAGGCCGTCCTCCCCCAACGAGGCTCGCAGACCTCGCGCTGGGCCTCGCGGGCCTTCGCCCTCGGCGCCGCCTGCGCGTCTGCGATCGAGGGGCGGTTCGCCCGCGCGCATCGTGTCCTCGCAGAGGGCGAGAAGACGGGGGCGCGCGCGCCGCCGGGCGAAATTCCAGGCGAGGCTCGGCAGGAGGGCGTCGAGGAGTACCGCGGGTTCGAGCAACTCGGAGCCTACGGGGAGGCGTTGGCGAGGGCGACGAGAAAGATTCTCAGGCTGGCTTTCGAGCGGTAGTGCAGGGCAGCGCCGGCATGCGGCGCTACTTGAGGGCGAGCAAGGGCGGAGGCAAGCCTGTCTGCGGGAGAAATGACATGCTCGACTTCGACGCATCGGCTGGGCAGGGGCAGCGCGTGCAGGGGCGCCTGACAGATGGTCAATCCTCTGAGCGCCCGCAACTGCCGGGCGATGAGCCCGTCCTATCAGAAAACCATAAGCGAGATCCTACCTCGCGGCCAGGCAGACGGAGATCGATCGCAGCTCGCGTCAGCCAACTCAGCCGAGGAAGACGAGGATCCGCAGTGGTGGCGCGGAAGCGGTGAGCGCACAGCGACGGGGCTTCGCGCGACCCTGCGGGGCGGGGGCCTCGTCGGCGCGCCGGCGAGGGGGCTGGCCGCCGCGCGGCCCGGGGCGCGACCGGTCGGGCAGCCGCCCTCTCGTCCCGCCCTCCACCAACCGATGCGCGCTTTGCTCGAGACCGAGAGGGGGGTCGACGTCGCGCTGAGACTGGCGAGCCAGAAGACGCAGGCGAAGGCAGTCGAGATCGAGGGCGCGCCGACCCCCCCCCGGCCGCGCGGAGGAAGGAGGCGCGGCCGAGGCAGCGCTGGGAGGAGCGCCAGTAGAAGGCAACCCTTATAACCAGAGCAGCCGCTCAGCCCGCCGCGGCCAGAGGTCGCGGCGCTCTTCGTCATGGGGCCGCCGACGGCGCCGCCGTCAGAGGGGGCGCAGCAGGCGTGGCGACACGGGCAGTGTCGGCGAGTGCTGCTGCCCACTAGGAGGACATGCTGGTGCCGCGCGGCTCGGGGCGCCCGCGGGCAGGCGCCAGTCGCGCCAGGCCGAGACCTGATGGAGGAAGCGCAGCGGATCCGTGAACACGAGTTGCAGCAGACCAGGGATTTCGAGGGCCAGGTTGGCGAGTGGTCCAGGGGGCACTCCGCGATGCTCGAAGGTCGAGCGTGGACATTGGCCGCGAAGAACTGCGAGGAGCTGCCGCCGTTCTGCGCCGGAGGGGCGCGGACAGGCAGTGGCCCGGCGGATCGGCATTCAGCGGGGCAGGGTCGCCTTGGGCTGGAGCCGAGCCCTTTTGGCGAGGGCGGGCCGGGCTCCGATGGGGGGGGGGCGCCAGCGAAGCCATCGGCGCCAAGAGTCACAGCTCCGCACTGCGCGCAGCCGCACCCGCCCCCCGGCCAGGCGCTCAGCCAGGGGGGCTGCGCGCCCCGCGGCCGCCGACAGCCGCGCGGACTCAGCGGCCCCGCCCGGGGCGCCAGGGCCCCGCGTCCAGGCGGCCCGCGCCGCCCGCAAAGCGACGCCAGCCGCCTCCGAGGCGCGGGAGGGCCCGCGGCCCCGCGAGGTCATCCTGACGGCCGCTTGCGAGGCCGAGAGCGAGAGGCGTCGCCGCGCCCCCCCGCGCGGGAAGTTTCCGACGGAGACGGGGCGAGGGAGGAATGGGCCGTTGGCCGAGAGCCAGCGAGGACGGGGCGCCTCTTCCGTCTCCCGCGCTTCGAAGGGTCGAGGAAGAAGCTCGGGGGCCAGCGCCCCCCCCGAGCATGATGGCCAGTGGCCGCCTCCGTCGGGTTTCCAGGGTGCGGTCTGGAACGCAGCTGCGGCCCCCCGGCGGCCCTGCCCGAGACCGCCAGGGGCCAGGCGCCTGCGTTGCTGCCCCCGCCCGCGCAGTCGCGCGCCGAGGCGTCGGGCGGGCGGGCGCAGGCGCAGCTGGAGGTCGTCGACGTCTTCCAGGGGCAGATACATCGGACAGACGTCGCCGCCCTCGTGCGCCGCCTCAGGCCCCCTCGCGCTTGGGAAAGGTGGGTCTGGTCCGGTCGGGCGACGCCGATCTCCCCATCGCGGCGCGGCATGGTGACTATCTCTGGCGGCTGGCAGCAGGTGAGTGGGGCGTGCCTGGGGTCTCTCCGCCTCGCAGGCGATGGGGGGCGCGCCGCTGAGGCCCGAGCCCGCCGCGGTCGACGCGGCGCGCGCGGGGGCCCCCGGGGCCGGAGGGCCGCGGAACAAGGGCCAGGTGTCCAGCTGCTCGCCAAGGTCGCCCTCCAAGCGCCACTTAAGGTGCGACTGACGAGTGGCGAGCAGCGCGAGGGAAGTCGGCCTCCCCGAGCAATTCAAGGACTTCGGCAGCGTCCGCGCGGGCGACCTGCGCAGACGGCACCCCGCCAGCATGGGGGGCCCATCGGCCTCGATGACAGGCGCGCCGCAACCTGGCCCCCGCAGCTGGGCGGGTGGGCGGCGCGTGGCATTGGCGCGCTGGCCAAGCGGCGCACCGACCAACGTGTGGGGGGGCCGCGCCCAAGGCCGCTCGGCGGGCGCGCGCGCGGTGCAGGGCGGGAAACGTAGGGGCGCCGATGCGCCGAAGAGGGCCCCCCCTATTGAGAGCGGCCCGCTCGGTCGAGCGCCGCGGCGGGAAGGGCGCCGCCGCGGCCTTCGCGGATTGGCCTCCGACGCGGCCAGACCTAATCGAGGCGCCCTCGGAACTGCGGCGCCTTCGACGGCCGCGGCAGCTTGGGGTCTCGCGGCCGCGCGTGCGCCATAGTCGCTGCGCGGCGCGCAGCAATGGGGCGCGCGGCCTCGAGCCCCCTTCCGGCCGATCCGGAGTCGCGGGGCCACGACGCAGCGGCGAGTGCGTCGAGGGCCCAAGGGGCTTCCGCGACGGCGCGGGCCCCTTTTCGCTCGGCCGCTGGGGCCCTGGCCTTCAGAAGCTCCCGGACTTGAGGGCCGGGCTCTTCGATGGGGCTCGCGCGGGCCGCGGGCTGCCAGGCAGCCGCGGAGTGCGCCCCGCGTGAGATGGCGGCGCGGGCGCGCCCGGCCAGGGCCGACCCGAGCGAGCCGCTCGACCTCGTGAAGGAGGATGTCTACGAGGCAACCAGTGGGCCCCCGAAGGCGGGCGCGAGCGCGAGCAGCGGCGGGGCTCCACGCGACCGCCCTGCTGAGGAGAGAGCCTGCAGCAGCGGGGTTTCACGCGACCCGTCGGGGCGGGGGCCGCGCCGTCGCGCTGGGCCACGCGACCCCTTGGGGCGGGGGCCACGTCCGCGCGCTGGCGGGGGCGCTGGTCGCCGCGGCCCCGCGGCGAGAAAGCTCCACCAACGGGCGTGCCTCAGGAGGCGGGCGACCTCAGCAACGTGGAGGTGCAGGGCGCGACGATGGCCTCGCGTTCAACGTGGCGCCCGAGAATCCGACGTGGCACGCGGTGCGCGACGCGACGATGGCACCCCGGGAGGCCCGTGAGACCATCCCCCAGGTGTGGGGGGCGCTGGCTGGGAGAGCGGCCGCCCCTCGAGGCGGCCCGAGATGCCGCGCCCGCCGCGGCGTCTCGAGCCGGATGCGGCTCCGTGGCGCACGTTCGGAATATTTCCCCGTTCGGGGGCCGTCGACCGCTCGCCTTGGGACATGTCCCAAGCGGGGCTCGGCGGCGGGCCTCCGAGCATGAAGGGGTTCCGAGCGGCTGCGTGGTGTGCCTCTGGGGTATTCTTGGCCCCGTCCCTCCGGCGGGCCCCTCCGCGGTGGGGGCGCCCTTCCATGATTGGGGCCCCCCTCCTTCTGCCGCGGGCGGGCGTGGAAGTCCGGGGTTGGGGGGGGGGCCTCAACCGCGGAGGGCCCTATGGAGGATGGGCAGGGCTTAGAGGCCGCGCCTCTCGGCCCCTGCGCGCGTGCGAGCGGCGAGCAGCGGCGACGGCGTCGTGAAGAGGTGAAAGGGGGAGAGTGTCGAGAAGATGCGTGGGCCTCCGACGCTCGCAGCGTCCGGGGGTGCGCTCAATATTTCCCCCCCCGCCTTTGGGTTTCCTCTCCCCGCCGCCCCGTGTCCCGGTGTCTCGCCCCCATCGTGCTGGCAGGCATCGAGTTCCCGGGAGTGGCAGGGGCCCTGAGCCAGGTCCCCCAGAACCGCCATCGGACAGGGGGGTATCACCGTTCCCCCTTTTTTTGTTCCACCATCGCGCTGCCATTAGTGGAGTCGATCTAGGATGCGGTGGTGATGGTGATGGGGGTGGTGGTGGTGGTAGTGGTGATAATGATGACTTTGATGACGTGGTTCGCACTTCACAGGGAACATCTTCCGCCTTGGGTAAGTAGGGCACGACCAGATGATGACAGCGATCAGGGCGCAAACCACAGGGCACCAACCATCGGGAACAATAGAGCACCAGCCATGGGGCACCAACCTCAGGACACCAGCGTGTGTGAGCAAGTGTGAGCCACTCCCTGAAGTGCCAGTGCTTCTTGGGGAGGCGTCGTGTGAGAACACGACTCCTCCTCTTGCTGTTGCTGCTGCGCCTGTCGTTGTTTGGTGCTCAGTTTGTTCTTTCACCTTGTCCATGTGTTCCTTTTTCCCTCACCATTGTGCTGCCGCTCTGGCTCAGCAGGAGTCTTCGACATTGGAGGGCCTGTCGACGTTCGATGCCCCAACAGCGCTGCCCCGCGTGTTCCGTTGCCGCCATGCAGCTCGAACGCGTCTGTCAATTCGACGCGCCTCCACCCCAACGGCTGTGCATCGAGAGGGCGCGCCGAGGTGGCACGATTTCTCGCGAGCGCCCGCGGCCACCCCGAGTCCGCTCGCGTATCGCCCATGCTCGCGCGGACCCTTCTGCAGATGGGCGAAGCCGGCTACTTCGGTGGCAGGCGCAGTCCGTCGGGCACGCAATGGTTCTGTGCGTGGAGAAGCGTGCGCGTGCAGGGCAGCCGCGTGCAGAAACCCGACCTCGTGTAGCTGCAGCGGGGCCGACCCTTGTTGGGGGACTGCACAGTGGTGCTGCGTTCGCTTTTCTGTTTCCGCTTGTCGCCGAAGCGTGAGCGTGGACCCAGGCGCGTGGATAAGCGACGGGCTCCGTTTCCATGGCGGGAAGGAAGAAGGAGGACGGAGGACGGAGGAAGGATAATGGAGGAAGGAACAAGGAGGAAACGGGACGGAGGATCGGATCGGATCGGCCTTCCACGAAAGCGAGGTGCATGACCTCGACAGCCGTGTGTGTGTGTGTGTGTGTGTGTGTGTGTGTGTGTGATAACTTATGAGTATCACAGCCCGGGACGGAGGAAGGAGGAAGGAGGAAAGAGGAAGGAGGAAAGAGGAAGGAGGAACCAGGTAGGAGGAACAAGGAAGGAGGAAGAAGGAGAAAGGAGGAAGGAAAAAAGAGGACGGATTTTTCCTTTGCAGGCCGAGGAGGCGGAACCAGTCAGCAACGTTTAGCTTGAGACACCTTGAGTATTCCCGCGGTCGTGGGCCGTGACCCTGCCATGCCGTCGCCAGCCCTAGCAGGAGACACACTGACCGCTGGGTACTGTCGCACACGGGAGAAAATCGCCACGCGAGCATGTGGGCGCAAACGGCCGCCACGCCGTGCATTAACGCCCAGCGCCGCTTCGCGTCCCCTGCCAGCTGCCACCAGCAACCTACGCCCACAGTTGCGCACTTCCAGCCAACGGTTAGGCACCAGGACATTGCCGCGAGAGCCGCTGGGGAAGCAAGCAGGATTCACTCCGCATTTAGGAGTCGAAAGCATATGCATGGAGGCAAAAACGAGCTCACCGTTGAGCTATGGGCGGTATGCCTCGTACTGCCGTAGCAGGCAACGCGAGAAAACATAAGAGCCAGCAGTGGCTGCAGCCTCACGTGCATGCGCGCGGAGAGCGCACGCCAGGGGCAAAACATCAGACTCTATCTGGTCCGAACAGCAACGTTTAGCTTGAGACAGAAGAGCCAGCAGAGGCGGCAACAGTTTAGCCACAGATGAGGCACACCAAATGCCTTAGCCCGCGCTGGCATCTTTCGATGCCGCTTCATGGGCCTGCACTCTCGCAAGCAAAGCCGCCGTCCTCGCGTTCTGAGGGAGGGCGGAGAGGCCTGAGTGCTGCTGCGACGACGCGGGCCTGGACACATCAGCAGGCGGAGGCGTCTGCGCAGCATATCATCACAAATTCACACCCCGCCTAGACGAGCGGGACGTCCTCTCATCCTCGTTCCTATAATGAGGATGGAGGCCTGACAGTGCAACGACATAATGCCCACGGCGCCTACCTACGGCACGGGCGCCTCCATGCATCCGAAAAAGACGATAGCCAACTCCAGGCACACGAAGATCACGACGGTCACCTCCAGGCCTTCGGAGCTGACGAACTCCAGGCTTGCGAAAAAGGACGACGGCCACCTCCAGGAGCACGAAAAACACGGTGGCCACTCAAGCGCCCTTGAACACCTCCAGGCCCTTGATCGCCGCCAGGCCGTGCTCACGCCGAGGCCCCCTACCGCGTCCATGCCAAGGATCACGGAGGGCACCTCCGCGCACCCGAAGCCGACGGCTGTCACTTCCAACTTCATCACGGAGCTGGGGAGGCCCAGGCTGCGGTCCACCATGTGCACGATCATTCCCAGGCACACGACAATCCTCCACACACATTGATGCTCACCTCCAGGCGCACGAAGATCACCATGGTCACCTCCAGGCCCTGGAACACCGACGGACGCATCGAGGCCCTTGACCACCGCCAGGCCCTAGATCCCCTCCAGGCCCACTACATCCCCAGGACGAAAGTTTTTTCCCCTTGGGCTCGGAACGACGGTGTGAAGTCTTGAGCAGACCCGTATGGGATAACCGCCGTCGGATCCCATGAAGTTCGCTCGGATCCAAATGTGGCTTAGGTGTTTGTTTCGGTGGATCCGATTTCCGTCCGTACGGATCCGATTTCGGATTAGCTGGATCCGTGTCCGGTCTTTTTTTTTACGGTGGATCCGATTTCTACCCTGTTTGAAATTTATCATATTAAATTAAAACAGGGGGCCGGCAGAAATCGGATCCGCGGACCCCGCAAACCGCCCGTGTTAGGATTCTATGGGGGAGGGGGGTTCGGTAATCAATTTTCCAAGATGGGCCCTGCGTCGTCTCGTGCACTCGCATCCACTCCCCGCGCGAGCGGGCCCCATTCAACATGAATACATACATCCCTCCCCCCCGGTTGCTGCACACAGCTCGTCGGGTCGCCGTCCGTTCGGCGGCGCGGACGTTGTCTCGCGAACTCCCCATGGCCATTTTCACCTCAAGAGGAAAATCTTTCGTCCTGCGTAAGTATGGCCTCCAGGCCTAGCATCACGTCCATCACCTTCTCGCACTCGACCATGTCGATGGGTACCTCCATGCACTCGTAGGTGCCGAGGGCACCTCCAGGCACGCGAAGGTCGAGGCGGTTACTTCCATGCACTCGCAAAGCATGTCGGTCACCTTCAGGCACTCGCAGATGACGCCGTTCACCTCCACGTAGTCGATGATGACGGCGTTCACCTCCAGGTCCTGGAGCACTTCGAGGCCCTTGATCACTGCTAGACCT
This sequence comes from Prorocentrum cordatum, assembly GCA_963575745.1. Classification (NCBI taxonomy): domain Eukaryota; class Dinophyceae; order Prorocentrales; family Prorocentraceae; genus Prorocentrum; species Prorocentrum cordatum. The sequence goes on from CAUYUJ010020459.1 coordinate 710,682, forward strand.
CAATCGCATCCAGGTCCACGATCGCGTGCGAGTCCTGCGCGGCAAACACCTCAGAGCGCCAGTTGACGACATCGGCATTGACCTGTGTTATGAATGGGGCGCCGTCGGACTTGAGCTTCGCACCCCTGGTGAACTCGCCACTCATCAGCGCCGCCGAACCCCCATGGCTCGCAGGGGCTGCTGGCGTTTCGAAAGAGATCCCTACAGGGCCCGAGAAACGCTCGAGTCCGAAACGCTTAGAAGGAGGGCGGAGGACGGAGGAAGGAGGAATGATGAAGGGGAAAGGAGGAAAGAGGAAGGAGGAAGGAGGAAGGAAGTGGAGGAGGAGGAGAAGGAGGAGGAAGGGTTTGGGCGCAGCGGCCTACCAGACCTGATGCCGAACAGACCGCATTGGGCACTGACCCTACGCGCTGCCACTTTCATTCGATACGAGTGGCCACGATTTCTTTCTTTTCGTCAGATTTCCCAGACACTTCTGGCCTTCCTGCTTCTCGGCGCAGAAGACAGCGAGCCAAACGAGCCGAATGCCGAGTGGTGCTGCGAGCGTTGGAGACAGAGAATCGGCGGTTTCAACGCCGCGCGTCCCCGCGGAGAGAGGCCATGTGGGGCCGGCCCGATGGCGGGGGCAAAGCCGAGGGCGGGGCAAGCGAGGCGAGCAGGGGAAGGGCCCCGCCTGGCCATTGGTGCCAGGACCTGCGCCCACAGCTGTGCCACCGCCCCTTCCGACGACATATCTGGACACTTCAGCGCGAGCCTGGAACTGTCATGTGTGTGGAGTCTCTGTCAATTCGAAGTTCAACTGGCGTGTTCAGCACTGGGGCGCCAGCAGCCTCTACCTCTACTTCATCAGTCTAGCCCGCCTGCAGCAGACCACTTGCACGGCAAAGGCAAAGGCAAGGTGTGGCGGAGAAAGGTGGCAAGCGCGGGCGGGGCAATCTGCTCGACGGTATCCCAGTCTTTGTAGGCCAATCACCAGATTCACGAGCTTCATCTGACGGTGCATCGGGTAAGAAGCCCAACGGGTCGCCGATCCAGCTGCTGCAGAATGCCCTGGGCCAGGTCAACCGTCCGGCGGATGTCGAGCCCGAAGGGGGGCCACGGGCTGAGGCAGCGGCGATGGCGGCTCAGGGTATGAACTTGCTCCTCACCACCCTGCGTGAGCAATGAGATAAGGCCAAGACGGGCTTTCGTGATATGCAGCAACAGCACGCTCGCATCCAGAAGGCCCAAAAGGATGTTGAGCAGCGTGCAGGGTGAGGATTACAGGTCGCGCATTGAGGCATTGGATCACCAGAGAGAGAGAGAGAGAGAGAGAGAGAGAGAGAGAGAGAGAGAGAGAGAGAGAGAGAGAGAGAGAGAGAGAGAGAGAGAGAGAGAGAGAGAGAAAGAGAGAGAGAGAGAGAGAGAGAGAGAGAGACAGAGAGACAGAGAGAAAGAGAGGAGTTGGTAGCTTTGTCTGCGGATGCTCAGAAGAAGCTCGAATCAGCGACCTTCAATTTGCGCAACCTATAGACGGGCATGGAAACATCGGATAAGAGGGCCGTGGGTCGTTCTGAGGAGCCCATGTCGACTGCGGAGATGGCAGGAGTTCTCCAGCAGTGCACTCAGACGCCCATGGGTCCCATGGCCAAGATTGCGAGAAGACCCATCGAGGTGTTCGTCGAGGCCATGGGCGAGGCGGGGACAGCCCGCGCCGCGAGGGCAGTGGCGGATTCGGCATCGGGGGCGACATCAGCAACTGACCCCCGCCCCGCCCCAGCAGCGGGGGCGCCGCCGCAACCGGCGGGCAGCCTTGCGCCCGCGGCGCAGGCGGGGGGCGAGCAGGAGTCCGAAGCACCTCGCGAGGCGGGGCGCTCGCCCCGCTCCCCGCGCAGGGTCGAGTGGGCGCCCCCTGCGTCTGAAGAGGGGGGGGGGGGGGTGGCGGGGCGGGCGGGAGGGGGCTCGGGGGGGTTGGGGGGGCCTTGGTCTGATGGGTAGCACCTGTGGGGGCTAGGCCCCAATGTGCATGTGCCTAATTCGGACCGCTCCGCGGCCCAATCAGCAGGGGGGTTAGGGCCGCCTGCCGCGTTGCCTTCTTTCACACATTTTGCGTTTGCAGCGTTCAATGGGTCGTGCTTTCTTCTACGGCGCAAGAGCTTTTGAAAAGACCACCTGGGCCTTGGTCGTTTTCACTCAGGAACGCAGGCTCCTGGGGCAAGAGCGAGCGCATGCGCGGGCGAAGCTGTCTCGGTTCGGATGGCGTTCTTACTGGGCCCCTGCGCCCTTCGACACTTCCACGAACCGTGCATCTGCAGGCGCGGTGATTTGTGTGCGTTTCTTTTTGGTTCGGTATAAGTTGTTCTTTTCTTTTCTTTTTCTTTTTCGTTTTCTTTTTTCTTTTCGTTTCTTTTCTTTTCCCTTCTTTTCTTTTCTTTTCTTGTCTTTTTTCCCCTGCTTCAGGCCGCGGTCGTGGGCCCCCATGGGCAGGTGTGCTGTTATCAGCGTTCGTGTCAGCTGGAGTTATATCGTTTCGCGTTGTGTATTGGCGCCGCGCTATGCAGCCGGGGCGACAGAGTCTCTCGTAAAGGGGGTGGCTCTGGGATGTCGCATTTTGCAGGGGGGCCTGCCGTTGATCGTTGGCGGGGATTTCAATGCGCCACCTGCGTTGGCGTCGCAGGGGGTCGCGCCGCAGAAATTTGGAGGGCGAGGGGTGCATTCCGACGCGCCTGCCTGCCTGATTGTTCAGCCTGGCACGTGTATTTGTTTCTTCCTGGTCAGCAATCGTCTTCATCCGTTGGTAAGGAGGACGTGCGCTGAACTGCTGTGCGCGAGCTTCCTGCGCAGACCTGTCTATGCAGCGATCTCTCTTGGCGCAGGGTGTGCGGGTGTCAAAGCTTGACGAGTATCAGAAGCATCCCTGCACCCCGCCTCCCAGACCTGAGCCCCAGCCGCCTTTGTATGAGGGGTGGGCGATCTGGCTCGAGAATTCCCGGCAAAGAGCGGGGTGGGGGACATGGGGGCACGCGACGCGTCAGTCCGAGCAGAAGACCTCCTTAGGACAGCGGTGCCTGGACCAGGTCTACCAGCTGTGGGTCGCAGATGCTTGGGCCGAACTGTGTGCCTTGCATGGTGTTGAGGATGCTCCGGGGCGCCGTGGTGGCCAGGAATGCAAGGCCGCTATTGCGCCGCTGTCGACGTTCGTTGTCGCGAAGTCCAATTTTGCAACGTCCCCAGCGCGAGCGTTCCGCTGGGCAGGCAATCGGCTTGTTGAGCTCGCAGCACTGCGCGGCGCGTGCCCTGACTGCGCGCAAGATGCGTTTGTCGACTGTTCGGGCGTTGCGCCCCGGAGGAGGAATGCCGCTGGGGCAGTGTCCTGTCTGGTGCCGCGGCCGGGCTGATATTGCATGCAGATTTTTTTTGGTACCAGGGAGAGCAGGGCCTCAGACAGATGGCAAACCGGGCCTTCGTTCTTTTGCAGAAGCATCTTCGGACGGAGCAGGAGGTCAGTAGGGGTAAATGGGGGGCCCGCTGCATTGCGGCGTTGGAGGGGGGGGGGCCTCGTGAGCCCGCCAGTTCGTAGTCGTCGTGGACGTCGAGGCCGCGGTGCCCGTGCTGGATGGGGCGGGCCTTCCCACTTCCTCGCTTCCCTGGGTTCTGCACCGACAACGCGAACATTGGATCGGGGCCTGGAAGGGGGCCCTTAAAGGCCGTCCCGTTGCAGGCTCGTCAGGGCTTTTGGGGCCCCAGGAGTTTATCAAGGGCGCTCCCGAGGCAGGTGTTCTGGCATCCCCGAGCAGGGTTTTCATGGTGCGCACGACGGTCATGGGTGGATTTCATCCGAGACACTATTCTATGTTATGCGGGCGCAGCCTGTCCCTGCTCTCGATGATTTTCACGATGGTGCTGATCGTAGGTGCGTGCCCCAGCACGTTGCAGCGCCCGGTCATAGCTCTGTTCGGCAAGAGTAAGGGTTTCTGTCCAATTGGCTTTTACCACAGCTTTGGAAGGCTATTCTCAAATACCCAGGCGATGCAATGCGTGGAGTGGGAGAACTGGCATGCGGCCGCAGCCAAGCATTTTGACATGGGGCCGTTCAGGTCCACGGGAGACGCGGTCTGGCGGCAGGCGTTTTTTTTTTTTTTTTTTTTTTTTTTTTTTTTTTTTTTTTTTTTTTTTTTTTTGTATTTTTTTCCCCCCTCTCTCTCTCTTTCTTTCTCTCTCTCTCTCTCTCTCTCTCTCTCTCTCTCTCTCTCTCTCTTTTGGCGGGCGGGGAGGGCGAGCATGTCTTGGCCGTGCTAGGGGATTTGCAGCACTGTTATGAAAATGTTTGCCCAGATATTCTTTGCAACGAAGCATTGGTCTCCTCGTGCCCCAGGGCTGCGCTCCCAATGGCACTGCGCACGTACGCTTGGCCACGAGTGCTAAGTTTGTTGTTCGTGCTGTCTGCCTGGGTCTGGCCGCGCCGAGAGATTGTTGCAGTTTCCTCCACGGGCACGTGCGACATAAGGGGATGATGCTTCAGGGGCTTTCAGAGGCCGCAAAGACTCGCCACGATGCCACCGTCAACGTGCATATAGATGACATGGGGCTACACATTATACATGATTTTACTTCGGAAGGGGCTCTAGATGCTTTGGTTTACGCTGTTCCGAGACTGGTTGAATTCTTCAGGGGGCGATTGCAGTTGGGTTTCGCCATGGGCATGTTTCAGGTCACAGGGGGCGAGCTCTCGAGGAAATCGCTGGCTGTCTTGGGCAGGTATGGGGCTATATCGGGAAGGTCACTACCCGCCTTGGCATAGACTATACGGTTAAAAGGCGACCCAAGGCCAGTGCAGGAGCCCTTCGAAGTCAGACAAATAGATGGATCAAGGCAGCGCGACGTCGGCGTATAATCCAGAGCCTCAAGCCTGAACGACGCGCGCAGCGGGCCAACGCTTTCCTCTGTGGTCAGCTGCCTGCCGTTGTCTATGGCGAGGAGGTCACGGGTCACGCGCCGCAGTTTATTATTGAGCTCAGGAGGGAAGGGGGTGCAGGCGCTTGGGATCTTGGGGCAGGGGGCCAATCTCAACTTGGCGTGGGCCCTGGAGGTTCCTCTCAAGGACCCGATCAAGCACGCAGCAGCCGCGCTGCACGTGTGCTGTCAGGAATGGTGGGCGATGACTGATCGCGCACTTACGCCAGCTGACGGTCTGTCGGTGGGTACTCATTCTCGAGCTTTTTGGCAGGCAGCAGAGGATGTGCAGGCGGCCTCCGAGCCCAGTTGGGCAGCGGCGGCACCGGGGCCGCTACGTGACACCCAATCTTGGATGAGTGTAACACGCTGGAGTTTTGAGAGTGGAGGCCTGCTCATGCTTCGTGACGGGTCGCCTGTAAGTTCCACTGAAATGTCGCCCTGCCAAATCAGGAAGTATTTCGTGGGCGACCTCGAGACAGAGCCCGTGGGCACCTCAATCCAGGGCCTGCTGCAAGGGTCGAACCATCCCATGGCGCAAAAAATACGTGACCAAGGAGTCTGGGCTGATCTTCTGCGGGCTCTGTATTTCGGGACGAAATGGTCCCCCTTTTTAAAGCAATGTTTGAGGTCGGTGTTTTCTAATCGTTATCCACGTGGAACAAAACGTGGGCATGCCGGCGAATCCAGTCTGCCCGTGCTGCCAGGCCCAGGATACCGACTACCATCGAGTGTGGTGTTGCCCGCGTTGTTCGGCAGAGCGTGATGGGAGCATCGGCGCCGAGCTACTCCAGGCAGCTGCTGAAACGGGGGAAGATGATCCGCTGTGCTCTCGTCTTTGGTTTGGGGCCCCGCAGCAGGCGCTGCGAGGGGGTGTCGAGGCCCCGAGTATCTGGATGGCGACGGGAACCCCGTTGAGCCCTTCAGAATCCAGGTGGGGGAGGGCCACGTCTTCATCGACGGGTCAGTGTCCCACCCATCCAGCAGGAGTCTTGCCAGAAGGGGGGTGGGCAGTCCTGATTGTTGATGATGGGGGTGATGTAGTCAAACCGATCATTGGACCTCTACCTTTGGCATGCCCACAGACAGCCCGCATGGCTGGGCACCGCGCGCTGCTTCATGCGTTGGATCACTCGGAGCCAGGTCATGAGCTTGCTCGGCTACCGTTTGCAGAATGCGCCTCGCTCCTCCCCGTTCAACGCAACTTTCGGAAGGCGATCGGCGGCAGCGGTGCGGCCGCTTAACGCTGGGGGCGCATCCGAACTGTGAGTGGGCCGTGGGTAATTTGCAGCGTTAAAGCGCATCTTAGTCTTGCCCCCGACCAGGCCTCGGGTGATAGGTTTTATATCAAAGGCAATAGGGCGGCCGATGTTGCTGCCAAGGAGGGTGCCAGTTCAATTCAAGTCGGTTTAAAAGAGGCCCTACTTGTTTAATCGAACCTGGCGTTGGTCAAATATGTGGCCCAAGCGATGGCCGGAATGTTGTCACTTTTTCCTCGGCCCAAGGTCCATTTCGGAGTCCTGGCCAAAACGCCTAGGGCTCGAGGGCCAGGGGCTGCGTGGCCTGTTCCCAGCCCCCATGCGCTGAAGTGGTCAGGCAATTCGTGGCGGTGCATTCAGTTTGCTAGATCTTTCAGATCCTCCAGGCCGAGGGGGGGGGGGGGGGGCGCGTCGCTCTGCCGCCCACCTTGCGAGCCCTCGCAGCCGTTCCGTCCACTCACAAACTGCTGGTAACCAGAGTTGACCAGACAGGCCTTGCGGTTGTCTTTTGCGCGAGGTACGGCAGATATGCCACACGTAAACCCGCAGGTCTGCAGAAGAGATGTGGCAATACTATATAGGCCCAGGCGTCGGCGTTCAAGCGGCGAAAGCTCCCCTGGCCCAAACATCACACTATTTCAGTGCCCTGGCCTCTGGGGAGAGGATGGATCGGGAGAATGGTGGGCCAAACTTTTCGCCCCCGCCCCCGCGCCTGAAACCTGAGGCCAAGGGGTTCTCTTTTGCAGGCGGGTCGAGGCGCGCCCGGACTGGGGCGCGCAGCCCGCCGCCAGCAGGGAAGGCGGGGAGAGGGTCGGGAGCCAACTTCTTCAACGGGTAAAGCTTGCAGGCCCCGCCCCTCTCCCGCCCCCTGCCATTGCTCTGCTTTTGCTGGTGCAGCTCTGCTCGCTCATCTCGGTCTCTCTGTCTTTTCTCAGCGTTTTTTTTGTTTGTTTTTCCCTTTCTTGTCCTCTTCTGCATTTTGAAGCGTTCAGGGACTCTTGAGTGCCTGTGCGCCAGGAGGGGGAGGAGGAGGAGGAGGAGGAGGAGGAGGAGGAGGAGGAGGAAGGAGGAGGAGGAGGAGGAGGAGGATGAGGAGGAGGAGGAGGATGAGGAGGAGGCGGAGGAGAGGATGATGGAGAGGGAAGGGGGAGGGGGAGAGGAAGGGGGGAGGAGGAGGGGAGGAGGAGATTAGGAGGAGGAGGAGGAGGAGAGGAGGGTAGGAGGAGGAGGATGAGGAGGCGAGGAGGAGGAGGCGGGAGGAGGAGGAGGAAGGAGGCGGAGGAGAGGAGGAGGAGGAGGAGGAGGAGGCGGAAAGGAGGATGAGGAAGGGAGGAGGAGGAGGAGGAGGAGGAGGAGGAGGAGAGTTGAGGAGGACAGGAGGAGGAGGAGGAGGAAGGAGATGATGAGGGGAGGAGGAGGAGGAGAGGAAGGAGGAGGTAGGAGAGGAGGAGAGGAGGATTTTTTTTTGACATGCGCCGCTCCCTGACAACACCAGAGGTCAGCGGGGGGCCAGGCCTGGACCTGACCAGACCTGGACCCCCCGACCGTGCCGACGATGCAGTCAAGGTAGACGTAGTACGCGTACCACGCCGACGAGCGGGAGAGGAAAAGCTCCACGCTCGCGAGCACGAGGATCCGCACGAGCGACTTCTCGAGCACCAGGAACACGAGGAACCGCACCAGCGACTCCTCGAGCATCAGGAGGAGCGATGCCCGATCTGCGCGAGGACCCGCGCCGCGACGACCCGAACGTCCTCCTCCCCCGGGTGCCTCTCCTCCCACGGTGCGAGCCGCCACGCCTCGCCGCCCGCAGCCGCCGCCGCACCAGCAGCAGCAGACACAGGCTCGCAGGGCGCAGCAGGCGCCGCCGGAGCACCAGCCCGCGCGTCGGCGCCGCCCGAGGGGACAGCGCCGGGTGCCGAGCGCCGCAGGCCGTCGGCCCAGGCGTCGTCGGCCAAGGAGTCGTCGTCGGCGTCCGCGTCGCCAGCAGCCCCCGCCACCTGGACGAGCGCGAGGCCCGTGCCAGCAGAGCCAGCCGCCGCACCCGCGGCCGCCACGTCGACCTCCGTCGTCTCCACCACGACGGCAGCAGGAGCGCCCGCCGCCGCTTTCCTCGCCGCGCGGCGCTGGCGGCGCCGCCTCCGCCGCGCGGCACGCGCCGCGGGCTCGGCGACAGCTGCACCAGCAGGGCCAGGGCGAGTAACATCAGGATGAGCAGGGGGTGGATCGCCACCAGCGGCAGCGTCGCGAGGCGGCGGCACGGCTTCCTCGGCGCGCTGAGCGAACAGCGCGGCCGAGACGGCCGACCTTGCCACCGCCGCGACAGTGCGGCGTGGGGCGCCCCCCAGGACAGCGCCGCGCACGGCCGCCTCCACCAGCGCGGCGGCGGCGGCGGGCAGCGCGCGAGCCCCTCTAGGCCACGCCATCCCACGGCGGCTCCGACGCGAGGAGGGAGCGGCGGGCGGCGGGGCCATGCGAACGCTTGAGCCAAAATGAGGAGGAGGAGGAGGGGGAGGAGGAGGAGGAGGAGGAGGAGGAGG
>CAUYUJ010020459.1:719512-722012 GCA_963575745.1 Prorocentrum cordatum
CTGGGTCGCCCCTCTCCACCCGCGGCCCCAGCAGCTGAACGCGCTGCTGGATGATGCTTCTGGGCTTGCACGACATGGGCCAAAACCCGAGAGCTGTCCTCTGAGACTGTAGCCAGAACCACACCGCCTGCACTTGATGCAGGCCTTCAGGACATCAGGGTCATGCCCTGCATCTCGCAATCTGCGAATCCGCTCGGATAGGGAGGTGGCCCTCCCGCGAGTTCGCTGCGGCTCGCGGAGACCACCCCTTCACGGTCCGAGGAAAACAACATTTCGCGCTGGATGGTCAGAATTCTTTCAAAACTTGCAAAGCTAGCCCATCGGCACGCAAAACCTGAGAAACGCAAGCTTCGCTCAACTGGGCCTTCTCAGCGGCCCAGTCGGCGAAGCGATCAGCAGCCTTGTTCAGATACATCTCTACACCAGACAAAAACATCCTCTCGGCCTGCGCTTGGGTGGTGTGTCCCTTGGTCCAGATCAGTTGGAGTGAACCCCCTCGTTCAGACAGTACACGGTGATATTCGGCCCAGAGGTCTAACATACTAGGTTTATGTTTAGCTCGGAGGCTCTTTCTGACACCTTTCACGACGAGGAGACAGTCACAAACAACTCGCACATCTCCAACGCGAGCACGCAAGAGCTCGATGAGCGCAAACAGCTCGGCTCTCGATGAAGATTGACGCGCGCTCGGCAGGGATCCACACCTAGTAGCGTCGATTCTGCTGTCTGGTCCGAGATGCACGAACGACCATGCGCATTTCCTGAGCCTCCAGTCTCCAGAAAACCTACCTCCTGACCCATCAGTTCCCCACACCCCCCCTCGAAGAAAGTCCCCTCCGATGCATCCCCCCCAATCCCACACAAGACGCTGGGGTGAGGGGAGAAGGCCCAGGGAGTCGCTCAACGACGGGACATTGTAAGACTGTTCGCTCCCATCTGCTCACGTGCCAGTCAATACGTATAGCCCAGATCCTCGGTACCCGCCCTCGTCGTCTTCGATCGTACCCCCTTGGGGGTATGTCTTCCTTACCTGCCACGTGTATTTAGTGCAGTCCCTCAAACAAGGGAAGACAGGACGGGTGGAAGGGGGAGGGATAATAATGGACCGCGAGAGAAATTAGCAGGAGGGGGGCAAGCAGCAGAAAACAAGTAGTAGAGCTAGACGGGCAAATCGGGTGGGCAGACCCATAGCGGGCAGGTCGGGGAGGCGGGCCGAGGCGACGAGGTCGAGCAGGCGGGTTGCTGAATCGTGGGTCCTGCATGCATCGCGAGGAAGTCTCGAGCGATAACTCGATTCCCAAGTAAATCGTGAGAAAAGCCAGCGTGGGCCACGAAGGGCATAAACTCGAGGCCACAGAGGGCAGCGACGGGGCCGCTGAGGGCAGCACCGGGGCCACGAAGGTCAGCGAGGGGGCCACAAAGTGCGACAGCGGGGCCACGAAGGGCATGCATATGGGGCCACGACGGGCGCGAGCGAGCGGGGGCCACGAAGGGCATATAATACGGGGCCACAAAGGGCAGCGACGGGGCCACTGAGGGCAGCAACGGGGCCACGAAGGGCAGCGAACGAAAGCGGGCGAAGGGCAGCGAGCGGCGACTGCAGTCATTAACGGGCTTGTTGGGCGGGCAGGCCCCGACGGGCGGGTCGTTGAAGCGTGAGTCCTGCTTGAACCGCCAGGGAATATGCTCCGGGAGCGCGATTCCTGAGTGTCGAGGACCGGCATCTGAATAGATTGTGAAGAAACATCAAGCGAAGCGGTTCGGTGGTAAGTTGCGAGGAAGTCCCAAGCGAGAACGCGAGTCTGCAATACATTTTCAGGAAGTATCAGGCGGGAGCCGCGATTCGGTGGTAAATAGCCAGGAAGTTCTAAGCGAGAGCGCGATTCTTCAATAACTTGTGAGGAAGCATCAGGCGGGAGCATTTGTTTTTGTAAACCAGGGGCCAACGACACAGTTTGAGCCTCAAGATTTTTCCTGTTACAAAGCAGGGTGCGAGCTCCGGGAGGGGCACTTCAATTGAACAAAGACGCTGTGCACCGGGTGGGGGGGATCAACAATAATTATTCTTCAGAAGTGAGAGTTCAACAACAACAATCATTTTAAGACTGTTCGCTTTTATTGGCACGCATGTCTTGCATTCCGTATATCAAGCCTCGATACCCGCCCACTTCACCTTCGATTGCATCCCCTTTCGGGGGGAATCTCTTCCTTGTCGGATTTTGTCGGCCATTGACTGAAGTGCGAAGAAGTCTCGAGCGAGAGCACCTTTCCTGAGTTCGGGGGGCTCGCTGGCCAGGGGCTCTCGGAATACCTATGGAGAGATATCGAACGGGAGTCCTCGTCGCCGTGTTCGGGCCTCCACCCCCTTGTTTGAATTACGGGGAAGTCTCGAGAGAGAGAGCGCCGTTCCTGAGTTCGGGGGCCTTTCTGGTCAGGGTGTCTCGGGGTAAATTGTGAAGCAGTATCGAGCGGGAGCCGTTGTTGTCGTAGCTGGGCCTCC
>CAUYUJ010020459.1:734512-744512 GCA_963575745.1 Prorocentrum cordatum
GGGTGAGGAGGAAGAGGAGCAGCGGCACAGGACACCACAAGGCCTTCCGCTGGACCCCAAGGCCGCCCGATGGACCCCTCCAGCGAGCGGCAAGGTGGCCCCGAGAGAAGTCGCAGCGATCGGTGCCCACTCTCGTCGAAGCCATGCCCCCGACCACCCAATGGCTTAGCTGCCGCCCGTTTTGATACGCAACGCGTGCAGTGTTCAAAACGTCCGTGTCGATACGATGCGCGTTGGCTAAGCTAAGCCCAATGGTGGCAAGATCTGCGCGCTAGCTCCCCCACCGGGGGGTCCCACCGTGAACCCGCAGAGCGGGGCAGCTAAGGTGGGCATTCCAGCGCGGCAAGCGGCCTTGCGTGTGCCGCAAGGCATCCGCTGCACGGCTACCTGGGGACCTAAGTTTGCCCCCCCGCCCCCTCGACTACACGTAAGAGTGACCCTTCGCCAGGGCGGCCTGTTGTGCGGGCTCGTCGGGGCTCCTCCGATCGATGAGCGCGATGCGACAGCAGCGGCCTGCGCGCTTGGGTTTGGCCCCCCAAAAGCCGCGCACCCAAGGTCACGCTTACCCAGGGTCATTCTTGCGTCTAGCCGACCCCCCCCTCACGCATTTCGCGCCCCACGCAGCCCGCCTGTCCGTCAGCCGCGCCCTTTTGCCCCAAGGGGGGCCGCCGTGGCCGGGGCTGCCGGGGCTGTTCCCCGGGCGGGACACCAGGCGGGCACGCGCCGCTGCTGCCGGCGACGAGCGATCGATGGAGGAGGTGGAGGAGGAGGAAAGGGATGAGGAGGAGGTCAAGGAGGAGGGAGGAGGAGGAGGAGGAGGAGGATGATGAGGACGAGGAGGAGGAGGAGGAGGAGGAGGAGGAGGAGGAGGAGGAGGAGGAGGAGGAGGAGGAGGAGAGGAAGGAGGAGGAGGAGGAGGAACAGGAAGGAGGAGGAGGAGGAGGAGGAGGAGGAGAAGGAGGAAGGATGATGATGATGAGGAGGAGGAGAAGGAGAGGATGAGGAGGAGGAGGAGGGAGAGGAGGCGGAGGAGGAGGAGGAGGAAAAGGGGAGGAGAAGGAAGTAAAGGAGGAGGAGGAGGAGGAGGAGGAGTCATAATAGTAATAATAGTAATGCTTTTAATGCTACCACTAATAGTAATCTTCATGATGCTAGTACACATGTTTGTAATACTTGTATTTCCAGTGCTAGTCATTCTACTACTTCTACTACTACTGTTGTTACGATTATCTCTACTACTGCTACTACTGCTGCTGCTACTACTATTACTACTACTTCTACTTCTACTTCTTCTATTACTACTACTACTACTACTCCTCCTACTACTACTACTCCTACTATTAGTATTACTACTACTACTACTCCCACTACTACTCCTACCATTACTGCTACTACCACCACCACCACCACCACCACCACCACCACGACTACTACTACTACTACTACTACTACTACTACTACTACTACTACTACTACTACTACTACTACTACTACTACTACTACTACAACACTACTACTACTACCACCACCACCACCACCACCACCACCACTACTACTACTACTACTACTACTACTACTACTATTACTACTACTACTACTATAACTACTAACTACTAGCTACTAACTACTAACTATCAACTACTAGCTACAAACTACTACTACTACTACTACTACTACTACTACTACTACCACTACTACTACCACCACCACTACTACTACTACTACTACTACTACTTCTACTACTACTACTACTACTACTACTACTACTACTACTACTACTACTACTTGTTGTTATTGTAATTTTTATCATCGTTCTTATGCTGTATCATTGACAGTATTAGAAGTGTACGGTGTACCACTCTCACTGCGGCATTCTGGATAGTATTGTCATATTCTCATTCGCAGTATTCGCATCAGGTTTTGTGTATCGTGATTTCTCATACAGCACGACTAATTTTTTTTTCATACGGTGAATATTATTTTGAATAATAATATGACGTCGAGGAGGACGAGGGTGAGGAAGGATGGAGGCGGGCCGTGCTGATGGTGATTATGATGAGGAGGACCAGTGTACACTCAAGACTTGTCAACGATGTGGGGATCAGCGCTCCTTCCAAGCTTCCTCTGCACTGGCCCCAACACGGATTCATACCCGCTGAGGGAAGTGTCCTGTTTGGAAACAAGCGCTTGCAAACCCTGAATCGTGCCAACACCATTGTCGGGATTCCAGCGCCACGAGTCAACATGACTGTTGCGTTTTGACGATCCTGAATCGTGCCAGAACGCCGTTCCTGGACTTCATCACCGTGAATGAACGTACCTGCCGCGCTCTGTCAATCCTGAATCCGTCCAGAACGCCATTTCTGGCACGTTAACAATGGGAGCCCGTGAAACTCTGATATGTGTTAACGAAGGTGCGCGGCACTAAGGCGAGCGCCATATTTTGAAAGGGAGCCGCCCTCAACCCGTGACACTCTTGCAATGTTTGAAGACAAGTGTGCGGGGCGCCGATGCGAGAACCACATGTTGAGAATGACCCGCCCTCAAAGCGAGAAGCTCCTTCATTTGCTTACGAAATACGTGCGCGGCGCTAAGTCGAGAGCGTGCGAATGTAATAAAACGAGTGTGCGCGGCGCTAGGGCGAAAGCCACATATTGGAAGCGACCCGCCCTCCATCTGTGAAGCTGTTGTCAGCTTTTAGGCTTGAGGCTCGTACATGCTAAGGAAGTCTCATGCGAAACGCCCAGCCCGCCCTTGCGATTGGCCTCGGGGTGCCACAAGGAGGAGTTATTCATAAGGAGGAGGAGGAGGAGGAGGAGGAGGAGGAGGAGGAGGAATAGTAATAATAATAATAATAATAAGAATAATAATAAGAATAAGAATAATAAGAAGACGAAAAATAATAATAATAATACTAATAATAATAATAATAATAAGAAGAAGAATAATAAGAATAAGAATGATACTACTACTACTAATAATACTAAGAAGAATAATAAGACTACTAAGAATAATAATAAGAAGAATAAGAATAATAAGACTAATAAGACTAATAAGAATAATAATAATAATACTAATAAGAAGAATAATAATAAGAGGAGGAGGAGGAGGAGGAATAAGGGGAGGAGGAGGAGGAGGAGGAGGAGGAGGAGGAGGAGGCGAGGAGGAGGAGGAGAGGAGGAGGAGGAGGAGGAGGAGGAGGACGGAAGGAGGAGGAGGAGGAGGAGGAAGGAGAGGAGGAGGAGGAGGGAGGAGGAGGGACGAGGAGGAGGAGAGGAGGAAGGAGGAGAGGAGGAGGAGGAGGAGGAGGAGGAGAGAGGAGGAGGAGGAGGAGGATGGCGGAGGAGGAGGAGGAGGAGGAGGAGGAGGAGGAGGAGGAGGAGGAGAGGAGGAGGGGAGGAGGAGGAGGAGGAGGCGGAGGAGGAGGAGGAGGAGGAGGAGGAGGAGGCGGAGGAGGGAGGAGGATGAGAGGAGGAGGAGGAGGAGGGAGGAGGAGGAGGAGGGGAGGAGGAGGAGAGAGGAGGAGGAGGAGGAGGAGGAGGGAGAGCAGGGAGGAGGAGGAGGAGGAGGAGGAGGAGGAGGAGGAGGAGGAGGAGGAGGAGGAGGAGGAAGGAGGAGGTAGGGGAGGAGGAGGAGGAGAGGAGGAGGAGGCGAGGAGGAGGAGGAGGAGGAGGAGGAGGAGGAGGAGGAGGAGGAGGAGGAGGAGGAGGAGGAGGAGGAGGAGGAGGAGGAGGAGGAGAGGAGGAGGAGGAGAGGAGGAGGAGGAGGAGGAGGAGGAGGATGGAGGTTCGAGACTACATTTCGTTTCCGTCTGTTCGCGTGGCCTCCAGGGGCGTCTGAGGGTGCTCCGTCTCGGCCTCTCGGGTCCGCAGGTCCGCGTCTTTCTGTCTCCGTCTCGGCCATCTCGGCCTCTTCCTTTGCCTCGGCTTGTCGCTTCTGGCCACCGTCCCGCTCTCGACCTCTGACTGCTTGCGCAGGTGGCCCGCTCCCTCCACAACAAAAAAAGGTTGGTTGAAGGCAGAACGAGGGAACACGAAAACAAGACGAAAACGAAAAACACCGTTTAGGTTTATCCCCAACGTGTGCACTTGTGGCTTGCTCCCTCGTCCTCCGCGCCTGTCGCGGGGCTTCGTGGGAGCCCCTTGGAGGCCTCGGGGGCGGCCTCCCGGGGGCCCTCTCCGGGGGCCCTCTCTCCGAGGGCATCTTGGGAGCGTCTTGGGGACATCTAGGGATCGTGCTGAGTGTCTTGGGGGTCTTGTGGGGTGGGGGCCCTCCGTGGCCCCTACGAGTTCCCTCTCGCGGGCCTCTCCGGCCACTCTTGGGGCCCTCTGGAGGGCCTACCTGGCCTGACCTGGACACTGCCATCCCCGATGCTGCCTGCGCTGGTGTACGACTGCGGTCTGTTCGACCCCGACGGCGACGTGGTCGCCACCGACGGCCCAGCCTCGACGGCGGTGGAGCGGATGTGCCCGACGGCGACGACCCTGGCGTCCTCGGCCTCGGGGCAAACATGGGCGCTCCCGAGTAACCTCCGCTCGACCCCTGAGGGCTGACAGCCCTGCTGAGGGCCCCAGTGCTACGCTGGCGGCTCCCCCTGGGCCCGACCAGTGATGGCCTCCACAGCGCCCCACTGGGCCTGGGTCGAGTCCTGGGACGGCGCGACCCTTGTCGTGCATCCGTGGCTCGCAAGGACTGTTGGCGAGCGAAGCGAGCCGCGACAGCGAAGGCCAAGTGAACGGATGCCGTACCTGTTCTCCGTCCGTTTTGTGGAAGTGGCAGTGCCTGTAGGCCATCCAAGGGTTGGCGGATGTCGTCTTGTTCCCCGAGTCCGCGTCACTTGCCTACGGAGGGGCGTGAACGCCGGAGCGCCGCGGCATCGACCTTGGGTATCAAAAGGTTGACAAAGCAGGACGTTGCAGATCAGTATACACGTTTCAGTGCACGAGCGTACATCTGTATATGTATATATATGTATATATCTATATATGTTTCTAGTTTGCTACTGTTAACGTCGGTACGCTCAGACACTTGGAGACGAAGTCTTCCATTTCCGTGGGATCTGGCTTGCTGGTCTCCAGGAGGATGCAGAGGCTTCAGAACGAGCTTCGCACCGCTGCAGGGTACGACTTAGTCAGAGTCGTGGAGTCCAGGATCAGAAGAGACTCCGCTGACACGACGGCATATTACCGTATAGTTGGTTCGTCTGCCGACAACAGGGTGGGTGGCGGTGGAGTGCAGCTCCGGATGCGCACCAGTTCCAAAGCTGAAGAAAAATAAAGGCCTGCCGCCCTCGCCTCTCTGTCCGTCCGCTGTGGTCCAGAGGGGCCGCGCGGCCATCGTCGCAGGTGTGGCTCGCTCGCCGATCAACCAGTCCTGCGACACACCCATCTTTTAGATTACACCAGAGAAGAACCCCAATCAGTGGATGGTTTGAAGTGGGATCGATCAAGAGATCGATAAGGAGGTCGACCACGAACCTGGGAACCCGAGAGCCCAGAATTCACCGAAGTCGGCCCGGATCCACCAGTCCAGCGACGCGCTCATGTTTTAGTATCTTCTATGGGTGTTTCCAGATTTCAGCAAAGAACTGAAAAACAACGCTATATTTTGTTTTAGCGTTTTCAGACCAGTATTTTAGCGTTTTCAGTCGGGTGACGCAACAACACACAACCCTGAAAACACAGCCAGAAACACAGCCCTGAAAACGCTAAGACAGCGTAGCGCATTTAAGCGTTAACAGCCTGTCAAGAGCCCAAAATAGAAAACGCCCCCAAACGCCCAGGGCGTTTTTAAGGCGAACCAAATTTTACGTGACCGTGTCCGGCGATCCTTACAAGCTGAGGCAGCAGCACCACCACCATGGTGCGAAGATAGTCGGACTTGGTGACATGAGCGCTAAAGTTGGTTCCGCCTTCTCGGCGTGGGGGCGGGCGCCTGAGGGCCGAGCAGGGGAACGGCAGTGGCGAGCTCTTCCGGTGTTTCCTGGCCGCGCACGGCCTCGCAGTGAACGCGCAGCCAGAGGGATGCAGTGAAGCGAAGCTCTGGGCTGGGACAGGTTCCCGTGGGCATCACTCGCGCAGCGATTATGTGATCTGCTCGAGCCGGGAGGGCGATGCCAGCGTCGATTGCCACGTTCGCCGACATATCGAACTAGTCGAAAGCGAACGCGATGACCGTTACATCCCTGAGGCTGAGCTCCACCTGTTACATGGTTGCGAAATGCCGCACAATCAGGATGGACCGGGGGGGACTATGTTGGCACCCTCCCCGTCTGGCGCTGTGGAGGCACAGGCGGCGCCCATATCTGCTCATAAGCATCGAGACCATGCGCGGCGGGGGAGGTTCGAGCAGTGGAGGGTTCTATTTCAACCTGCGCCACACAGCACGGTCGACAAACACTTGGATGCGCTGCGCACTCATATCCGTTCTGGCGCGGACGTTTTCAAGTGCGACTGCTAAAATTCCCTGGAAACCTTGGCTGTCTGACCAGTGTTTGGGTCTCCTGCGGATCCGAGACCGCATGAGGAAGAAGATGCGAGGGCTGATGGGGCACAGGAGTATGTTGATTTTTGCAGACGCCATCATTGCTTGGAAACAGAATGACAAGCAGCGGGACTTGCACAACCTAACCTTCCAGAGTGTTTGGCGCACCGTAGTTGGTGAGCACCCTGGTGGCACTAATCGCCGCTGGGCGATAGCTTCTCGCGTTTTTGCACGCGCCGCCTTTACAGTCTGCGAGTTCGTCAAAATCGACATCAACGCTATGATGGACAATGCGCACCAGGAGGCATAGCGAGCAGAGGCCAGAGGCGACATGAAGAGGCTGTACAAACTCGCGAGGTCTATTGCCGGATGTTCCAGCAGAGGACTCCGCGGCGTGAGATGGGGGGGCGGGTCGAGGACGCAGTTCCAGCAACAGTAGTTTGACCGGTTCACCAGCTACTTCTGTGATGTATTTTGTGCTGAGGAGCTGGGCGACGACGAGCTGCCGAGCGAGAGCGAATCGGATGTCTACTGCGACGAAAGTTGCATGCCCCCCAGCGCCACTCGTTCTAGCAGGGCATCACGATGCTTAAGGATGGTAGAAAGGGCTCAGCTTCGAGGGCATCAGCGGGGAGCTCCTCAAGGCCGGCGGGGTTGCTATGGCGTTGCGCGTGACTGAACTCAACGAGAAAATGTGGTCCTCGCGCAAGCGGCCTAAGACATGGCGAGGTGGACGACTGCAGGATCTTCCAATGAAGGGCGACACGTCGCACGCGGAGAATGATCGAGGTCTCCTGATTGGTGATCACGTCGGTAAACTGTCTTCGGCATTGCTGTCTGATAACTTTCGCGCGCCGCATGCGGAGCGCGTGCCTGTCGTGCTGCGTGGGGCTGTTGCCGGTAAATCTACCGATTCTGCCAACCATCTCATCCGCAGTGCACGAGCATCGGCGGCACCCTAACATACTAGTGCGACGCGCGCATCGCCCCCCCTCACGGGGCGAAGCGCGCGCGCGAAGAAATCTCATATTATATGCGTCGTGGCGGGCGTTTTTTTTGCCGCGCAGCTCGGGGAACGATCTACTACGAGATGGGCATTTCCCCAATCGGAGCTTCCTCTGTAGGGTCCTCGCGGATTCAGAAGGTTCGGTGAAGTTTGTCACCGATTTCCGCGGCCCCCCTGGATGACCGGGTACCCGCGTGCCTTATAGCCCCATAACCTTATAGCCCTAGTAGCCTTATAGCCCTATAGCTCTATAGCTCTATAGCCCCGCAGCTCTACAGTCCAATGGCCCTGTAGCCCCATGGCCCTATAGCCCTACAGCCCTATATCCACATAGCCCTATAGCCCTAGAGCCGCGTAGCCCCATAGCCCTGTAGCCCAATGGCCCATGGCCCTGTAGCCCAATGGCCCTATAGCCCTAGAGCCTGTAGCCGAATAACCTTATAGCTCTATAGTCCTAGAACTATATAGCCCTATCGCCCTATAGCCCAATGGCCCTATCGCCCTATAGCCCTATAGCCCTAGACAACTATAGCCCTATAGCCCTATAGCCTTTATGACCTTATCTAGCCTTATGGCTCTATAGCCCCGTAGCCTTGTAGCCCTGAAAAGAACATGGTCTGGTTTTTTCTCCGGTATTATTATATGTTCTGGTCGGGCTCGTGCTTGTAAGGGCGACGAATCGTACTGGTGCGTCTCTATCCGTCCCAGAGCATTGCGAAGGAACGCGAACTGTCCATCGGCTTGCCCTTCCTCGATTTGACCGGGGCGCGCGACCGAGCGGTTGTTGGTTTTCGGGCGGTTCTCAGGCGGGGTCGCCGTCGACAGCGACGTCGCCAGCGCATCCGCCGACGGCGAAAACCCGATCTCAGCTTGGGCCGAGCGGCCACCGTCGCCGACGAGGCGGAGAAGGGCAGCATGCTGCAATATATGGGCATCTCGAAGACGTGCGCAACTTGCTGAAATCCGTGCGCTCTCCGACGCGGCGCAGTATGAAGGGTGCGCAGCGCAAGCCCACTTTTCGGCGGGGGAGGCGGCGAGGGTGTATCTTCGTATGCTGTTCAACGTCGTGTACGGTGAGGCCTTCAACGAGTTCTACCGGGCGTGCGATGAGCTCGACGTCGTGTTGCGACTGCGCTTTTTCGTGACGGGTCCATGGGTGCGATGTCCTCGGCGCCCGACCGTGTGCAAAGCGAGCGCAGTGCAATCGATGCGACTGTCGTCGACGACGAGGCCGTCATCCTCGCTGCTTCTGCCCCGAGGACCGTGGCCAGCAAGTTCAGCGCTGCCGTCGAGGCGGTCTGCAAGTGCGCGCTTGACATCGAGTGGAAAGCCGGCAGGCCCGAGGGCATTCTGGTCTGGATAGAGCAGAGGGGGAAGCAGGAGAGGCATGATTTTCGCACGCTGAGTGGCTTCTCCGCATTGCCAATCGGCGCCGTTGCGCGCCGCGCGCCCAGGCCGCGCGGACATCGCCCCATCGGGGCGGCGGTCGACGCGGGGATCGCGAGGCAGGGCGAGCATCTCGGCGTGATCGCAGAGGAAAGCGGTTCTATGATGCCTGGGATCCAGAAACGTTGTCGCTCCGCCCTCAATGTTTAGCAACTCTTGGGCGAGCGCTTGGGTCGCGGAATGTCAGTGCGAAGCGACGCGTGAACCCGGGCCCCATCGCCTTGTCCCAGCCGTTCTTCAACGCGCATGCGTGGGGGAAGCTCGCGTGGACATGTCGGGCGAAGCTGAACGCTGCGCGCGCGTGCGTGGCGGCGGGTTGCCGGGGGCCCCCGGTGCGGGACAGCGCAGTGTGAGGGCCGTGAGATCCGGCCGCGCTCGGCGTTCTCTTCGTCGATCACGCCCCGAGGAAGCGCCGGCGCCTGTACTTCTCCGGGCTGATATGAGTCGACCTGGCCCCGCTCCACGAATTCGTGCAAAAGCGCAATGGTAGCGGAGATCCCCCTGGGCCAAGATGCTTCTGGATGACCTGGAGGCGTTGGGAACGCAGGCGGGCAGTGGGTTGGCTGATGTGCTGGCCCCGACGCCATGCCGGGAGGCCCAGTGGAGCCTGGCCAGAGACTTTCCCGCAGCGTGGTAGTCCATCGCCACGCGGTGCGATTGCGCTGCAGACGATGCTGGCGTAGTCTCCGAGAAGTAGGAAGCAGCGTCCGCAAGGGGAGAACGGGGCAGCTGCGACGCAGGTCGCGCCGCCGACGCGCGTGAATTGCGCGGCGATTCTTTGCGCGGCCCAAGACAGCTGGCCGACCGCAAGTGGGCCAATCATCGCGCGCGCAACGCTCTGCGTGAGTGAGCGTGGGGCGTCTCGTCGAGCCCATTATGCGGCGCGAGTTTTCCGTGCAAAAGTCGTTTGACTAAACGCCTCTTGGAGCGGCCTGGTCGGAGCAATTGCGGAGGCAAATCTCGCCGCGACTGTTTCGCGAATTGCGTTTGGCAAGTGTCGATGGCAATCTCTCCGCCGGGCCAGGGGGGGTGGGTGCCGAGGCTCGGGCGCGGGGCTGGCGCTCT
>CAUYUJ010020460.1:0-57500 GCA_963575745.1 Prorocentrum cordatum
TGCCTCCTCCTCCTCCTCCTCCTCCTCCTCCTCCTCCTCCTCCTCCTCCTCCTCCTCCTCCTCCTCCGCTTCTTCTACTGTAGCGCCAGCTCAGTTTTGAGCCGCGTCGACCCACGAGCCCTCGCCACTGGCGTCCCGCGCGGGCGTCGCACCGCCCATGGCCCCCGCTCCTTGGCCGGGAACCCCGCCGAAACGCGATGGCGCTGCGAGCCTGGAGCAGGCGGCACCTACGAAGGCTTGCGCGGTGCACGCCTTCGGCGAGGTTTTCGCGAGATGCGCACCACCCCATGAGAACCTCCAAGATGGCCAGAGTGTTCCGTCAAGGATGTTTCACAACAGCCCATATGTCAAGCCCAATTTGTTGTTCGCCTTCCTCGGCATCGTCAAGTCCGTTTTTCCTCTGTTCCTGCCTCCTCCTCCTCCCTCCTCCTCCTCCTCCTCCTCCTCCTCCTCCTCCTCCTCCTCCTCCTCCACCTCCTCCTCCTCCGCCGACGCATCCGCCTCCTCCTCCTCCTCCTCCTTTTCCTGATCCTTTTCCTCCTCCTCCTCCTGCTCCTCCTCCTCCTCCTCCTCCTCCTCCTCCTCCTCCTCCTCCTCCTCTCCACCCTCCACCCTCCTCCCCGTGCTCCTTTCTATACATTCCATTTCCACCCTTCCATATCCTCCATGTCCTCCTCCTCCTCCTCCTTTTTCCTTCCTCCTCCCTCCTCCTCCTCCTCTTCCTCCTCCTCCTCCTCCTCTTCCTCCTCCTCCTCCTCTTCCTCGTCCTCCTCCCCCTCCCATCCCCGTTGTCGTCCTCCCTTTCCTCACCATCATCATCATCATCATCATCATCAGCAACAGCATCACCACCATCATCATCAGCATCGTCATCATCATCACCACCATCATCATCACCCCACCACCGCCACCCCCATCACCATTATCATCAGCAGCAGCATCATCATCCGCATCATCATCATCAGCATTATCATCACCATCATCATCATCGTCATCATCAACAGCATCATCGTCATCATTATCATCATCATCGTCATCATCGACAACATCAGCATTAGCATCATCAGCATCAGCATCATCCTGTCCACCATCAGCAGCAGCATCATCACCATCACAATCATCATAATCAGTATCATCATCACAGTCATCGTCATCGTCGTCGAATTCGTCGTCATCGGCATCGTCATCGGCATCGTCATCATCATCATCCTCATCAACACCATTATCAGCTTACGCGGTAGCACCAGCACCCCCATCATCAGCAACATCAGAATCCTCATCCGCATCATCATCAGCACCAACATCCGCATCAGCATCATCATAGTCGTCATCACCACCAGCATCATCATAATTAATCAGCGCAATCATTATCCACAGCATCAGCATCGTCATCACCAGCATCAACATACTCATCACCATCACCGTCATCAGTCCCATCATCATCCTCATCATCACCTTCATCGTCATCATCATATCATCAGCGGAATCAACACCGTCATCGTCGCCATCAGCATCATCACCAGCATCATCATAATAATCATCATTAACAACATCATCATACACACCATCACCATCAGCAGCGTCATGATTTTCCTCGCGCTGCATTCCTCCTCCTCCTCATACCCCCCCCTCTTCTCGTTCTCCTATTTCTCGCTTATCCTCCCGTTCCTCCTCCTCCCTCCTGATTATCTTCTTCTGCCCCCCCCCCCCCCCCATCACCCTCCTGATCCTCTTCCTCTGCCTCTTCGCACCCCCCGAACATGACTCAAGATTGCCCCCGACAGTCTGTAGCCGAGCATGGCTCAAGAGAGCCTCCAGGAGACCTCAACAAGACCTCCGATCGCGTCCAGATGGGCTGGTAGTGGCATTTGTTGATCGCGAGCGCACCGGAAGACGCCGGGCGCCGTCAGAACGAAGCGTCGACGCAACGGCCTAAATTGGCGCACGGCAGGAGAAGGGCGAAACGACAAAGATTAAAAAGACGGAAGAAAAGAGCAGCGGGCGAACCTCACTGCCGCTCAAAAGAGCGCCAGCACCAGGACGAACCCTTGGGCGTCGTGCAGCACCTCGAGGTAATTGAAGAAGGCCTCGACCCGGATGTGGAAGAACGTCGCGAGGAGCAGCGCCATGGACACAGCCAGGCACCATCCCACCTCGACGGGCCTCGACAAGAGGAGGAACAGGCCGTGCGGGCGCTCGACGGAAAATCCGGATCGCCAGCCACCAGATGGCGCGAGGAGTGGGTGTGAAGAGAAGCCGAAATCCAGAGAAGAGTCGGCGGGGGGCCATCGCCTGGGGGCATGGATGGTGGGGATACGCGAAGCCTCAAGAATGTCAAAACGAATGCGCGCGGAGTTTAGGCGAGAGCCACATTTTAAAACCACCCGCCCTCGAATCGTTAAACTTTTGCAAAGTGTTCAAAAAGAGGGTGCGCGGCGCTGCAGCGAGTGCCACAGTTTGAAAACCACCCGCCCTCCATCCGTGAAGCTCTTGCAGATGGTTCAGCTGAATGTGCGCGGCGCCACAGATTGAATGTCACGAGAAAAACACAAACAACAACAAAAACGCACTCCATCTTTGAAACAATTGTAGATCACAAATTTCAGGATCATGAAATGTAGTAAAGTCTCCGGCGAAACGCCCGGTCCGCCCTTTCGGCTGGCCTCGGGGTGCGACAGGAAGGAATGATGTATAAGGCAAAGGAATGGAGGAAGGAGGTGGGAGGGAGGGGGGAAGGAGGGCGGAAGGGAGGGAATTAGGGAGGAGCAGGAGGGAGAGAGGAGACAGGGGGGAGGGAGCGAGGAGGGAGGAGGAGCAGGGAAGACGGAAGGAGGGAGGGAGGACGGAGGAGGAGAGAGAAGAGGAGGAGGGACGGGGGAGGAGGAAGAGGAAGAGGAGGAGGACCAGTGTAAACTCAAGAGTCATCAACGGTGTTGGAACAAACACTCCCTTCATGCTCCCTCTTGATAGGCCCCTACAAGGATTCATTTCCACTGAGGGAACTGCCTCATTGGAGCCCAACTGTTTAATGATCCTGACGCATGCCAGAATTATTCTCGGGACTCCAACGCCACAGATGAACCTGACTGTTGCGCCTTGGCGATCCTGAATTGCGCCAGAACGCAATTCCCAGGACTTCGACACCGCAAAACCATGTAATTGTTGCACCCTTATAATCCTGAATCTCTCCTGAACACCATTTCTAGTCGCTGACCATGGGAATGCACTAAATTCTTACAACGTGTGGAAAAAGTGTGCGCGGCGCTAACGTGAGAGCCACATGTTGAAAAGGAGCCGCCCACAATACGTGAAAGTATTTAATTTGTTGCTGCCAAGCGAACGCGCGCGGCGCTAATGCGAAAGCCACATTTTGAGAAGAAACCGCCCTCCATCTGTGAAACGGTTGCCAATGTTGAAGCTTCAGGGTCATAAATGGTGATGAAGCCTCCGGCGAAACGCCCGACCCGCCCTGCAGCCAAGTCTGGTGCGAGTGGAGGACGAGTCATCTACAAGGATAAAGTGATGGAGGGGGAAGTCCGCCGGCCCCGCGCGCCCAGGCCGCCCGCGAGGCCCTCCGCTGCCCTCCTCGCCTCCTTCCCCCCCCCCGGGGGGGGCGGACGCTGCCGCGCCCTCGCCTCCGGGGGGCCCCTCCGCCCTGCCGCCTTCGCTGGGCGTCCTCCCCGGCCGCCGCCACCCTCCCTCGGTAGCCTCCCACGACCACCCGATCTTCGCCACGCCCTTCTGCAGCCTGCCCCGGTTCACGGCGGCGGGCCCGCCGCCGGGGGCGAACACGCTCTGCGCGCGGAGCGCCTTGCGCGGGGGCGCGGGGGCGGGGCGCGCGGCGCGGGTCGTGGGCCGACTTTGGCGGAGGGCTCCAAAATTCGCCGGCCCAACGGGCCAGAGGCGTGCTAAGATCTCCGGTCACTGCTAAATAATACTTCTACTTCGCGCGCGCGGGGCGGCCCCTGGGGGTCCCCGGACGAAAAGTACCCCGGGCGATCCCCGGCAGACTCGGGTCAGAGATGGTTTTCCTCCTGGGCGCCGCCCCCGTGGCCCTCCAGAGAGCCCCAAGAAGGGCCACGAGGCCGCCAAGAGCCCTCCAAGATGGTTCAAGAGTGCTCCGAGATGCCACACGATCGTTCCAAGACGCCCAAGATGGCCCCCAGACGCCCCAAGAGGCCTCCAAGAGCACTCCCCAGAGGGCCCCAAGAGGCAAAATGCATTACTTTTCCTTAGGTTTTGGGCAGATTTTGGCGTGTCCATCTTTTCGGCTTCCCGACGCCCCAAGACGGCCCAAGAGGCCCCCAAGATCGCCCCAAGAGGGCCCAAGAAGCTCCCAAGAAGGCCCCAAGATGGCCCAAGAGGGCTCCAAGACGGCCCCAGAGGCATCCAAGACGGCCCAAGAGGGGCCCAAGAGGGCCCCAAGCGATGCCCCAAAGGGGGAACACAAAACAAAACTTCGAGCCCTCGGCCTTAAGAAGCCCCCAGGAGGCCTCAAGAGGCCCCTGAGAGGCCCCCAAAGCCCCCAAGAGGCCCTCAGGAGGCCCCCAAGCGACGCTGAAGAGGCCCCCCAGCGGCCCCAAGAGGCTCAGTCATGCGCAATGGGCCGGCGGAATGAGCGAAGCGATTCAATAAAGCTCCGTGTGGGCTCCTCCTCCTCCTGCTCCTCCTGCTCCTCCTCCTGCTCCTCCTGCTCCTCCTCCTCCTCCTCCTCCTCCTCTTCCTCTATTTCTTCCTTACACGTTTCCCTGTCGCACCGCGAGGTAAGTTTAGGGCGGGCCGGACGCTTCGCCTGAGACTTCCTTATCATGTACGAGCCTGCACCTAAAAAGTTAGTAACAGCTTCACAGACGGAGGGCGGGTCGTTTTCAAAATGTGGCTTTCGCCTCAGCGCCGCGCATATTCGATTGTTTGTTTTCAAAAATGCAAGGGTTTCACGGGTTGAGGGCGACCCGTTTTCAAAATGTGGCTCCGCCTTAGCGCCGCACAGATTCGTTTTAAACGTTTGCAAGAGTTTCACGGATTAAAGGCGGGACGTTTTCAACATGTGGCTCTCGCTTTAGCGCCGCGCGCATTCGTTTTAAACATTGCAAGAGTTTCACGGATTGAGGGCGTCTCCTTTTCAAAATGTGGCTCTCGCTGGCGCCGTGCACATTCGTTTTAAACGTGCTAGGACTTCACGGTTTGAGGGCGGTTCCTTTTCGAAAGGTGGCTCTCGCCTCAGCGCCGCGTTTCTTTTAACATTTGCAAAAGTTCCCCATGATCAACACGTACCAAAAATGGTGTTGCGGAAGGATTTAGGATTATGAGGGCGCAACAAGAACGTTGATTCGAGGCGTTAAAATCTCAGGAATAGCATTCTAGCACGATTCCGGATCGTCAAGACGCAACAATCACGTTGCTGCGTGGCGCTGGAGCCCCGAGAACGAGAACAATGCTCTCGTATGCTTCAGGATCCTCAAACGGTTGTCTTCCAACGCTGTAGGGACTTGCGAAGAGGGAGCTTGGAGGGAGGGGGGTTCAACATCGTTGATGACACTTGGGTTTTCACTGGTCTTCCTCCTCCTCCTCCTCCTCCTCCTCCTCCTCCCCCTCCTCCTCCTCCTCCTCCTCCTCCTCCTCCTTCTCCTCCCCTCCTCCTCCTCCTCCTCCTCCTCCTCCTCCTCCCCCTCCTCCTCCCCCCCTTCCTCCTCTCCTTCTCAGGGTCCTCCTCCCCTCCTTCTCCTCCCCCTCCTCCTCCTCCTCCTCCCCCTCCTCCTCCTCCCCCTCCCCCTCCCTCCTCCTCTCTCCTCCGCCTCCTCCTCCTCCTCCTCCTCTCCTCCCTCCTCCCCTCCTCCCTCCTCCTCCTCCTCCTCCTCCTCCTCCTCCTCCTCCTCCTCCCCTCCTCCTCCTCCTCCTCCTCCTCCTCCTCCTCCTCCTCCTCCTCCTCCTCCTCCTCCTCCTCCTCCTCCTCCCTCCTCCTCCTCCTCCCCTCCCCCTCCCCCTCCCCCTCCTCCCCCTCCTCCCCCTCCTCCTCCTCCTCCTCCTCCTCCTCCTCCTCCCTCCTCCTCCTCCTCCTCCTCCTCCTCCTCCTCCTCCTCCTCCTCTCCTCCTCCTCCTCCTCCTCCTCCTCCTCCTCCTCCCTCCTCCTCCTCTCCTCCTCCTCCTCCTCCTCCTCCTCCTCCGCGGCGCGGGGCGTGGGCCGACTTTGGCGGAGAGCTCCAGCCTGGGGCTCCCTGGGGGGTTCCTCGGGGGGCGCCGCCCGTGCGGCGCCCTCCCGAGAGGCAGAGGAGGAGGCCCCGAGAGGGCCCGCGTGGGCGGCCCTCCTCCCCCTCCTCCTCCGCCTCCTCCTCCTCCTCCTCCTCCTCCTCCTCCTCCTTCCTCCTCCTCCTGCTCCTCCTCCTCCTCCTTCTCCTTCTCCTCCTCCTCCTCCTCCTCCTCCTCCTCCTCCTCCTCCTCCTCCTCCTTCTCCCTTCTGCTGTTGCACTGCTGCTGACCGCTGCCGTTTAGGGGGCCTGAGCCGCTCCGCGCGGGGAATGGGTTCGCTCCCTTCGCGAGTCCTGCCCGGCATCACCACCGAGCTCTTGCGCCAGATGGCTGTCGCATGAGACATCCGCAACGTGGTAGCAGAGCGCAGTGCGCTCCCGGGCCACTCCGCGCTGGTTGCCATGGCTACTGCAAGTTTCGAAGGAACTGGTCCTCATTAGAGCTGGGAGTCCTACGCGGAGGGCCTCAGCGCGTGAGTGCTGTCCACAGAGCTGAGGCCAGAACACACAGGTCCACGCATCGAGAGTAGAGGTTCTTCGTCCAACCTATTCTTCGAAAACCAAGCTGAAACTCCTTGGCATGGCTTAGGGCCAGGGCTTGGGGAGGATTTGCCCTCCCCGCCCGTGACCCTTCGGCTCACCAGGCCGCCCGCCCCCTTTGGCCCTGGTGCGTGCCGTGGCGGATTTGTTCCGCCTGCTGGCGCCCTGCCCCCGCCGTAGGGTGCCTCGCTAAACGTGGCGGACGGGGCGTGGAGCTCCAAAAAATCCTTGGCGTGGCTCGGCTGCCTACCGATCCAAGGAACGAAAGGAGCGACGACGACGCCACACTCGAGCACGCGCCTCGTGAGCATCGAGGGTGGTGAACGGGGACCCTCTGGCTCGCGGCGCGGGGGCGCGGGAAAGAGGCGACAGCTCGATCGATCACGGCGCCGGCGGGGAGAGAACGACGGCGCGTTTCTGAAGCGCGGCGCGACGGGAAACTCGGAGCTGGCGTCGGCCTCGAGGGCTGCTGCTGGGCAGGAGGGCCACGTGCCGCGCGGGCGCTCGGCGGGAGCGGCGGGGGACACACTCACCGATCGCCACGTGGATGCGCTCCTGTGGAAAACCCAAGATCAGTCTCCTCCCCCTCCTCCTCCTCCTCCTCCTCCTCCTCCTCCTCCTCCTCCTCCTTCCTCCCTCCTCCTCCTCCTCCTCCTCCTCCTCCTCCCTCCTCCTCCTCCTCCTTCCTCCTCCTCCTCCTCCTCCTCCTCCTCCTCCTCCTCCTCCTCCTCCTCCTCCTCCTCCTCCTCCTCCTCCTCCTCCTTCCTCCTCCTCCTCCTCCTCCTCCTCACTCCTCCTCCTCCTCCTCCTCCTCCTCCTCCTCCTCCTCCTCCTCCTCCTCCTCCTCCTCCTCCTCCTCCTCCTCCTCCTCTCGAACGGTCTGCACAGGCCTGGCCATCATACTCCTCAACGGATACGGAGCCCATGTTTGGTGCCATTCGTCGTCGTCGCGCTGCTCCTTTCCGTCGTGTGGCCTCTGGAAGAGTGGAGGCACTTGGCTGCGCGCCCCGGGGGGGCAGTGAGAAGGGGCGGGCCTCCTCAGAAGGCTCAGAAGCCCCCCGGCCTTCGGAAAAGTTGCCTGAGCCTTCCCCGAAGGCACGGAAAACTTCTCGGAGGGCGCCAAGGCTTCAGAGAAGCCCCGCCGCCTGCCGAGAAGGCCTTCGCCTTCTCGCGTACCCCCATCGCTCGCCGCCGATCCTGTGGCACACCTCAGAATCGGTCAGCACCGAATCGGGCAGTCGGATCGAATCGGAATGTGCATCAGGTCGGGCTGCACGGGTACGGAGTCGATATTGAATCGGATCGGCTGCGCAAGGATGCCCAACAGTGCCATGCGAACTTCTGGACGCATCGGATCGGCGGCATCGGAATCGAATCGGATCGATCGGATCGAAATGGACCCTGCCTACGGCACAAACTGACGACCACCCTGAAACAACATCCGTGGGAGCGGCTCTGAAGACACTCGTGGGATCAATACCTTTGGAGTTTGGCCCTCACCACAACACTTGTTGAAGGCTATGATCCGCAGACGTACGCGGCCCGCAAGACCTCACTGCATAGCCCTCCACATCAGCACATACCCCGCTGAGAAAACGATTCAAACTATTCAACTAATCAGCACATGTCTGAAAGAAAGGGTCCGCGAACGTGACGTAAGCCTGAGGAGTGAACACGGAGTCTACACGGTTCCCACGCATCCACGGGACTTGATGCGTAATCACGCCCAACGTGCCTTTGGTGAGTCTACAATCGGAGACGCGAGCGACGGTGACACACCTGGGGGGTGCTCGACGAGGAGGAGTAGCACGTCTCAACTGGTTGATTGACGATGCCTGATAGGGGGGGGAGGGGCAGAATTGCCACCACTCAACGGCAACACAGCATTAAGCCCTTTGTTGTGCTGCGCTCTCTCTCTCTCTCTCTCTCTCTATCTCTCTCTCTCTCCCTCCCTACCTCCCTCTTTTCCTACACGTGCTGGGTCTGCCCCTTGTTCCTCGATGCTCCCGCTCGTCTTCTCTCTGCCCCCCTGTCGTTCTCGTCGCCATGCTCCTCCCGGGCGCGGCCTCCAGCTCCGTCAGCGCCTTGTTGGCCGCCGCCCTGCGCCGGAGGGTGGTCCCAGTGCCCGACCGAGGCGACCAGACGAGGGAGGGGCTGCCTGGACTGGACAGGAGGCCGCACCCGAGGAGCCACAGGCGGATCGAACAAGCCGTTGCTGTCAAGGAGGCGAAAGGGAGCCAAAAGGAGGAAGGGGAGCTGTAGGTGGAGGCAGAGGTGAGGCAGCGCGGAGGACGAGAAGAACAAAGCTGTCCTGGAGGTGCAGGTGGACGTGTAGATGATGCAGAAGGAAGAGGTTGAAGGAGCCCTGGGACACACAATTCCAGGATTCCCCGTAGTTTCTCAGATTTTCTTGATTTTCGACTTCCCCCCCTTCCCATATTTTCTTGTATTCCTGGGAGTCGACGATTAATTTTGCCTGTGCTCCTGAGAGGTGGAGGTGCAATCAGTGGCGGCGGAAGAAGATGAAAAGAAGGGGACGGAGAGGCAGAAAGAGGGGGGCGAGAGGGGATTCTGGGGCAGAGGCAAGGGAAAGGACACGGGTGGGGAAGGGGGGCGTGGATATAGACAGGGGCGGCGGGGGAAGCGGTGACGGTACGGAAAGGGCTAATTGGAACGCCGATGGCTCGCAAGCTAACGAACACAGCTGTGCGCATGAGAGTCTCAAACGATGCGTCTAGATCAAGGGGCACCACTCAGACTGTCTTCGTCGCCCGTTCTGTACTCAGGCGCATTCCATGCTTACATTATCCACGCTCGCATCATCTCTGGAAGCGCATGTGTGCAATAATAGAAAGCATCTCTGAAACCGCATGGAGAAATTGTAGCACGCCACATTCAGGACCCTTTGGGGCCCCTTTGAGGCGCCTCTGGAGCCGTCTTGGGACGATCTGTGGGGCCTCTTGGGCCGCCTGGGGCCCTTCTGGGACTGAAAAAGGGAGAACCCGAAAAACCTGGGCCGGCACGGAAACGGAAAGAGCGGACCAGGAACTTCCCCGAGAGGGCTCAAGGCACCCTTCGCGCTTGGGAGCCTTGGTGGTAAGAGCTTGTAACGTCACCGCTCGCTCTTGGGAGCCTTGGTGTTCAGAGGCTTTTACGTTGCCGCTCGCCCTGGGGAACCTTGGTTTTGAGAGTTGTTTACGTCACCGTTAGCTCTTGGGAGTCTTGGTGTGCACGAGTTTGTCACGTTGCCGCTCGCTCTTGGGAGCCTTGGTGGGAAGAGCTTGTTACGTCACCACTCTCTGTTGGGAGCCCTGGTGTTCAGAGATGTTAACGTTGCCGCTCGCTCCTGGGAGCCTTGGCGTGACGAGCTTTTTATGTCACCTGCTTGGGAGCCTTGGTGTGAAGAGCTTGTTACGTCGCCGCTCTCCGTTGGGAGCCCTGGTGTTCAGAGACTTTTACGTTGCCGCTCGCTCTTGGGAGCATTGGTGTGACGAGCTCTTGACGTCACCGCGCTCTGGGGAACTTTGGTGTCAAGAGCTTGTTACGTCACCGCTCGTCTCTTGTTGCTCGTCGGGGTCTTAGTGGGGGCTCTTTTGGAGACCTTGGGGAAGCCTTTGGGGGTACAGTTGGGCCGTATTGAAGCCGTTTGGGGCCGTCTTAGAGGCTATTGGCCGTCTTGGGGCTCTCTCGGGGGCCTCTTGGACCCCTCTTGATAGCCTCTTTGGGCCCTTTTGAGGCTCTCCTGGGGCCGTCTTGGAGCCCTCTTGGGCCGTCTTGGAGCCCTTTTGGACCGCTTGGGGCTCCTCTGGGGATGTCTTGGGGCCCGCTTCGAGTGTGTTCGGGCCCTTTCGGAGGCCTCTGGGGCGTCTGGGGACGATCTTTGGAGCCTCTTGGGCCGTTTTGGACCGTTCTTGACAAGAAAAAGCAAGAACCCCAAAAACCTGCAAAACCACAGAAAAATACATGTTGTTTGCCCCTGTGGGCCTTCGCGGGAGCCTCTGGAGAGCCTTTGGAGCCGTCTCGAGGCTCTCTTGGATCGTCTGGAGGCCATCTGAGACTCTCTGGGGCCGTCTTCGGGCTGGGGCCGTTTTGGGGCCCTCTGGGGGCCCTCCTGGGCCCCCTTGACTTTCAGAGCGCGAGATGTCGCTGGCTTGCCCGTTCTTTCTCTCTGTCTCCCCGTCTGGAGGCTCACTTGGGGCATCTTGGTGGCATGTTGGGCGCCCTCAAGGGTTATCTAGAAGCCGGGGGAGGCCGTCCATCTGTAATGCCGTGTTTCCCCGTTTGGACCGTCCATCTGTGATCGTCTTGGCGGCTTATTCGGCCGTCTTGTGGCCTTTTCGGACCTTCTTGAAACGCTCTTGGGCCGTCGTAGGCCCCCCTGACCCGCTCTGAGGCCCTCTTAGAGGCGCCTCAGGCTTACGAGGAACTAACGCGCTTACGCGGAGCTCACGCGAGCTCACGCGGAACTGTCGCAAGCGTACGCGGACCTGAGGACGCGGGATCGCGGATGATCCTACATGGCGAGGCCCAACGGGATCAAGCTCGACATCTGCAAGGCGGACGTTTGGAGCCTGGGCTTCGACGGGACGAGATTCGCCACAGCGGCGACACGCGGCTGCTGGCAGCCGGCGGAACTCGCTCAGGATGAGATCGAACAGCGCTGCCCGGATGTCGTGCTTTCCTCGTTTGGACCGCCCATCGGTGTTCGGAGGGAAAACAATGTGGTGTTGTCCCCGTGTGTGCCGCCAATCGGTGCTCGGAGAGAAATCGACGTACGCTTCCACCTGCAGGAGTGCGTGAAAGATGCAGGTCACTTGCATCGCCGTGTTTTCTCTGTTTTGGACCGCCCACTGTCCAGAACCATGTGTTTTCCCCGTTTGGACCGCCCTCCGCCCGAATGTCGTGTTTTTCCCTGTATGGGCCCCCCATCGGTGCTCGGAAGGACATTGATGTCGTTTTCCCCGTTTGGACCGCCCGCTGCCCGACGTTCGTGTTTTCCCCGCTTAGACCGCCCATCGGTGCTCGGGGGGGGGGTCTTGGAGACCTCTTGAGCCGTATTGAGGCCGTCGTGGGCTATCTTGGATCGCTCTTGGGCCGTCCTCGGGCCCGTCTGGGCCTCTCTACGCCGTCTTAAAGGTATCGTACGCTGGCGAGGACCCTACGCGAAGCTTACGCGAGCTTAAAAGCGGAGCGTACGCAAGCTTACGCAGAGCTTACGCGAGCTTACGCGGAGCTTGCGCGGAGTTCACGCACCCGCTAACAGGGAATTCCATGTTAACAAGCACCTGACCCCGCTCAGGTACCCGTCAACAAAAAATGTACATAGAATTCCATGTTAACAAGGCCCTGACACCGCTCGGGCACCCGTCAACAGGGAAGTCCGTGCAATTTCCCTGTTAACCGATGCCTGAGTCAGCTCAAGCACCCGCCTTTCCATGTTAAAGGCTCCATTAACAAGGAAAAGGGCATTAGATCCCTGGGGGACGGGATACCACCCCCTCGAACTCCCCCTAGTTTCATTCCTTCCCACTAACGAATCGCACGCTACTCGCGCTTTCCGTCATCTGATCCCGGGTTCGCCACCCCCCATACCCCCCCTTGTTTTCTTCCAACTAAAAGATCGCGACGCTATGCGCGCTGTCCGTCATCTGCCGCCCCATTTGGCTTGCCACATAGGCGCTTGGCGTGCCACATGTTAATGTTTGTGTTTGGCTTTTCAACCTGCTGGCCCCGCGTCAAAGCTGCATCCGGTGGGCTGTTCCGACGAACATGGTTCGAAGTGGGCCTCCAAGATGGCCCAAGATGGCCTCCCAAAATGACCCAGACGGCTTCAAGACGGCCAAGATGACCCCAAGAGAACTCCAAGACGGCGTTAAAATAACCGCCAAGATGGTCGAATGTGGCCTCAAGACGGCCCAAGAGGCCCCCAAGACGGCCGAAGAAGACTCCAAGAGGCCCTCCGAGAGGGCCCAACGATGCAACATCCAGATTTCGAAAGGACCAGACTTATTCCCAGCCATGCTGTGGTTTTGGGCCCTCGTTTGGAATTCACAGCGCCGCGCGTCTCACCTCCCGCTGCGAGCCAGCCCCCTGCACCCAGCCATCAGGCCACCAGCAGCCTGTTATAATATGATGCATGTGGCGAGCGGGGCACATCTGATTTGGTTAGCGGCTCGCCAAGAGGTAACCCGTTCAGCTGCCCCACCTAGATGGCCAAACCTAGAACCCGTTCTACGGAAACCGTATCCCTCTTTTCTCCTCCCGCATCTCTCCTCCTCTTCCTCCTTCTCCACCTCCTCATCCTCCTTCTCCCCCTCCTCCTCCTCCTCCTCCTCCTCCTCCTCTCCTCCTCCTCTCCTCCTCCTCCTCCTCCTCCTCTCTCCTCCCTCATGCCATTAGTATTCCACTCCATCCTTAATTTCCCGTTTTCTTCTCTCCTCAATCCTCCTCCTCCTCGTCCTCCTCCTCACCTCATCCTCATCCTCCTCCTCCGCCCTCCCCCTCCCCTCCTCTTCTCCTCCCTCCTCCTCCTCCTCCTCCTCCCCTCATCCTACTCCTCTTCCTCCTACTCTCCTCCTCCTCCTCCTCCTCCTCCTCAACCCTCTCCTCTCCTCCTCCTCCTCCTCCTCCTCCTCCTCCTCCTCCTCCTCCTCCTCCTCCTCCCTCTCCTCCTCTCCTCCCCCCTCTCCTCCTCCTCCTCCTCCTCCTACCTCCCTCCTCCTCCTCCTCCTCCTCCTCCCTCCTCCCTCCTCCTCCTCCTCCTCCTCCTCCTCCTCCTCCTCCTCCTCATCCTCCCCTCCTCCTCCTCCACCCCCTCCTTCCTCCTCCTCCTCCTCCTCTCCTCCTCTTCCTCCTCCTCCACCTCCTCCCCTCCTCCCCCTCCTCCTCCTCCTCCTCCTCTTCCTCCTCCTCCTCCTCCTACTCCTCTTCCCCTCCTCCTCTCCTCCTCCTCCTCCTCCGCCTCCTCCTCCTCCTCCTGCTCCTCCTCCTCCTCCTCCTCCTGTTCCTCTTCTTCTTCTTCTTCCTCCTCCTCCTCCTCCTCCTCTTCTTATTATTCTTCTTATTCTTATTATTATTAGTATTATTATCATTCTTCGTCTTCTTCGTAGCATTATTATTAGTATTATTATTATTAGTATTATTCGTATTAGTATTATTATTATTGTTATTATTATTATTATTATTATTAGTAGTAGTAGTATTATTATTATTATTATTAGTATTATTATTATCATTATTATTATTATTAGTATTAGTATTAGTATTATTATTGTTATTATTATTATTATTATTATTCCTCCACCTCCTCCTCCTCCTCCTCCTCCTCCTCCTCCTCCTCCCTCCCTCGCCTTCGCTCCCCTCCCTCCCTCCCTCCCTCCCTCCCTCCCTCCCTCCCCCCCCTCCTCCCTCTCCCCCTCCCCCCCCTCCTCCCGCCCTCCCGCCCTCCCCCTCCCGCCCTCCCGTCCTCCTCCTCCCGCCCTCCCGCCCTCCCGCCCTCCCCCCTCCCGCCCTCCCCCTCCTCCCTCCTCCCGCCCTCCTCCTCCTCCCCCCTCTCCTCCTCCTCCTCCTCCTCCTCCTCCTCCTCCTCCTCCTCCTCCTCCTCCTCCCTTCCTGGAGACGGGGACCCTGAGCAAGGGAGGGGGCGACGACGGCGAGGCCTCGGGTCGCACTTGATGTCCGCCCTGGACGCCAACACGCAGGCGGGCAGGCGGGAGCGGGGCTCGGAGGACAGCGTCGCCATCCACCTGGCCAACAGGGGGGAAGGGGGGCGAGAGGTTCACTCCTCGGTGGAAGGGCTCGCTCCCCGGTGGAACATTCGTTCCCTGGTGGAAAATGAAGAACTGCGGATAATTCGATCCCTAAGGAACGAACCACTCGACCGGGAAACGAGCTACAGTTTTGGAAAGGGTCGCCGTGGAACGGGCCGTTCCAGTGGGGAACGAACCCTTCCACGGAGGCACGATTTTTTCTCAGGGGGCGGGGAGGGCGCCCAAAGCTGGGGGTACAGGAGGGCCAAGGCCCTGTCCGCCGAGCGCTGGCGTTGCAGGCAGTTCCGGATGCTCCGGGTGCCCTCGAGGCCGTGCCACGTCCACCTCGCTTCCAACCTCCAACCCCTCATCCCCCCTTTTCCGCCCCATCGATGGCCATCCTCCAAGCACGGGTCCACCTCCCCCCGCGAGAGTTTCAAGACCCCTGCAAATCGGGTACTGGCCAAGGCGCACAACGAAGCTCCGAGCTCCGCACATCGCCACGCAAACCTACCCGGAATCGCATACGTAGGTACAGTCTGCTGCACATACGCAAGGCTCGATGCTGCGCCGCGCAATGCGTGACGTCAGGGCCGTGGCCTGCCGTGGGTGCCGTGCGCAATGCGTGCCGCGCCGTGCCGTGCGTGCCGTGCGCATGTCGATGCCGCCCGTGCAGTGCCGTGCCGTGCCGTGCCGTGCCGTGCCGTGCCAGAGCAGAACAGACACCTATCAGGAAGAAGCACCCCGGCAAGCGAAGCCGTTTAGTAGACGCACCACAGGACGGAGCGGCACGCGCAGAGGCGCGGCCTGTGCGGGCTCCCGCGGGCTTTCTCGCATTCTCGCACGCAATTCTCGCATCCTTGCAGTCTCGCACGTCACCACGTTCTCAGGTACTCACATTCGCAGAGTCTCACACACTCTCGCATTCTAGCCAGTCCATCTTTTTAAAGGCATTCCAAAAGATCTACACCCGGAAGGGGCCAATCGGTGAACAGGGCTACTCAGTAAACACCCAGGGCCGTTCAGTAAACGCCAATCATGGGGGTCAGGGTGGTGTTTCGTCCCTTGGGTCCACGCTTTGGCGCGCCGTGCATGGCATGGCTCGGACGGCACCTCCATATTTACGCACTCCGCGCACGTGCACAGTGCAGCGTGGCCGCTGCCTGCTTGGACCAGCGGTGAGGCCCTCTCATCCGTGCCTTCTGGCATGCCTGCCCAGCGTGAAACCATGGCCTGCGCGACGCTCCAGCGGCAAACGCGTCCCTCTGGTGTCGCTGATTGGCTCCCCGAACTTGGTTCGTCCCTCTGCGGTTTCACTGCCATCCACTCCCTTCCTGCTCCTCCCTCCCTCCCTCCCTCCACTCCTCCTCCCTCCATCCCCCTCGACATCCATTCATTTCTTTTGTTCCCTCCATCCTCTCCCTCTCCAAGCGGCCCTCCCTTCCCTCATGCCCACCCCCCAGCAATGCGTTAACCCCTCTCCCTTGCATCATACCTCAATCCCCCTCTCCCCTTACCCTCTCCATCCCCATGCTCCGATTCACTCACCCACCGCATCATCCTCTGCCTCCCACTTTGCCCCCCGCCCCCCCACCGCCCTCCCGTTAACCCCCCCCCGTTCCCACCTCTCCCGCTCCCACCGTCCCACACACCCCACGTACAAAAAGGCAATGCTCCCAACAGACCACCACCCCACACTCTGTCCCTCCCCCTCCGAGCAGCTCCACTTCATCCGAGCAGCCATACTTGGCTAGGGGAGCTGCTTCCCCCACCCCCCCGGAGGAACCCGTCGCGTCGACTGCCTCTCGAGGAGGACGCGGGAGCCGTTGGGCCCCCCAGGCGTCAAGGACCAAAGCTCGCCCCACTGCCGCCGCTCTGCTCGCCGCTCCAGCTCCACAGCATGCCCCTCGCGGAGGAGGCGAAGGGCGTTCCTCACCCGAGGTGTCCCCTAGCGGTACGCTCCACTTTGGGAACCCCTGGGGCCCTCCCGGCCTCCCGGGAAAAGACCGGGGCCCCGGCCTCCCCGGAGAGAGATCCTGGGGACGCCCTGCGGCAGTGGGACACCTCGGGCAGCCTCCGAGGTCCAGCGCCCGTTGGCAACACTTTCTGCGCCAGCGGCGGGGCAGAAGTGCTGCTCCCAAGCGGGCGGCGACCGGGGCGGCCGATACGCGAATCGGCCGGCGCATGCGAGAGGAGGAGAGAGGGGGACGAGGCGGCCGCGGAGGACAAGAGGAGGAGGAGGAGGAGGAGGAGGAGGAGGAGGAGGAGGAGGAGGAAGAGGAGGGCATTAAGGCGCGGAAGAGTCCAGTTGGCAACACGTGAACGACGAAAAGAGGCGCGTCTTACGCGAGAGGACGCAGAGACCCTACGCGGTGGCTTACGCGGGTCGCCGGCGCGGCACGCCGCATCGGCAGCGAGGGCGCGCAAGCGCGACCTCACGCGGGCAGCCGGGCGCCAGCGTCGGCGAAGACGGCCCCGCTTTCCTCGTCGCTCGCACGGCAGCCTCCTCGGGGCACCCCCGGGTCGAGACCTGCCGCAGAGGCCTCTCGATCGACGCCCGCCGAGGCTGTGCCGCTGCCGTCGGAGCGGCGCGCCTGGCCTCGCCCCCCTCGGGGACCTTCTGGCCCGGGTCGATCCAGACCTGGGCCAGTCAGGCCTTGCAGAATCCTACAAGAGCCTGCAAGATCCTGCACCCAAACACGGGTCAACGCGAAGGATCCTGCAAGATCCCGCAGGATCCCGCACCCGAGCCCGGGTCAGTGCGACGGTGGCCCTGCAAGATCCTGCAAGATCGAGCGCTCTGGCTGACCCGCGTTTGCACTGACCCCCGTCTCAAAGCGCGCGCCCCCCGCGCGCTCGGAGCGCCCGGCGGAGCGCCCCACCTCTTGGAGGTGATGAGCTCGTAGAGGCTCGCGGGGTGCGGGAAGCTGGTGCGCCTCGGCACGCCGCTGTGGCTCGAGTACAGGGGGTCGACTGCAGAGCTGACGCACCCCCGAACTGATCTGCGCGTCGAATCTACCAGAAAATGCGCAGACCCTTCATAGATATGCGAGCATTCTACGTATCCTCTCGCCAGCCGTCAAGCCTTCACAATACGCAGAACGTTCGTAGATCTACAGGCAGTCTACGCCTCCTCTCGCAGACTCGGCGAACAAGACAGGTGTGGGGCGAAGCAAGTCTGTGACCGATCTCCTCCTCGAGTTCTGGGCCGGCGAGACCTGGACCATACCCGCCGCCCCCGCCCAGGCCCGTCCTGGACCCGGGATCAGTGTGTGTGCTTGTGTTTGTGTGCTTGTGGAGTCGACTGTTTATGTGCTTGTGTGTTCGTGTGTTCGTGTGTTCGTGTGATTGTGTTGTTTGTGTTTGTGTCTGTTGTCGGCTTGCATGTCTTGTGGGGTTGCGTGCTTGTGTCTGTGTGGTTACGTGCTTGTGCGTCTGCTGTGGATGTGTATGTGTGTCCGTTGGTGTGCTTGTGTGTTGGTGTGTTTGTGCTTGTGCTTGTCGCTGTGTGCTTGTGTGTATGTGTGTTTGTGTGTGTTTGTGTGCTTGTGTGTGCGATTGTGTGTGCGTGTTGTGTGTTTGTGTTTGCGTGTTTGTGTGCGTGGTTGTGTTTGTGTGTTCGTATTTGTGTTCATGTACTGCCAGAACCGGATCCGGCGTGAAAAATGGCGCAGATTGGACCCCAGGATGGGTCCAGGGATTGATCTTGAGCGGATTTGGCCTCCTCCCTCCTTGGCAAATTTTCCCCGGGCCCATCCGGTTCAGACCCCCCGGGCCGCCTCCAAACCAGGTCGGCTCCGACCTACCCTGACGTCAGAGCCAGCGAGACGCGACGGGACAAACGAGCCCGAGGCGGAGGAGCCCAGAAGGCCGGGAGAGAGGGAAGGAGAAAGCCCAGAAGGGGCTACGCAGGGACGGCCGAAGGAAAACCGCGATGCGCAACCTTTCGAACACAGAGTAGA
Source organism: Prorocentrum cordatum (assembly GCA_963575745.1). NCBI lineage: Eukaryota > Dinophyceae > Prorocentrales > Prorocentraceae > Prorocentrum > Prorocentrum cordatum. The sequence goes on from CAUYUJ010020460.1 coordinate 18,496, forward strand.
TGAGTGCTGCCCGGCGGAGTCGTCCACACACCCCTCACCTCATGTGCCCCCGCCCCCATCTGCGAGCCTCGGCATGCAGCCGACGAAACGGGCCCTGGACCCGGGGCCTCCCCGAGCTGTTGCTTGACGCTCCTGGGGCCCAGAGGGAGAGCCCGGGGGCCCGACGCTGGAGAAGAGAGAGCTCCAGGACCGGTTCTCCTCGGGGCCGGCTCCCCTCCCTGCGAACGAACCCCCGCGGACACGGCGGGCACCAACTGCCACAGTCCAGGAATGGCGGGGAGGGATCGAGAGGAGGAGGAGGAGGAGGAGGAGGAGGAGGAGGAGGAGGAGGAGGAGGAGGAGGAGGAGGAGCGGTGGCGCAGCAGCAGCAGCAGCAGCAGCAGCAGCAGCAGCAGCAGCAGCAGCAGCAGAAGGGGCGGGGACGAGGGGGCCGAGGGAGAGAACGGCGGGAGGGACCAGCGCAGGGACGCAACACATCGAGCTTGCCTCGGCGGCGCGCCGCCGACAGGTCGGCGACGGGGCCCCCGAGAGCGGAGCCGCCAGCTCCCGGGCGGGGCGGCGCACGCCGGCCCCGATCGGCCCGCGCGCCCCGCCCGCCCCCCCCTCCGGTGGCCTGCAGCAGGAGCTCGACCACGAGACACCTCCCACGAGGAACCACTCGAGTCCCCAGGACTCCTCCTCCTCCTCCTCCCCTCCTCCTCCTCCTCCTCCTCCTCCTCCTCCTCCTCCTCCTCCTCCTCCTCGGCCCTGAGACCCCAGGACGCCACTCGAGTCTCGGTGCGGGAGCGTCACGCCCTCCGTCGCAGAGCCATCGGCACCCCAGAGAAGCCCAGGGCACCCCAGAGAAGCCCAGGGCACCCTGGAGGCACGCAGGGCGTCTCTTGGCACGGGCTTCCACTGCATCCCCCCCCAAACATGCTTGCCCTGGGGGGCCACCTGGAAGGACCAGCGCGACCAGGTCCCAATCGGCGAGCGCCCCCCCCCCTGGTGGCCCGCCCCCCCCCCCCCCGGCCTCAATCCTGGGGAAAATCCTGGAGGCCACGCGCGGCAACTCGAGACCCGATGTACGTCGGATCCACGTCGGATTTACGTCGGGTTCACGTCGGACTACGACGTGAATACGACGGATTGACGTCGGACTGACGCCGGAGCATCGCCGCGCGAGCGTCGGCCCACAGCTTACGGAGCTGACGTGTGACGTGTGGACTAGATAGTCCGACGAGTGCGCGCCGCGCGAGGCCTCCAGGAGTTCCCTCGTAAAATCCCTGCCCAAGCAGGGAGAGCGGGGAAGGGCGGAAGAGCACCTCCTCCGGGGGGGGCCGGTGCTGGGCATCGCTCGGACGTCCATTTCCCGTTTTTTTTCGGTTTCGTGCGTGGTTTTTTCGCCAAATGATCAAGGATGCTCCTCGAAGGTCCTCGCCGAGGAAAAAACGCACACGTCCGAGCGATGCCAAGGGTGGGGGGGAGGGCCGGGCGGAGCGCACGCCCGCGTCCTCCATCTGGCGCATCGAGGCGAACAGCGAGCGCCTCTCCTGCGGGCCGGCTCGGCGCGGGCTCCTCCCTCCTCCCGCCCCTCCTCCCTCCTCCCGCCTCCCTCCTCCCTCCTGCCTCCTCCCTCCTCCCTCCTCCCGCCCCTCCTCCCTCCTCCCGCCCCTCCTCCCGCCCTCCTCCCTCCTCCCGCCCTCCTCCCTCCTCCCTCCTCTCCTCCCGCCCTTCTCCCTCCTCCCGCCCTCCTCCCTCCTCCCTCCTCCTGCCCCTCCTTCCTCCTCCCGCCCCTCCTCCCTCCTCCCGCCCCTCCTCCCTCGGAGCGGGCCCTGTGCCGGTCGGGACGCTGAGGGGGCTCGGTGGCGGGACGGGCGCGAGGAAGCGTTCCGCCGTTGCGTGGGGCAAGTCGCGCGGCCCGTGCCGTGCCCACGGCGGGTCGCTCGCTCGCGATCGCCCTCGCGTCGGTTCGCTGCGGCCCCGCCTCGGTTGACCTGGCCTATAACTGCACCGTCGGACCCATCAGCACGTTGGCCCAGGCGGTCTGGTCTCGCCGGTTTCCACTTGACTGGATGGGCCTCCTCCTCAACGCTGCCCATAGGCGCCTCGCCCGAGCCCCCGAGGACAGGAGCTGATCGAAGGTCCAAGGTCCCGTGTCGGCAGCCCTTGCATCCGCCTCCTCCCCCTCCTCCCCCTCCTCCCCCTCCTTCCTTCTCCTCCTCCTCCTCCTCCCCCTCCTCCCCCTCCCCCTCCCCCTCCCCCTCCCCCTCCCTCCTCCTCCTCCTCCTCCTCCTCCTCCTCCTCCTCCTCCTCCTCCTCCTCCTCCTCCTCCTCCTCCTCCTCCTCCTCCTCCTCCTCCTCCTCCTCCTCCTCCTCCTCCTCCTCCTCCTCCTCCTCCTCCTCCTCCTCCTCCTCCTCCTCCCCTCCTCCTCCTCCCTCCTCCCTCCTCCTCCCTCCTCCCTCCTCCCTCCTCCCTCCTCCCCTCCTCCCTCCTCCTCCTCCCTCCTCCCTCCTCCCTCCTCCCTCCTCCCTCCTCCCTCCTCCCTCCTCCCTCCTCCCCCTCCTCCCTCCTCCCTCCTCCCTCCTCCCTCCTCCCTCCTCCCTCCTCCCTCCTCCCTCCTCCCCTCCTCCCTCCTCCCTCCCTCCTCCTCCTCCCTCCCTCCTCCTCCTCCCTCCTCCCTCCTCCTCCTCCTCCTCCTCCTCCTCCTCCTCCTTCCTCCTTCCTCCTCCTCCTCCTCCTCCTCCTCCTCCTCCTCCTCCTCCTCCCCTCCTCCTCCTCCTCCTCCCCTCCTCCTCCTCCTCCTCCTCCTCCTCCTCCTCCTCCTCCTCTGGCATCAGACCTCTCAAGACGATCCGAGGCGACACTCTTGATTTAACCGTCGCGTGCGCTCGGATGGTACAGAAGCTTGCCTGGCAGGGAGTTGAAGACAGGCTGCTCAGCACTGCGCGCCTTGTCCTCGCCTCTTCTCGCTCTCTCGTCCCCCCTTCCCTGTCCCCATTGGCCACCGGTGCTCGACCGGGCCCTCGGTCTCGCTGGCTTGCCTCTCCGTCAGGCCACGGTCACATGCCTTGCTGCAAACGGCCATTGGCAAGGGGTTCAGACATCAGGGGCGGGACTCTTGGATGCCCCTCGGTGCGAGACCAGTGGCCTGGAACCCGGGACGGTGGGGCCTCCGTGTTGAGTGGACTGTCCGTGCACCCTGGGAAATCGACGGGCCTGCCCGCTGCCGCCTTCCCGCCGTGCCGGCGCACGGCTCCGCTCTGCGGAACTGTGGGCTCCTGCCTGACCCCGCAGCGTGGCGCCGGACCCCCACCCCGGAACTGCAGGCGAGTTGGGAGGTGAGGCTCCCTGGAGGCCACTGGTCCTGCGAGGCCACTCTGGCCTGCGGACCCCGCAGCAGGAGGAGCGGCTGCGGGCTGGTCCGCGGCCCAAGCTTCGGGAAGTGACGCCGATGTCACTGCGTTGTGTGCAGCCCACACTGGACCCCCCCCCCCTGGCGCGCGGAGCGCGCCAGGGGCGGCGCCGGAGGCGCCGCCGGGGGGCCCCAGCGCCGATCCGAGAAATCTGCGCGGACCTCCAAGTTTTTATGTTCATGTCACTTTTTTGTTCCCCTAGATTCACAGGTGGCCGAGCTTTTTGGGCTTCTCGCGTATGTATCTCACCCACGTCTCTCCAGGACCGTTTCGCCATCTGTTCGATTGTAACTAGACCGTCTCGAGCTTAAGAAGGGTCGTGAAGCCACGACAAGCAGCACATGTGCGTGTACCGATCTCTGGTAGCTGGTCTGGTCTCGGGTGGACGACCTGGGGGGGGTCCTGGTGTTCAAGGTTAAAGGACACGCGCTCGTGCGCGCTGACCACCTCTCGGCCGACGTCAAATATTGGCGGCTTGGCAATGAGGACGCCGATCAAGACGCCAGGCTCGGGGCGTCACGGCACCCCCAAAAGGAGTCGGCTAGTGATCGAGTTGTTCGGTCCGCCAACCTGGGGAAGCCAAAAGGTACTGATACTGTTACTCCCTGGACCTCTCCTGGGGTGCGTTCTGACCAGAATTTCGGGGCGAATCCAACGATGGCGATGAGGGCCTCCGAGGAGGCCCAAAAAGGGGGAAACGGGCGAAGGGTGGAGGTATGGGTACCTTTTCCTCCTCTGCCAGCCGGCCAGCACATGTGTGTAAGAAACCTCGCTTACACCCTGCGGGCCGTGGGTCCACCGGCCAGCACAGTGTCAGCTCGTGACGTCGAGACCCGCGGCCGACGGCGGCCCCCCCCCAGGCTCACAGCGGGCGAGGACGTCCCCGGCGGAGAACAAGACATCGTGCAAGCTGCGGGTCAGCTGCGCTGCGCAAGAGGCCTGCGCGTGGCCAACACGGCCAAGACTAGGAGAAGAGCAAAACGGCATAAGCATGAACTTTTCGCGCTCCGCACGGACTTCTTGGATCTGCGCTGGACCCCCCTCACTGGCGCGCGGAGAGCGCCAGGGGCGGCGCCGGAGGCGCCGCCAGGGGGGGCCCAGCGCGGAGCGCGAACAAATTCTGTTTATGGCGTCTTTTCTCTTCGAAAGACGCTGCGGCAGGCTCCCTACAGGCTGGCTGTAGACCACCGCCTCTGGTGCGTTGGTCCTTTTACCTTCTGCAGCACGTGCGGCGCCCGCTCGCGTGATAATACCCAACTCCTGCAGGCCAAGTCTAAGGGGCACTGTGAGCGAAGCTCCTCGACCCGTTCCCGCCTGGACCACCTCTGGAGCGGAAACCACCCACATACTGTGGTGAAACTGCCTCGCGGTTCGGGGCATCAGGTCCTTGGGGACCTCGAGGTTCTCCCCGACGCGTGAGGTAGTCGCAGGCCGAGTCGCCGTTCGGCGTAGAGGCACTGCCCGAGCAGAGGCACACCCACTGGGGTGGTACCCGCGGGTATCGGTTTCGCTCTGCGACGCTGGCGGCCGCGTGTCCTGCACCCATTAGCGACGCTCCAATAAAAGCCTTCTCCTCCTCCTCCTCCCCCTCCTCCTCCTCCTCCTCCTCCTCCTCCTCCTCCTCCTCCTCCTCCTGCTCCTCCTCCTCCTCCTCCTCCTCCTCCTCCTCCTCCTCCTCCTACATCCCTTCGTCCCTCTCGCCCTCCCTCCCCTCCTCCCCCTCCCCTCCCCCCAACGGCCAGGAGAACTGGCACGCATGTCGCCGAGGAGGCCGGGCCAAGCTCGAGCCCGCTCCGGGAGGGCCGGGCGGGGCTCCGCGTAGCCGATGTAGTCCGGTCCCTCGAAGTCGGCCTCCCAGTCCGCTGGCCACAGCATCCAGAAGCCGGCCTTGTGCGAGCCCCGCATGGCTGCCGCGATCTTGGGCGCGAGGTCCTGATCCCGCACCCGCGCCCCGCGGAGCGACGGGCTGGGCGCAGGAGCGAGGGCAGGAACTGGAGGATCCAAAGGAGTGTAGACAGGGGAGTGTGGACAGAGGACGAGGAGGAACAGGAGGATCCAAAGGAACAGGAGGAACAGGAGGAACAGGAGGATCCAAAGGATCCAAAGGATCCAAAGGAGTGTAGACAGGAGGATCTCAAGGAACAGGAGGAACAGGAGGATCCGAAGGAGTGCAGACAGGGGTCAGCACCCCCCCCGCTCCGATCTCAGGGCGTCCATGTGAGCAGAGCTGCCGATGAACAGCGACAGCACCTGGCGGGAAGCAGGGGCCCTCGCCTTCCTCGTCTGCCTCCTCTGCCTTTGCCTCCGCCGCTTAAACGTAAACCTTGCGTCTGTGGCTCAAGTTCGCCTCGCGATCCCCGAAAGAAGAAAGGAAGACGAGGCGCAGCAGTAGCAGCAGTAGCAGCACCAGAAAGATCAGGAGAAGACTCCTGTACTATCATCCAGCACCGCAGAAGGGGCACCTACTCGAATTTCGCAGTTTGGCTTGAGTGGCAGATGCTTCCGCGAACGATACCGTTGCAGGCCATGACTTTCGGTCGCGTTCATAATCGTCCTCAACATCAACACCATGATCATCATCATCATCATCATCATCATCATCAACCCCACCCCCACCACCACCACCACAACCACCATCATCATGACCAGCATCACCATCATCATCCTCATCATCGTTACGATCATCCTCATCATCAGCAGCATCAGCATCAGCATCAGCATCAGCATCAGCATCAGCATCAGCATCATCAGCATCATCATCAGTGCAATCAGCATCAGCATCAGCATCATCATCGTCATCATCATAAGCATCATCATCGGGGTCGTCACCATCATCATCACATGCATCGTAGTCGTCATCGACGTGATCATCATCACCACCACCGCCATCACCATCATCATCATCACCACCATCATCCACATCAACGTCAACATCAACATCAACATCAGCAGCAGCAGCACAGCATCATTATCACCATCACCCTCATCACTCTCATCACGCTCATCATCATCATCATCAGCGGCAGCATCATCAGCATCACCAGCCGCGTCATCGTAATCATGATAATAATGCTGATGTTGATAATCATCACCCTTCTGTTCATCAGTATCACCATCATCATCATCATCATCATCATCATCATCATCATCATCATCATCATCATCATCATCATCTTCATCATCACTACCATCATCATCATCATCATCATCATCATCATCATCATCATCATCATCATCATCATCATCATCATCAACAGCATCATCGTCGACATCATCATCATCAACACCACCATCATCATCATCAGCAGCAGCATCATCAGCAGCAGCGCCATCATCAGCATCATCATCGGCATCGTCAGTATCGTCATCCTCAATATAATCCTCAGCATCCTCATTATAAGAATCAGCATCAGCATCATCAGCTTCATCATCATCATCATCATCATGATCAGCATCATCATCATCGTCGTCATCAGCAGCATGATCATCATCATCATCATCATCATCATCATCATCATCATCATCATCATCATCATCGTCAGATTCAGCTTCAGCTTCATCTCCATCTTCTTCTTCATCCTCCTCTTCATCCTCCCCGCCTGCCTCTCCCTCCCCATCCTCGTCCTCCGCCTTGTCCTCTTCAACCTCATCCTCCGCTTGGTCATCCTCATGCCCTTCTCTTTCCATGACTCCTCCTCCCCCTCTTCCTCATAATCCGTTTGACCCTGCTCCTACTGTTTGTCTCCTCCGCACCATCCGCTTACTCTCCCTACTCACCCTCCTTCATGCTACCTCCTCCTCCTCCTCCGCCGCCACTTCCTGTTTCACCCATATTGAATAATTTGCCCCATCATCCCTCTTTCTCCCTCGTCCTCGCGACGCCAGGCCCAACAGCACTTGCCGGGGTCCTGACTGCAGAGAGGACGAAGGATTAAATTTGGATTGGGGGTTGGATATCGGGCGCCCCGAGGCCGTACCGCAAGCCACTTGGGCAGCGCAAGTGCACTACACAACGATGTATCCAATACGCGCACACACTCGTGTCAAGCCGAATCCCGGCGGTGGCACTCCTCCGAAGGACTACCTAATCGCGGCGTTCGACCTACCGAAGGTACAACACGGAGGAGCAAAGTGGATAATGATGGATGCTGTCGGCCGCGCAATGATACTAGAACCATCACGTGAAAAGTTGTAGTCAGTTTGGGCGCCAGGGCATAGCGCAGAGCCTTCTGAGGGTCATCTTGGGGCTTCAGTAGATGTTCTATGGCCTCTCCCAGGGACGCCAGCGAGCTGCCGAAGCCGAAAAGTTGGAGATCCCCGAGTTCGTCACAAAACTTACGATTGCATCAAGGTGTGTACTGTTGTCAACGACTTAATAATAATATTGGCAGAAACTTGTGTCCTCTTGGAAAGGATGAGGCGAGGAAGAAGATATCGGAGGAATCGGCTGCTGAAAGGAGGAGGAGGAGCAACATGCAGGAACAGGAACGATAACAATGCAGAAGAAGAGTGGGAAGGAGGGAAGGAGGAGGACGAGAATGATACTGAGGAGCAGGAGGAACAATACCGATGACGCCTCTGGCGAATCGCTGCAAGTCCCCTGCCTTCGGGAGCAGCCTGATGCTATGGAAACGCGGCGCACGAGTGGCTGATCATCCATGAAAGCTTACTTGACCGCGGTGGAATTCCCTGAGGGCCTACTCGGGCCGCCTTGGGGCTCTCGGGACTCTTCTTGGGCCTTCTTGGTGCCTCCTCGGGCCGTCCTGCGGCCCTCTTGGGTCGTCGTGAGCCCCTCCTGGCTGCTCTGTGGGCCAGCTGGGGGCACCCGTGACTCCCAATTGGGTCACCTTGGGGCGATGTTGGGGGCCGTCGTGGACGCTCCTGGACGTGATGATTCTGAGATCCATTCATATACAAAAACACACAGTTGCCTCGCACGGGCCTCCTAGGAGCTGCCGCAGACCGCTCTTGGCGCGTCTCGGGGGCCTCTGGAGCAGCGTTGGAACCTAGGCCTTCCTGGGCGTTGTAAAGCCACTTTGGGCCGCCTTGCGAGCCATCTTGGGAGCCATATTGGGAGCCGTCTCGGGATCATCTTGGACCGCTTGGGGGGCCTTGAGCCCGATCTTCGAGCTCCAAGCAGCAAGACTGGCCCTGGCACACTCCATTGTCCTGATTTGAAGGTACGGCCTGGGAGTCCCAGGCCCTGGTCCCCTCTTACACGCATACAAGAAGCATCCGACTGGAGGAGACGCCCGACGCTGGACGATCGCTTCCAACGCAAGAGGAGGGCTACATGGGAAAACAGCTCCATCCGCATGGTTGGCTTACAGTGGAGAGGCGCAGCGACAAGAGAGACGGACATCACATCCGATAATTTGAAGAAACGTCGATCTCGGTGCAAGGCAAGGGGGACCGACCAATCAAATCAAGTATTCTGAAAAGTGATGGAGACAGAAGGGGTCACAGTCGAAAAAGGGTCCGCACTGAGACGGGCCGATATGTGTAAAGAGAGCGAGAGATTCCACAGAGCACTGCAGGAAAAACATAATTGGTTGACGTGATGGGGAATGGCAAATTTGACACTGACTGAATGAATGGGACATCTCATTGTGAGAGAGCCGACCTCTGTGCCGCACTACACCCTCTGCAGGAGAGCCTCGCCCAATTGCTTTTCGATAATATTGTTCCCCCAGTGCAATGTGGAGCTCCAACTGGGCTCGACACGTCATTCAAGAAAACAAATGCCGAGACCCATGCGTGCGTGACCCGCGAGATGGAGGGTTGAGATCGCGCCGACTGGCATGCAGAAGTGCGGGCGGAAAGGCAACTCACAGAGTCTGGCACCTCTGAGGTGCCATCGACGGTGGGTTTCGCTATCTGCTCGCTGCGTGAGGCTGGGTGCTACAGGTGCGCGCCGGCCAGAGCGCAAAAAGGAGGATCCTCACTTCCAGACGCCGGACCCTGGACGAAAGGAGCCCCGTCTGGAGCGAGCTGGCAGGGTCGCAGTCCCGCCCCCATCGCCTAACTGATGCATGTAATCAGAGGCAAATTCACGTGTGTGATTGGAAAGTACGCAAATAGGACGAAGCAGCCCCGCTACGCCCCAGCGGGCAGTCGAGAACATCCGGAGAAGCCTCCTGAAAGGGGGCGCTGCACCAGCTCCGTGATGGGAGGAGGAGGAGGAGGAAGAGGAGGAGGAGGGGGACGACGACGACGACGACGACGACGACGACGACGACGACGACGACGACGACGACGACGAGAGGGGGGGGAGGAGGAGGGGAGGGAGGAGGAGGAGGGAGGAGGAGGGAGGAGGAGGAGGAGGAGGAGAGGAGGAGGGAGGAGAGGAGGAGGGGGGAGGAGGAGGGAGGAGGGGAGGAGGAGGAGGAGGAGGAGAGGAGGAGGAGGAGAGGAGGAGGAGAGGAGGAGGGAGGAGGAGGAGGAGAAGGAGGAAGAGGAGGAGGAGGAGGAGAAGGAGGAGGAGGGGGAGGGGGAGGAGAAGAGCAGACGGGAGGGCGACAGAGGAGGATGGCCCAGGCCTGGCCATCTCCTCGCGAGGTCCGCTCCGAGGAGGCCACGAGGGGCAGAGACCCTGCAGGGCCAGCCCAAGAGCCCTCCCCCGGCGCTGCCTGGGGGCAGGCCGCGGGGTGCAGGGATCCTGCAGGTTGGCGGCGGGCGAAGCGGGGGAAGCGAGAAGGAGAGGGAATTCTCAGAAGGCTCGGAAGTCCCAGAAGGCTCAGATTCTCAGAATTCTCAGAAGGCTCAGAGGCCTTCTGGTGAGTTCTCTCAGCCTTCCCCGAAGACCAGCAACACTTCTCGGAAGGCGCGAGGGCTTCTGAGAAGTCCCGCCGCCTTCTGAGAAGGCCTTCTCCTTCTCACTTCCCCCCCCTGAGCGCGCCGCCAATACTCGGGTCTCCGGCGGCCGTTCAGGACGATCCGCGGCGAGGCGCAGCTGCTGGCAAGCATCCCCAGGCTGGAAAAACGCCGAGAACCTACGAAAGCGTCTAAAGGCCTCGAACCTCGAGGATCGAACCCCGAAACTCCCCCCCCCTCGCTTGTCGCCGAGCAGGGTCACTCCTGACCCTCCCCCCATCGCGAGGCGGACCTTGCAGGCTCCTATGCCCCTCGCGGCCCTCTCGGGGCCCGAGAGCCTGCGGGGTCCGCCCCCTGCGAGGCCGCGGGGCGCAGGAGGAGCCGGCGAGGCCCGCCCAGGGCCCGCCCCGGGCGAGGCTCGGGCCTCGCAGTCGCGCGGGCCCTCCGCGGCGGCTGCGGGCGCGCCCAGCCGCGGGTGGCGCAGCACGCCCTGCTCCAGCACGGCGTTCATGTACCTCAGGGGAGGAGGAGGAGGAGGAGGAGGAGGAGGAGGAGGAGGAGGAGGAGGAGGAGGAGGAGGAGGGGCAGGTGGAGGAGGAATAGAGGAGGAGGAGAGGAGGAAGGACTGCTGCTGCTGCTGCTGCTGCTGCTGCTGCTGAGGAGGAGGAGGAGAGGAGGAGGAGGGATAAGGATAAGGATAAGGATAAGGATAAGGATGAGGATGAGGATGAGGATGAGGATGATGATGATGATGATGATGATGATGATGATGATGATGATGATGATGATGGATGATGATGATGATGATGATGACGATGATGATGATGATGATGATGATGATGATGATGATGATGACGATGATGATGATGATGATGATGATGATGATGATGATGATGATGATGATGATGATGATGATGATGACGATGACGACGATGACGATGACGATGACGATGATGATGATGATGATGATGATGAGGAGGAGGAGGAGGAGGAGGAGGAGGATGAGGATGAGGATGATGGTGATGATGAGGATGAGGATGAGGATGATGATGATGATAGTGACGATGACGACGCTGATAATGATGATGACGATAACGATGACGATGACGATGATGATGATGATGAGGAGGAGGAGGAGGAGGATGAGGATGAGGATGAGGATAAGGATGAGGATGAGGATGAGGATGTGGATGAGGATGAGGATGATGGTGATGGTGATGGTGATGGTGATGGTGATGATGATGATGATGACGATGACGATGACGATATTGATGAGGACGAGGATGAGGATGAGGATGAGGATGATGGTGATGGTGATGATGATGATGATGATGATGATGATGATGATGATGAGGATGAGGATGATGATAATGACGATGGCGACGATGACGATGACGATGATGATAATGATGATGATGACGATGACGATGACGATGACGATGACGATGATAAGGAGGAGGAGGAGGAGGAGGAGGATGGGGATGAGGATGAGGATGATGGTGATGATGATGATGACGATGACGATGACGATGACGATGACGATGAGGATGAGGATGAGGATGAGGATGAGGATGAGGATGATGGTGATGGTGATGATGATGATGAGGATGAGGATGAGGACGAGGATGAGGATGGTGATGATGACGATGACAACGATGATGATGACGATGACGATGACGATGACGATGATGATGATGCTGATGCTGATGATGATGATGAGGATGATGCTGATGCGGATGCTGATGCTGATGATGATGATGATGATGATGATGGTGATGATGATGATGCTGATGATGATGATGATGATGATGATGATGATGATGATGATGATGACGATGAGGATGAGGATGAGGATGAGGATGAGGATGAGGATGATGATGATGATGAGGAGGAGGAGGAGAAGGAGAAGGGTTTCGGCGGCGAGCCCAGGGGGACGAGAGGAGGGGCGGGCCCTCTGGAGGCTCGGGAGGCCTCGGGCCTTCTGAGAAGTGTTCTACACCTCCGCAGAGAACAGGGCAAAACTCAAATTTCTCCGAAGGCTGGAGGGCTTCTGAGAAGCCCCGCCGCCTTCTGAGAAGGCCTCCTCCTTCTGACTTCCCCCCCATCGCTCGCTTCTCACTTCCCTCCCATCGTTAGGAGGCAACTCTGAGAAGGTCTTCGTCAGAACGATCAAGGGCTATTAAGCCTGGGAAACGGTCACTGAGCTGGACTAGGGCCGATTGCGGCCGGGATCAAGCCAGATTGAAATGAGTAAGCGGGATTCAGCGGGAAAAGCCCGATCAAGCGGGTTGGACCAGTTTTGACCAGGGATATCCAGCGCCAACTTTGAATTTGAAACTCCCAGGAGTGGCATCCTGGGGAAGGAGCAAAAAGGCGAATGGACGAGGCAAATTTGGACGCCCGACATGGGTACGGAAAAGTGACTACGATGCCAAACAGCAAATATTGTCCCAAAGCCAGAGCTGCCGCCGTTGGGCAGACGGCCTCCTGTCTCAAATGGGCAGCGAGTCCTGCAGCGAGTCCTCCTCCTCCTCCTCCTCCTCAACTCCTCATCCTCCTCCTCCTCTTCCTACTCCCCCTCCTTCAAAACCTCCTCCTCCAGGAAATGTTGTAGGTCTGTGTGCCCATGTTTTCCGTATCAGTTTTTGGCAGCGCGCATCGCAGAAGGGGGTAATTGATTAGGGAGAGGGGGGAGGCTTCTTAGAAGCACCCTGCTTCTTGAAGGGCTCGGGCCTCACATATACAGACAAGGCCCGCGCCTTCTGAGCAGCAGCGTGCTTTTAAAGAGCCTTTCCCCCCTCCCCCTACCCCCCCCTGCGATCGTCCCGACCAGGAGGAGGTCCGGCGCGCGCGCTGCGCGTTGGGGGCTCGCCTGCCTCCAAAACAAGGAGGATGTGCGGTGCTCGACATGCGCAAATCTAGGGGCGGAGGTTCTCCCATGGCGGCGATCACCGCGGGGGGCATCCGAAACGGCAGGCTCAGGTACGCATGCGGCTGCCCTGGGCGGTTCTCGCGGCAGCGGCCACCGTGCTCGGCATGGGGGAAACGGGTCCGAAGGGGAACGGCTCCTCGACCCTGGGGCCTTCCGCCCCGAGTCGTCGTCGGAGGGTCCCGGGGCCCGTGGAGGGCCCCCGAGAACCCGAAGACGGCGACAAGCCTCAGGACCCGCTTCCCTCAAGAGGAGGAGGAGGAGGAGGAGGAGGAGGAGGAGGAGGAGGAGGAGGAGGAGGGAGGAGGGGAGGAGGAGGAGGGGGAGGGGGAGGAGGAGGAGGAGGAGGAGGAGGAGGAGGAGGAGGAGGAGAGGAGGAGGAGGAGTCCCCCATGGCGCACCATGGATGGCTCCCGCGGTGGGCTGCCGCCGACGACTGCCGCGGCGGCTCCCGCGGCGGACGACCTGGCGCAGCGGCTCCCTCGGCGGCGGCCGCTGCCGGCGGCTCCCGCGGCAGCTTCCCGCTGGCGGCGGCGACGCCCACGGCAGCTTCCCACGGCAGCCCCCACGGCGGCGGTCGGCAGCGGCGGCCCCCGCGGCAGCCCCCGGGGGCGGTGGCGCTCGCACGGAGCGCTCCCACGGCGGCGGCCACCGCGGGCGGCGCCGCGGAGCCTGCGCCGGTCCCGCGAAGCCATCACCAGTTGGAGCTCTCCCGCGGGGGCACCAGTCGGTCGGCGGCGCGCCGAACTGGCCCCAGCCACCGTCCCCCTCGTCCAGCGGGTCGTCGTCCTCGCCCAGCCTGCGGGGGGGAAGAGGCAAGAGGGAGGGAGCCGGGAGGGGCTGGCGTGTACTGGCGGCACGCTGAGGTCACACCGCCGTCTGCCACGCCCGCCCGTCCACCCAGAACTCTCACACACAACAACCACACACTCAACACTCCCCGACGTCATCACGGCATTCCCCATCGTTACCCTCTCGCATTTATCCGCTGACCGAATCCAGCATCTCCGCATAACGCAAGAATTTCCCCCAAGAAGGCACCACATGCGATGAGCTGAATTGACTGGCACAACGATTGGCTTGCGTGAGCACTTGACGGCCATGGCCGAAGTGCCCGACACGATTCTCACTGCGCTGCGGCGTCTCCTTGCAACGCCTTCTAACACAAAACCTATGACTCACACGAACACGGATCACGCAGTGGAACTGTGGTTGCGAAAGCTTCAGCACGACTGCAAAAGGCGGCTACAATCGATTGCCCCCGATCACCCAGACCAGCAGCACGAGCCGGCGGGACGCCGTGGCTCGAACTGAGCAAACCTATGCCGACCCCATGGCCGAACACATTTGCAGCGTAGATAAGCAAAGACAAGCTGCCAAAACATTAATCTCGGCGGCGAGCGAGGGGGGAAGTGAGAAGGCGAAGGCCCTGGCAGAAGGCGGCGGAGCTTCTTAGAAGGCCTCGAGACTTCCGAGCCTCCTGAGAAGTCCCGCCCCTCCCCACTTCCCCCCCGGCTCGCCGCCGAGTGTCAGTATGAAGCGAAATAGACTGCTGACGTGTGGTGTCGTCCCCTCTGGTACACTTGCACGGGGCTCCTGCGCGTCACCGGTGCGCGGCTCTGCAACCCCCTCAGGTCACACGTCGTGGAGGAGGAGGAGGAGGAGGAGGAGGAGGAGGAGGAGGAGGAGGAGGAGGAGGAGGAGGAGAGGAGGAGGAGGAGGAGGAGGAGGAGGGGGAGGAGAGGAGGGGGGAGGAGGAGGGGGAGGAGGAGGAGGAGGAGGAGGGGCAGAGAGCGGGCGGGATGCCTGGCAGAGAGTGGGCGGGACGCCCGACCACGGACGCTGTCCAACACCGACTGCAGGGGCTGCCCTCCCGGCGCTCGCCTCACACGGACAGTGCCCGCGGCGACACCGGCAGCGACACGTGACTCTTCGAGAGCAGGAGCCTGGAGGCGGCCAGTTGGGACGCACATGGGCATACTAATACTATATCTCCTCCTTGGAGGCGCGCGTCCGACCCGAACATATAGTATACCCATCTTGTAGTATGTCGTTTCCCGAGCGGTGTGGCCAGAAAGCGCCCGCCACGATGCATATACTATAAGATTTCTCGGTGCGCGCGTCGCCCCTGGGGGGGCGACGCACATATAGTATAAGTATGTTGGGGTGTCTGGGCCCCGCGAAGGCCGGTCGCGAGGGGGGGATGTGAAGGCAGATCCGCTCAAGACCGATCCCTGGACCCCCCCCATCCTGGGGTCCATCATCTGGTGCAGTAACCCCAGATCCGTGCTTGACGGGCCCGGGGCCCGAAAAAGGTCCCCCGAGGCTGGCATACGTGTATACATATATATATATATATATATATATACACACTATCTATTCTTTAAGGAATACAGATTTATTTTGTCGCACCCAGCGCCCAGCGCCTCGAACCTGTCCCCCCCCCCTTCTTGCCGGTCGGAAGCAGTGCTGGGCCACCTCACACGCCCAGCCGACTCTCAGCAGAAACTGGCGTTGGCCTTCGGCACCGCTACCCGCCTGTCGGAAGAAGTACGTACGTAAGTGGAAACATGAAAGTAGGAAGGCGGATCAAGTAGATTGGGTCCGGGCCCGCCCGGAGAGCAACCAAAACAACAGAAACAGATCGGTCCTTGCGAAAGGAAGGCGCTTGAAGTATGTTGGGATCTGGCCACGCGCGAGCCCGAGGCCAGTCGAAAGGGCGGGCCGGACGGTTCGCCTGAGACTTCTTCACCATGTTTTATGATCCTGGAGCTTGCAACCTGTGAAAGCTTCATGGATGGAGGGCGGCTGACCTGAAGGCGCGCGCGCGCCTGAGGACGCTCGGCGTGTGCTTCCGTCCCCGCTCCGACCGAACCGATCGCTGCCCCGCCCGCTCCCTGGGCGGCCCGCCGCCCTCCACCCCGTGGGCGGGCCCGCCTGTGCTTGCCGCCCCACCGGGCGAGGACCAGCGAGAGCAGCGGCGGCGCGGACGAGGGCTCCCGCAGGCGCCACGGCGGCACGCGGACCGATGGCGGGGGGGAAGTCCAATGCAACCTCCATGCTCCATCCTAACCCCATCCTCCCCCTCCGCCTCCTCTTTTTTTTAAACAAAAAAACATGCGATGCATAGCAATAGCATTATGATGCATATTGTTAGTATTCTGATAGTTATTAAATTTAGTGGTCGTATTAGTGAAATTAGTACTTAGTATTGTGTTTGTTCATGCTACTGTATGTAATAGTGTTCGCAATGGTAGTACTAGAATTAGTATTAGTAGTAGTAGTAGTAGTAGTAGTAGTAGTAGTAGTAGTAGTAGTAGTAGTAGTAATAGTAGTAGTAGTAGTAGTAGTAGTAGTTCTAGTTCTAGTTGTAGTTGTAGTTGTAGTTGTAGTTGTAATAGTAGTAGTAGTAGTAGTAGTAGTAGTAGTAGTAGTAGTAGGAGTAGGAGTAATATTCGCATTATTATTCTTAGTATTACACGTGTTCGTCTTCTTCTTTTTCTTAACATCCGTACTATTAGTGTTGTCGTTGGTATGGTTCGTTATACTCATAGTACTAACATTAATACTGTTGGTATGTCCCGTATCCTGCTTCTTCTTACTACTATGACTCGCATTCGTATTAAAAGTAGGAATAGTATGTGTAGCATTCGTCGTATGAGTAGTATTGTCATTCTTCGTATAAGTATCACTAGTCTAATTCACATTAGTAGTAGTAGTAGTAGTAGTAGTAGTAGTAGTAGAAGTAGTAGTAGTAGTAGTAGTAGTAGTAGTAGCAGCAGCAGCAGCAGCAGCAGCAGCAGGAGTAGTAGTAGTAGTAGTAGTAGCAGTAGTAGCAGCAGTAGTAGTAGTAGTAGTAGTGTAACTGCTCGCATTCGTAATCTTAGTATTTGTCTTATTTCTCCGTGTTTTCATTAGTATTCTCAATATTAGCATTCGTCCGAATATCATTCATCTTTGTCTTATTCGTATTATTGGTTGTCAGAATGTTCGTACTAGTGTTATTAGTAGGTAAGATTACTCGTGTTGCTAATAGGTTCTAGTATTACTCTAGATTAACATTATGCTTACTCTGATTCTCCTCCTCCTCCTCCTTTTCCTCTTCTTCCTCCTCCTCATCATCATCATCATCCACCTCCTCCTCCTCCTCCTCCTCATTATCATCATCAACCTCCTCCTCCTCCTCCTCCTCCTCCTCCTCCTCCTCCTCCTCCTCCTCCCCCTCCTCCTGCTCCTCCTCCTCCTCCTCCTTCCTACCTATTCCTCCTGCAACCCATCCTTTTCCTCCTCCTCCTCCTCCTCCTGACGCAGGACGAGGAGGAGGAGGAGGAGGAGGGGGAGGAGGGGCAGGAGGCAGGATGAGGAGGAGGAGGAGGAAGGAGGAGGAGGAAGAGCAGCAACAGGAGGAGAAGTGCCACCGTTGCCGGTGCGAGCGGCTTGCCGCGGCGGTCCACCCAGGCGACGCTCTGTCGGGGCACGACCTCCGGCCAGGAGCTCTGGTCGGCCTCTCGGGCAACAGCAGCAGGCGGCCCCCTCCCCCCAAGCCCCCGTCCTCCCCCGTCGAAGGGGTGGGACGGAGGGAGGAGGAGGAGGAGGAGGAGGAGGAGGAGGAGGAGGAGGAGGAAGAGAAGGAGGATGAGGAGGAGGAGGAGGAGGAGGAGCAGGGCGAGCCGCGGGCCCAGAGAGCCGCGGCAAGGCGCGCAAGCCCACAGAGGGCCAGCCGCGAACGAAGTCGACCCACTGTACCATTGCGATACTCTTCCGGTTATACTCTTACATCCTCTTTCGGCCGTTCTTACATCTTGACATTTTGCTTCTCCTCTTACCCGCCTGACGGTCTCATGACTTCGACGTCCGCACCGTACGAGCACCACACGCAGAGTCGTGTTGGCCAACAACACAGACTTCTGTCGACACGACGACGTCGACCTCACTCAACCCTGCCTGGACCGCAGGGAGAGGGAAAAGCGCTCAGCAGCACGCACACTACTACGGGTAGCCTCAGCGCGAACCCTACTCGACCAACCAACCTACTAGCAGATCCAAGCAGCACAAATTCTGCTCAACCAATATCACAGCGCACGACAGCCGCCAAGACAGACAGCCGACACAGTGTACGGCCACACACAAGCCCCCCGGGCCAAAGGCAGAGGCAAGGGGAAACAACAACAGCAACAACAATACAGCAAAGGCAAAGGACCATCCTGGCATCCTGTCGGGCACAGCGGACACGCCCATCCAGCTCAACAGGTTCCGACCTACGCAGCACAATCACAATACCAGCAGCAACAACGCGACACCTACTACAAAAAAGCGCCGACCACACCATATTGAACACAACAGCCACACATTCCGAAACAGCAGAGGAATACCAGCCCAAGACCCAAACCAAAACAACCACCGACTACACCAACAAAGAACAACGACTACGTACCACAACCCGGATTCGGCAGCAGCCCAGACCACACAACATACACCACACGAGAGAGTCGGTTCTTGATCGACAGCAGACCAGAAGCTTACTACAACAACGTTGTACACAAGGATAAGCCTGAAGCCACCCCCCAAGAAGTGGGAGCATTGAAAACGTCTAAGGCAGCCGTACTCAGAAAGCTCACTACACAGACCCTGGCAATGGAGAATGCAGAACAAGATGCAGGTCAACTACGTCACGATCTGCCAGTCGCAAAAAGGTAGCTACTCGACCAAAAACTAGAAGCCGAAAGATTGCAGTACATTCGTAAACTCACCAAACAATTACGCAGCATGCAAAAAGATCTCGGCAGCAACCTTTAAGCAAGGCCCAACAGCAGCACGAGGACAACATCCACAAGACCAAGATGTATGCCAACCTGGAGAAGGAGCAAATCAACAACAGACAGCACACGCCCAGCCCACAATGACGAGTACCACGCGCACATGATGAACAACTCAACGCATACCCACGTGAGCGACCATCATTGGTTCCACTCAAAGCCACCATACTCAATGTCCACACTGAACAGGAGACACAGAAGCTCAAGGCACAACTCAAAACAGCACACGACGACATCCAAGCCGACGACTGGACCATTGCAGAACTCGAAGCAGGTCAACAAGACAGGTACAAGGAGGCCAGACTACAACAACAACTGCAAGCAGCAGGAGAGACCATGCGACAGCTACGAGCTGCAAACGACCAACCGTCCAGCGACAACCACGAGACACGTGAGCACACGCAAGCACTGCGACAAGCAGAGCTAAGCACGCAAGCCAGCAATGCGACGGAAATCCAGCTAGAAGAAGCAGCGCAACGCGAAGCCGAACACACAACAAGACATATCAGCCAGCGTTGACAGGAGGACAGGAGGAGGACGAGAGGAGGATGGGGGGAGGACGAACGGAGGACGGGAGCAGGACGGGAGGAGAACGGGAGGAGCAAAATCAAGCAAGCGCAAGCACGCAAGCGGAAGCAAGCAAGCACAAGCGAGCAATGACAAGCAAGCAAGAGCCAGCGATCAAGTGCAAGCCAGCAAGGGCAAGCAAGCGAGAACAAGAACGCAAGAGCAAGCAAGCAAGTGCAATTGGAAAAGGGGGCATTGCAAAAAGGGAGGCATTGGAAAAAGAGGGGGGAGTCTTAAAGACCAATTACTTATGATGGGCTAGGGCTCCTATAAGGCAAGCCTATTTTGAGAAAAACGAGCAAAGACACCAATATGCAGAGGGCCTCACTTCACAAGCGCTAGCAACGCCTCAACACCAAAGGTTCTCAACCAGCTGCAACAACGCACAGGGCATACTCAAAGCAGAACAAGCTGCAGAAGAGCGCATGCAGTACTCAATTCAACATATAGTACGCAAGATACGGAGCACAACGAGCGCAAGCACAAGCATTATTCGACCATGAAGGTGCCGCTGCACAAGAGGCAGTACAAACAGCACAGCGCCCCAAACAAGCCGAGAGCAACCTACTTGACAGATACAACGACCAAGAAGCAGCACACCTCATTATGACGAGCGCGACAGACCAACTCAGGATGGCCAACCAGCATTACCAGCAACGACTTCTCGCAGAAGAACAATACCAAGAAGGTACGGAAGCATACGTACAACACCAGCAGACGACTATACACAAATATATGACTGCACAGGAACAATCAGAAAAGTGCAACAGAGAAATCGAGGCAGAGATAACAAATCTTTTACGACAAGCTAAAGGTAGCTACGAAAGAAAACAACGTGAGCTTCAGCCAGGACACGCACAACCGGTGCCAGATCTCGATCGAGACATCGAAGAAGAGATACGCATCGACCGCCATATTGCATACAAAAGACGCATATAAGAAAAAAAAAAAAAAAAAAAAAAATGAGGAACTACAACGAAAATGGATACATCAAGCACAAGTTGAAGACGAAGTCAATCGACAACAAGACGAACTCGAAGGCATCATGAACGAAGACTTCGACGACATCCACGACAAGAAAGACGATATGCAGGACGAAATCACGACGACACACATCAGCAAGCGCATTCTAATACAGCACCACACCGATACGTCTAACCCACCACAACAGCCATCATCACCACGACAAGTCGACGCATCACCCAGAGCATTACTCACCAAGAGCACCACAGCAGCAAACGCCTCCCATCACACCATCTGAGATTCACCCAACAAGCACACCACAACCACAAACACCAGAACGCAGAGCCCGAATGGCAAACAGCAGTTTCACCCAAGGAACTTCTCTCAACAAAGACCCAGAGGCCAGCATTATTATACTATGGAATCCCATGCCTGACCCACCAAGAGGCCAGATGAGTTGCACAAACCATCTAGTTATGGACAAAAGTGACTCATGTATCCCTAATTCCTCGACGCGCAGTACGCAAAAGCACCTACACCAAACTATCCCAACGCATCTACTCACTTCTCTCTCTCTCTCTCTCTATATATATCCAGGACACAATCAGGAGAATTGCTGCGTGCAACGCGACCTCTCCAACATTTCGTTCCGTCCAACTAGTACAACCTACCGCTACTCACATGCCCCACATTACTCATATACCCCGACGGTTTAATGCAACCCACCGAAGACAACTCAGCATAGGCATTCGCATTGCTCGAGCACGACGACCTCAAGCCCAGCATGCACGGGCACTACACGGGCAGCATCACGAGCAGCACCCACAGCGACGTCGACACAAGCCAGCTCTACAGCACAGAAGTGGAGCTAACGGCCATCATCAGCGAAATGCTTTACGCCACACTGCAACCATCCCCTTGCAAGTAGCACATACACACAGACTCAGCCAACGCGGTCCACGTACTCAACCAGTTAGCACACCGCGACGAACCAATCACACGGATAGCAAAACAAATACTAAATCACCAATCGCGCAAAACAAACAAACTCTTTCACCATACACCACATTCATGGACATGAAGATCATCCATGGACTGAGCTGGCAGACAGACTAGCAAAAAAAGCACGCAGCAGACAACTCAAACCTGTGGCGTTCAAAACCCGGATAGCGATGCCGTCGAAATCGAATGGAAAGCGTGTGGGAGACGCGTGCAAGAACGATGACAAGCATGCCTGGAGAGCCTGCAAGCCGAGGAAACGCCTCTGCGAGGTGCTCCCCAGGGCGCTGGAAAGCATGCCTGGGGTCCTTGCAACCTCGAGAAGGGAGCTTCGCAAGAGCTTCGAAGGGGCTGCGAAGAACCTGCGGAAAGGCTTCAGGCACGCGCATAGGAAACGAGCAGGAAAACGCTTCTTGGGACACGCCAGAGCCTCAAGCAAGTTGCTCCGTGGATGCCTGCCCTGGAGCCTTGGAGAGGGGCAAGAGTAGCCTTACCTGCTGGGTTCTAATCTAAAACCCTCTTATCTCTCCGAAGAGCTACCTGAGAACAAAGAAACCGACCCAGGATTTCCCCAACCAGACGCGCTTCTACAAGACCAACTAGCATATCACAATCACTTGTACTGGACCATACACAAAAAAGATCCCACACACGACCATTACGCCTACCCTTTCATCCAGCAAGACACACTCCACGACTTACCCCACGTAGCATACAAACCTACACCACTTACAACAGCGGCAAGCGGGCAGACCAACATGAAGCTGCCGGCCGGGCCTGGACGGCGTGACAAGGCGGCCCAGGAAACGATGTCTCGTACAAGAATATACCATGAATCCGGCCGTGGAGACATGTTGTCTGCCCATTTCGAACGCGCTCGTTGACTACGTTCGGCTCCACACTGCCCAGCAGGGAAGACCGCCTGCCCTGCAAGGCCTGGCTACAGGACCCAGCTGATAGAAGTCACCGAGGAGCACGACCATCAGCAGTTTACCAAACATGTGACCCCGCTCCACGCACAAGTCGACGTCGCACCCCTTCTGCGCCCTGCGAGGTCTGCACATGCGACAAGAGGCCGCGCCGAGAAGCGCAGGCGACGCCATGGACACTTCCCCCACGACGACGGCATCCACCTCGCTCATGCGATCAATGAAATCATTGTCCACCTTCTGCCGGAAGAGCTGGTCGAGCTCCAGAGCCTGCTGCGCATCTAACCCGAAAAGGCCGCGAATCGCCCAGTCATCGATAGCACGCGCAACGCTGCTGGATAAAGCCACAGGGAGCTCAGACCCTTCTGCGAACACATAATAAACCCCCAGGGATAGTAAAGTTCGGGGTTTTCGGGGAGATCATACAAGTTGCCCGCCAGAGCCAGCATAAAAGAGATATCAAGAGCCAAAGATATCTTGAGGATTGTCTCGGTTGAGACATCCTCAACGAATTGCTTGTTTCGCTTGAGACATCCTCGATATATTTGTCTGATTCGCTTGAGACATCTTCAAAGTATTGCTTATTTCGCTTGAGACATCCTTGAGGGAGGAGGAGGAGAAAGAGCAAGAGGAGGAGAGGAGAAGGAGATAGCAAAAATCCAAAGCTAAAAACTTATTAGATTTAATTTGTAAACACTTGATGAAAATTAAAAGTTCATCTGCTCGTGTAGGGTAGCTCACGTGCCTCGTTTTCCCCAGGATAATCAACCCCAGCGATAAACAAGTTCAGGGCGCCAGGGGGAGGAGGAGGAGAAAGAGATAGAGAGACAGAGAGAGAGAGAGACAGAGAAAGAAAGAAAGAGAGACAGAAAGAACTACAAAGAGACAGAAGGACATCGGTTTCGCTTGAGACATCCTTGAGGGAGGAGGAGGAGAAAGAGCAAGAGGAGGAGAGGAGAAGGAGATAGCAAAAATCCAAAGCTAAAAACTTATTAGATTTAATTTGTAAACACTTGATGAAAATTAAAAGTTGAATCTGCTCGTGAAGGGTAGTTCACGCGCCTCGTTTCCCCAGGATAATCAACCCCAGCGATAAACAAGTTCAGGGCGCCAGAGGGAGGAGGAAGAGAAAGAGATAGAGAGACAGAGAGAGAGAGAAAGAAAGAAAGAGAGACATAAAGAACTACAAAGAGACAGAAGGACATCGGTTTCGCTTGAGACATCCTGAAACAACGTGTTCGCTTCGCTTGATGTTGCTATCTCAACATAAGAAGGAAGTAACCTCGATGGCGAACTTTTCCCGTGATAATGAAGTTCGGCCTCCGCGTCCCCGCGCCCCCGACCAAACTCTTATTGGTCGACGATAAAAAAAACTCTAACTACTTAAGGGGGGGGTACATTATTATCGTGGGCATGGGGTTAGGCGTCGCAGCAGAGGCACCACCTCGGTCTCCTCAGCCCCGCCCTGTCCAGGCAAACAGAGAGCCATCTGCCATCCGCCCCACTGGCTCCGGGCTGTCTCCGAGGGCCACTGCGTTCTCGTCAGCCGCGATAGCCTCCACCTGGCCAACCGCCAGGGCAGCTGCTGCCTCCTGCCCCGTGTTAAACACGACGGGATTGTCCCGCTGGCTCTCCCACTCGACAGACAACTAACGAACAACATCGCGCGGCCGCGACGGCTGCTCCTCCGCGCCAGCGCCAGCGACCGCGGGCGCGGGCGGCAGACTCGCGACGAGCACGGCAGGGACCAGACCCGCGAGACCGCCAAGTCCGTCGCCTTCCACGAGCAAACCTTCCGCGCGTAACTCCTTAGATCGAACGTGGTCCTTCTGCTTTGCTTCGCCCTCATCGAACTGCGCCTCGTCGAACTCGAGCCCAGAAAAGGCAACCTGGCGGCCGCCGCCGCGACCACCAGCCGCGCGTCCCAGCCCTGGTCCGCGATCCCTCGCATACCCTTCCAGGGAGGAGCTCTCGTGAAGCAGCGCCTGGGAAGAACCGCGAATTCCATCGCACTGCGCAACAGCAGGCACCAACCTCTGCGGAACCCGGCACCGGGGAAACTACGAGGACGACGCCCACGCCTCATCCACCTCGCCGTCCTCGGCCTCCTGCAGAAAACCAGGGCAAGCTTCTGGACTCCGCGGCAGCCCCCTTCTCCAGGTCCGCACCTGCATGCGGCGCGCTGTCCACTGCCTGCACCTTGAAGAGGAAGCAGTCCTTCCCGCCTGGCCTGATCTCCCCTCGCGGGCGCCCACGCGCCTCTGCCCGCACGTCGATGTGCGTCGCGACCTGCACGGTCACGTGCGCCATGAACTCGGCGGCGCTCGGCCGCGACGACTCGAAAGGGTCCTAGCCGCTGTCGGCGCGCCGGTTCACTGGAGGATACTCGATCACGAACCGCTTGCCGGCACGCCGCTCGCGATCGTCACGGTGCGCGCTCAAGGTCAAACCTTCTGACCGCCACTCCCGCCAAGCGTTTACTCTGTAAGAACGGTTTTTTGAAGGCAGATCTGCCTTCAAAAAACCGTTCTTATAGAGTAGACCTATTTTTTGAAGGCAGATCTGCCTTCAAAAAACCGTTCTTACAGAGTAAACCAATTTTTTGAAGGCAGATCTGCCTTCAAAAAACCGTTCTTACAGAGCTCCCCCCCGCATCTACGCCAGCCTTGCACGGCGCCCAGCGAGCGGCCCCACGACCAGCGGGCCGAGGAGGACGAGACGAGGCAGACTGGAGCGGCGCGTGGACCTCCGGGCCCTTTTCCTGCCCGCGGCGCCCCACGGCCTGCGCACCACGGCGCCGCCGCGCGGTGCTCTTGCTAAAGGGGCCCCAGAACACACAAATAAATACACACAAATAAAACCATTCCCCATATTTTCCCATATATTTTCTGGGTTTTTGTCTTCCCCCCCACTTCCCATATTTTCCTATATTTTCTGGGAATCGCCGATTCATTGTGTCTGTGTGTGTTTTTTCCCCTCCTGACTTGCACGCGGAAGGCAGCGGCCGGACGCGCGCCCGCAAACGCAAAAACAAGAAAGTCCCCCGCGTCGAACATCAAAGAGTTACTCAGCGCAGCGCAAACGAACATAGCACAACGGACTCCCTCTCACCGCCACGGAGCCAGGTTCGTCTTGAGATCGTGCTCCGAAGAAACGCGGAGTGCAATGTCGGGCGGCCGGTCCTGCTGCGGCCCTGGGCCGTCCCCGCAGGAGGAATCCCCTCCAGCGCCGGCTCCCTCGTGCGCTCAAACATCAAGCACACCGGGCCGGAGGGAGCCGCGCCCCTCGCCCAACTCGTCCATGACGCCACCGCCTCCGTCCCCGTCGGAATACCCTCCCGCGCCAGGCGGTTCCACCTCTACGTCTGCAGCACGCGACTTGTGCCAAAAATCGCCCTTACCCCTGAAAACCGCCTCGCTCGCATCGTACGCAAGCGACACGATCCCTTTGCAGGACACAGTCCAGGTGTCATGTGAGCGGTAGCACTCAGGGCCGAACATCATATGGAAAATCATCTCTGGCAGCTTCTTGGGAGGAGCTCGGTGTGCGCTGGTCGTGAACTTCATGACGGTACGCCTGGCGGGATCGAGAACCCCGTCCCCCCAGGGTCATGGAAGCCCCGGCGCGGTGAGCTGCCTGTTGCCTGCGGGAGTCGCGGAGGTACACCCCGGTGATGAGGCTTTCCAGGTCGAAGTCCTCGTCCTCCTCCTTCGCCGCCTCCTCCTCCTCCTCATCATCATCATCATCATCCTCCTTCGCCTCCTCCTCCCTCCTCCTCATTCCGCCTCCTCCTACTACTCCTCCTCCTCCTCCTCCTCCTCTTCCGACCTCCTCCTCCTCCTCCTCCTCCTCCTTCCCCTCCTTCTCCTCCTCCTCCTACTCCTCCTCCTCTTTAACGGCGACATGCCGAGGTTGCCAGGAGGGTCCCCTGGCGTGTCAGCGGCTATCCTCTGCGCTGCGGGCAGGGTGGGCTGGCATTGCCCGCGGCAAGCCCTGTACCCCGTGCACCGACTGGCGCTGAAGCTTCCGTGATCTCTGCCGATGTATCTGGACAACTCCAGATCTACCTCGTTCTGCCCGGATTCACGTCGAGGTGCGTCGATGTCTAGCCATCGTGCTACCACGAGGAACGCTGAATTGGGAACGAAGGAAGCTTTTCTGGCCACGGTTGACTCCTCGCCACGAACAGGCTGAGCGACCCGTGTCTGAGGAACCACTCGAAAACCAGCGCCCCTCCCAAGCACTGTCTAGGACTATCCTCGCAAGTCGATCGGAGAGAAGAGTCGTCGAGCTCTTAGAGGAGTGCTGCGGCCCCGCCGCAGCAGCAGCCGCCCCCGCGCGCTGGGCGGCGCGTGCGGGGCGCGGCGGAAGAGGTACATGTTCCTGCTTTGCGCAGACTTTGGCGTCGACTGGCTGCAGCCCCCGACTTGGGCGAGGTGAGCTCACCAGCATAAAAGGCGTGCAACGTGCAACAGCGGCGGCGGCTAAGCTGGAGGAAGGCGACACAGGAAAGATCGCCTCAGTCGCCAACACCCCTCCACCGACCGATCGCCGACCGACCCTGGTCCCAGATCCCGCCTCCCCGCCTTATCGCGCTCCGTCGCGCCCCCTCCCCCAACTCATCGACATCATTCCTCCTCCTCCTCCCCCTCCTCCTCCTCCTCCTCCTAATCCTCCTCCTTCTCCTCCTCCTTCTCCTCACCATTCCTCCTTGCTGATGGGCCGGCCATACAGAGAAGTTACAATTACGAACATGAATGTGACCCTCCTTCCTCCTACTCATTCATCCGTTATGTTATCCTCCTCCGCCTGCTCCTTTTTCTCCTCCTAATCCTCCTCCTCCTCCTTCTCCTCCTTCTCCTCCTCCTCCTCCTTCCCCCTCCTTCCTCCTCCTTTCTCCTCCTTCCTCCTTCCTCCTCCCTCCTCTTCCTATCCTCCTCCCACGTGCTCTGCCTCCGTCCCTAGGGAAACCAAAAAGGTAGCGATACCGCGACTCCCCCGACCTCACCTGGGGCGCGTTCTGACCAGGATTCCAAGGCGAATCCAGCCGCGGCGACGAGGGCCTCCCAAGAGGAGCAGAAAAGGGAAAAGCGATGGAAACGGAACGTAGCGGCATCGGCGCCTCTTCCTCCTCTACGTCCCTTCCCCTTCTCCTCCACCAGCTCGTCGTCCTCTGGTTCGCTGCCCTCCCCCACCGGGCGCCGGCCTCGAAGAAGGCGTCACGGGCCTCCTGCAGAGTGCCCCGCAGCAGCGCGCCCTCCAGCCACCCGTGCGTCTGCAGCAGCCTCGGCTCCCCGGGCTCGGCCCTACGGAGCACGTGGCGCGCCTGGGGCGGCGCCGGCCGACGACGACGACGCAGACGACGCCGACGCCGACGCCGACGCCGACGCCAACGCCGACGCCGACGCCGACGCCGACGACGACGACGCCGACGACGCCAAAGACGACGACGACGACGACGACGACGACGACGACGACGACGACGACGACGACGACGACGACGACGACGACGACGTACGCGACGATGCAGAAGAAGGTGGCGGCGGAGGCGATGGTGACGACAACGACGGCGGCGACGCGGGAAACCGCAGGTCAAGAGGCCGGGCGGGCACGGCCTGGGCAGCGTCGCCACACCGATGGGGGGCAAGCTGGGTGCGCTCGCGCGATATCTGAAATCCTACCCCTCCCGCCAACGGGGTCACCAAACTGGGCCCCTGGCCCCCGAGCACCAACAATAACGACGACAACAACAACAACAACAACAAAAACAACAACAACAACAACAACAACAACAACAACAACAACAACAACAACAACAACAACAATAACAGCAACGACAACAAGAGCAGCAACGACAACAACAAAAACAACAACCACAACAACAACAACAACAACAACAACAACAACAACAACAACAACAACAACAACAACCACAACAGCAACAACAATAACAACAACCATAAGAACGATCACAACAGCAACAAGAACAAGAACAACCACAACAACAACAACAATCAAAAGAACAATCGCAA
The DNA here is from genome assembly GCA_963575745.1 of Prorocentrum cordatum. NCBI lineage: Eukaryota > Dinophyceae > Prorocentrales > Prorocentraceae > Prorocentrum > Prorocentrum cordatum. The sequence goes on from CAUYUJ010020460.1 coordinate 46,940, forward strand.
CAACAACAACAATATCAACAACATCAACAACAACAACACCACCACCACCAACAACAACAACAACAACAACAACAACAACAACAACAACAACAACGACGACAACTGCAACAACCATGTCAAGACTGTTTGCTCATATCTGCTCGCGTGCCAATCAATACGTATATCCCAAACTCGCCGTACAAAGCCCTCGCCGTCTTCGATCGTACCCCTTGGGGGTATATCTTCCTTACCTGCCACGTGCTTGTAGTGCAGCCTCGAAAATAAGGGAAGAGAAGACGGGTGGGAGGGGGAGGGAGAAGAATGGAGCACGAGAGAAATGAGCAGGAGGGGGGCAAGGAGCAGAAAACAACTGGTAGAACCAGACGGGCAGGTCGGGTGGGCAGACCCATAGCGGGCAGGGCGGGCCCAGGCGACCAGGTCGAGCAGGCGGGTTGCTGAAGCGTGGGTCCTGCATAAATCGCGAGATCAGTCTTAAACGATAGCGCGATTCCCAAGTAAATCGTGAAAAAGCCCAAAGCGAGAGCGTGATTCCTGAGCGCCGCGGGCGCGTTGTCTGAATAAGCTACGAGGATGTCCCACGCGAGAGCGCGATCCGTATACAAATTGTGAGGAAGTCACGCGCGAGAGCGCGATTTGGGAATAAATTGTGAGGAAATATCAGGCGGGAGCCGTTGTTGTTGTAAACCAGGGGCCAACAACCCAGTTTAAACAGGGTGAGAGCCCCGGGGAAGCACTTCAATTGAAAAATGCAATGGTCACCGGAGCGGGGGAACAACAAAAACGATTCTTAAGTAGTGAGAGTTCAACAACAACTACTACGACGACGACAACCGACGACGGTGACGACGACGACAACAACAACAACAGCAATAATAACAACAACAGCAACAACCACAACAACAACCACAACGACGACAACAACAACAATCATTTCAAGACTGTGCGCGCCTATATGCTCACGTGCCAGTCAATACGTATATCCCAAGCTCTCGGTACAAAGCCCTCGCCGTCTTCGATCGTACCCCCTTGGGGGTATATCACCCTTACCTGCCACGTGCATTTAGCGCAGTCCCCAAAACAAGGGAAGAGAGGAAGGGCGGAAGGGGGAGGGAGAAGAATGGAGCACGAGAGAAAAATTAACAGGGGGGGCAAAGAGCAGAAAACAAATGGTAGAACCAGACGGGCAAGTCGGGTGAGCAGACCCATAGCGGGCAGGTCGGGAAGGCGGGCCCAGGCGACAAGGTCGAGCAGGCGGGTTGCTGAAGCGTGGGTCCTGCATACATCGCGAGAAACGTCTCGAACGATAGCGCGATTCCCAAATAAATCGTGAAAAAAGGCAAGAGCCAGAGCGTGATTCCTGAGCGCCGCGGGCGCATCGTCTGAATAAACGAAGACGAAGTCCCACGCGAGAGCGCGATCCGTACATCATTTGTGAGGAAGTCACGCGCGAGAGCGCGACTTGGGAATAAATTGTAAGGGCATCTCAGGCGGGAGCCGTTGTTGTTGTAAACCGGGTTCTGGGGCCCAGTTTGAGCCCAGTGACTTTCCCTGATAAAACACTGGGTGCAAGCCCCGGGGGGAGCATTTCAATGGAAAAAGCACAATGGTCACCAGAGGGGATAAACAATAAATGTTCTCCAATAGCGAAGCATTCAACAACAACAACAACAACAACAACAACAACAACAACAACAACAACAAGGCGAGGCCCGGTTTCTGGCACCCTAGGGGGCAGGGTACCAGAACATCGGCCTCTCCTGCTGGCAGTTGCGAGGGGTGGGTCGCAACCGCAACCGCGCAACCAGCACTACTGCAAGCTAGCGAGTATGAAACAATAAAAATGTCCAATTCGAGTTCCCAATTCAATTCTCAATCCGACCAGAGCTGCGTCCAGCTCAACTAGGATCCTACTAGATCTGCGCCCAGCTCCAGCTTTAATTGAACATTACTAGAGCTGTATCCAGGTCTACTAGAATCCTACTAGAGCTGTGTCCAGTTCTAAGAATCCTACCAGAGCTGCGTCCTGCTCTACTAGAATCCTACTGGACCTGCGTCCTGCTCTACTGAATCCTACTAGACCTGCGTCCTGCTCTACTAGAATCCTACTAGACCTGCGTCCAGCTCTACTAGAATCCTACTAGGCCTGCGTCCAGCTCTGAAAAAATCCTACTAGAGCTGCGTCCAGCTCTACAACGATCCTACCAGAGCTGCGTCCACCTCTGATAGAATCCTACTTGAGCTGCGTCCAACCTTACTGTACCCCCCGGCGCGCGGGGGGTACCGTGAGGCTGGGGCGGACGGAGGCGGGGGCAGCCTCACGGTGCCCCCGCCGCGCGGGGGGTACCGTGAGGTTGGGGCGGCGGCGGGGGCCAGCCTCACGGTACCCCCCGCAGTGGTTGGGGCGGAGGCGGGGGCCAACTGCACGGTACCCCCGCCGCGCGGGGGGTACCGTGAGGTTGGGGCGGAGGCGGGGGCCAACTTCACGGTACCCCGCCGCGCGGGGGGTACCGTGAGGGTCGGGCGACGGCGGGTGCCAGCCTCACGGTGCCCCCCGCCGCGCGGGGGGTACCGTGAGGTTGGGGCGGAGGCGGGGGCCAACTTCACGGTACCCCGCCGCGCGGGGGGTACCGTGAGGTTCGGGCGGCGGCGGGGGCAGCCTCACAGTACTTCCCGCTGCGCGGGGGGGACGGTGAGGTTGGGGCGGAGGCGGGGGCCAGCCTCACAGTACTTCCCGCTGCGCGGGGGGGACGGTGAGGTTGGGGCGGAGGCGGGGGCAACCTCAAAGATGACCTCCATTCAGGCCCAGGACGGGCCCAAGGAATGCCAAAGAAAGGACGACCAGCGACTGGAGAGGCGGGGAGGGGTAGGTGCCCGCGCTGGGGAGAATGGGCGGGGAGTGGCAGATACACGCTATACTGGCTCTGGCTCCAGCGGGGTGCGCACCGAAAACTGCCATACCATACCAGGCCCACACATTTCACGAGACAGTTGTCGATCACACCACACCAAGCCACAAATGGGTTACACACAGACGCTTCTTGAGGGAGAGGGGGTTCTGCATACACTTAGCCCTTCCCATTGCGCTGTGTCTTATCCATCACCGCCGACGCGTGCCATATCGGACCTGACACTCCAAAGAGGACCCCCGTGTTATGCGCAATCGGAATTTAAAGAGAGAGAGAGAGAGAGAACTGCGTACATTGGAAGGTGGTAACTCACGTGATGCGGCCCTCAGGGCAATACGCTGCAGTCGCCCCAATGAGTGATGCGCTGGCACGGTCAAGACTTGCCGCGGACACCTGGGTACTGCTGTTGAACCAGACCCTGCTCAAGGATCGCAGCATGCAGCTGTTCGAAGACTCGTTGAACCACATATTGCAGGTGCGCCTGGTCTCCTTCAACGACACGGTCATACGCCATGCCACGAGTTCGACTGCGTTGGTATCCGATCGTCAGCTGTTGAGCTCTCACAGGTGCCTCGTCGAGTGTTAGGTGCAAGGTGTGACACCTTGACTTAGTTAATTAGCAAGAGCGGTGCCAATATTCCGCACCAACTGGCGGTCGGACATAATCGCCTCCTCCGTGTGTTCAATCTGCTGGTCGGTGGGAGGGTAAGATCAGTCTTATTCTTACCTATACAACCACCCTTAAGGTGATCAGGAGGTTCGGGGGTGGGGGGAGAAACCAGCGCCTCATTCAATCGACCCCACTATCGATCTCACTATCGATACTGCTATCGATCGCACAATCGATCTCCCCATCGACCTCACTATCGGTCCCACTATCGAACTCACAATCAATATCACTATCGATTTCACCATCCAAATCACTACCGATATCACGATCGATCTACCTACTGATCACACTATCGACCCCACTATCGATCTCACTATAGATCTCACTACCGATCTCACTATCGATCTCACAATCGATTTCACAGGACACCACGGGATGCCACGGGACACCGCGGGACACCGCGGGACACCGCGAGGCACCTCGGGACACCACGGGACACCATCGGGACACCACGGCAGGACACCGCGGGGCACCGCGGGGCACAACAGGACACCATGGGATACCACGGGACACCATCACGAGACACCACGGGACACCACGGGACACCAGGGGACACCGTGGGACACCATGGGACACCACGGGACACCATCGGGACACCACGGCGGGACACCACGGCGGGACACCGCGGGACACCGCAGGACACCACGAAATACCACGGGACACCATCACGAGATACCGCGGGACACAGCGGGAGGCTGCCGTCCAGCGATGGGTTCCCCAAAATTCAACGATTCGGAAAAGGCGAAGTATGGGAAACCGGGGGCCCGCGGCGTGGCCACCACGTTGCCCGAAATCCGAATTTCGAAGTATGAGAAGCATGGAATCACAACAAAAAATGATGTTGTGGTGATTCCAAGTTTCCTGTAATTCCGAAGTATGGGAAACTTGGAATCACCACGCAACAACATGTGTTTATAATGATTCCGTACTTTCCCGTAATTCCGATTATGGGAAACCTGGAATCACTACCAAAAAAAAGTGTTCGTAGTGGTCCGAAGTTTCTCGTAATTCCGACTTACGGGACGCCTGGAATCACCACGAAAAAACATCTGATTATGTGGTCATTCCAGGTGTCCCGCAATTCTGAAATATAGGACACCTGAAATCACAACAAAAAACTGCGTATCGGTTGTGATTATTCCAATTTTCCGCAATTCGGAATAATCGAAAACCCAGGATCGGCTCAAAAATCCCTTTTTGTTCGTACGGATTCCAGGCTTCCCATAATCTAAAAATGGGAAACCTCGAATTTGAACTATGGGAAACCTGGATACACCACGTCAAAAAAATGTGGTGATTCCCAGTTTCCCGCAATTCAACCCCCCCCCCGGCGGCCTCTCCCCGTCGGTTTCCCGAAATTCTGAAGGCGAATTACGGGGAACCTTCCGTATTGCGGGAAACTGCCGCCCCCCGCTTCCCCAAATGAAGGGCTCAAACTATGGGAAACCCAAAATCACCACGAAAAAAATTACGTTCTGCTGTGGTTCCATGTTTCCCATACTTCGAAATTATAGAAAGCCCGGAATCGGTTCTAAACCCAACCGTTTTCGTTGTGATTCTAAGTGTCCCAGAATTCGAGGCATGGGAACCCTCGAATTCGAAGTATGGGAAACCTGGATACACCACGAAAAACAAATGCGCTGCGTGGTGATTCCAAGCTTCCCGTAGCTTTAACCCCCCAACGGCCTCTCCTCCGTGATTTCCCGAAATAATGAATTCGAGTTCTGGGGAACTTTCCGCATTGCAGGAAACTGCCGCACCCCGCTTCCCCAAATGCGAACTTCGAAGGATGGAAGCCCGGAACCACGACGAAAAAACGTGGTGATTCAAGATTTCCCACAATTCGGGAATCGGCTCAAAAACCCCTTTTTCGTAGTGATTGCAAGTTTCCCGTAACTCGAATTATGGAAAACCTCGAATTCGAATTATGGGACAATTAGAATCAGCACGAGAAACAATTCTTCTCGTGGTGGTTCCAGGTTTCCCGTAATTCGAATCCCTCGAATTACGGGGAACATTCCGCATCGCGGGAAACTTGCGCCCCCCGCCGCGGCGCTGGAGGTTCACCTCCTCCTGGTCGCCATCCTTTTCCTCCTCGCCGTCATTCCTCTCATCGTCGTCCTGCTGCTCCTGCTCCTCATCCTTGTCCTCCTCGTCCTCCTCCTCGTCCTTCTAGTCCTCTCTATCTCTCTCTCTCTCTCTCTCTCTCTTGTCGTGATCCTCCTGCTCCTGCTCCTCCTCGTCCTCCTCGACCTCCCCCGCCCCCACCTCCCCAGGCCCGAGCCGTAGTCGCAGCCAGATGGCCCATTTCGGCACACTTTGACTCCTCGACTTGAGCCCACGCGGCTCGAATTATGGGACACCTGGAATCGGCCCCGAAACCAGTTCTTCACCTTGTGATCACAGGTTTCGGGAAGGATTCTACCAGGTGCTTGCAAAGAAACTCTCCAAAGACCTTACTGGCAAAATCCCGAGCTGGTTTGTTGAAGGACCTTCTCAAAAATTCAAAATTGTTTGCAAGAACCAGAAGAAACCTACAAAACACCGTTTTGCATTGGGGGGGGTCCAGAAGAAACCTTTTGTATGTATATATGTACATATCTATATATATATATATACATCTATATATATATATACATATATAAATATATGTGTGTATGTATATAAATGCACGTATACGTATACACATATATGCAAAAACTGCTTTCCGTGAAACCGACCTTTCATATACCTGTAAAAACATAACCAAGGTTTCAGGCGGGGTTCTCCGGAAGAAACCATCAAACAAGAGATATGTATGGAAATGGTCGTTCGAAGGTATGCGTAAAGAAACCTTCACAAGACCTTCCAAAGCAAGAACCTTCCTGAGGAACGTTGGTGGAAGGATTCTTCCGAAGGAACCCTTCGAAGGAGGGTCGTGGGAAGTTCTCGCCTATTAAACTGTCCAGAAACCTTCCCAGTAACCTTCCTGAAAAAAAAAATGGTGGTGGGTTTCGTTGGGGGGGCCTCCCAAAAACCTGTCAAATACCTTCCAAAACCTTCCTAAACAAAGTACTGGGAAGGAATATTCTGGAGAAGCCTTTCAAAAACCGTCATGATGAAGGTTTTGTGTCGATCGGCTGCTTGAACCTCCCCATGCCTTGTTCGAAAACCTGCCAACAACCTTCATGGGGAAGGTTTGTCGGTGGGTTGCCTGGAGGAAACGTTCCAAAAACCTGCCAAGAACCTTGTAAAGATCTACTGAAAACCTGCCGAAAACATGCCAACAAGTTTCCTGCAGAAACCTGTTTGGAAAAATTCTCCCTTTTCCAGCAACCTTCCAAAAACCTTCCTGCGGAAGGTCTTAGGAGAGAGTCTCCCGGCAATAACGCGTCGAAAACCGTCCTCGCGAAGTTGTTGGAACCTTCCAAAAACCTGCTAACAACCTTCGCGAGGAAGGTATTTGGAAGCTTTTACCACCCGAAAACTTTCCACAACCATCAAAAAAATCCTCATGAGGCTTGTGGGGGGGGAATTCTTCAAGGAGAAGCACTTCAAAATAAAACTGTACGAACCAGGTTGTTGGCTGGCTTTCGGAAGGAAGCCGCCGTCCCGAAAAAACAACCAGAAGCCTTCCTGAGGAAGGCTTCATGAAGAAACCTTCCAAAACCCTGCCTGAGGGAAATTGTTGGGAGGTCTTTCTGAAGGAACACTCGAAAACAGTGACGGTGACGGTGCCCACCTAGAGTGTCCACGCGAGAGGACTAAGCGGGGCGGTGCTGGAGCGCCACACAAAGCAAATAATATGAAGCGGCTGGCAAGGGCACCGCGGCTAGCACGCTCACTCATGATGCACAAAGTCATGTTCTAGCTCATTCCACGTTGGCGTTCTGGCCACGTCGATCCACGCATCTGATTTGGCGGCCATGCCAAAAAAACACCTCCACATGCTTGTGTACATCATCAACACATTGTGCTCTTGGTCTCGCTTGATGGGGCTCCGCGGACCGGGTGGGTTCCCACAGTCATACTTTTGCAAATCCATTTCTGACGATCATCTGCAACTTGCGACGCCCACTTCAATGTTCTGGTTCGTCCTGTGGTGATCCAAACGTGAATGTTCAATTTCCCCCGTAAGCGTTTCATGTGTAACCCGCTTAATCCATTCGACTCACGACTCGAGGTGGTTTTCTTCGTTTCGTTGGCTGTCGCTCATCAATGCGGTTTCAAGCGCGCCGGCATCGCTCGAGGCACTGCTTGTCGTCGACGTGAAGGCCTTGCCTTGGTCAACTGATCCACTTGAATGTTCTCCGGTTGCCGCCTCCTATCGTCGTCGAGAAACACCCACAACCATCCGCAACACTTGACGTCGTGCTCGCCGCAACCAATTTTCCATCTCGTCCGTGCGAACCCAAGACGTACAGCCATAAATCACTACCGTTGTAACCGTGCCATTGAATAAGCGTACTCTGCCGTGCAATGACTAAGTACGGGTAGTAAGTTCAAGATTGACGGAATGATCTTAACGCCACCCAGCTGAAATTATGCTCTCCACTTCGCTTGCATCGGGGGCCTGGAAAGTGGACCCCCTGCCAAGATATTTCTGCGAAGCTCCCAGTGGCGATAAGTATACCTTCATGTCAGGGTCGGGCACAAAACTCTGGTTTCGCTCGGGGTCGTCGCTGGAACTGGTTATGCAAGATTGTTTTATCTGGGTGAAGCTCGAATCCAACCTTGGCGGCCTCTTTCCGTCTTTCCCGCAACATGAACTAAACTTGACTTAGAATAACCCAAAAAGACAACGTCGTCAGCAAATCGTAAACACGTGAGCCTCGCGTCTACGAAATGTACGTGGATACCGCACCCACGTCGCAACCACGTTATCTGCACCCGTCGGAAAACGGCTTCGTGTAATGAGTTGAAACATGCAGACCTTGATGGGCCGCCTTGTCTTGTCCAACGCTGGACTGGAAATGCTCTGCTTTCCCCGTCTGTCAACACAGTTGCCGTCTGGTTGGCGTACAGGCCGTGCAAAACCGCTCCAAATACCTTCAAGAAAACCTTGGTAACATAATTGCTTATATGTGTGTATATATAGATGTATGGGTCCCAGCCCTCCAGTGATGGCTTCTCGTGTTGAATAGAGCAGTGTGGTCGCCCCGTCCTTCCTCCTCCTCCCCTCTCCTCCCCTCCTCCTTCTCGCCTGTTTCCTGTGTTCCCCTCTCCTCTTCTCGCGTGCCGTCGGGCTGCGATCTGCGCAACTGTCGCCCCTTTCGTGGGCTCATGGGAGGCCCAGCGCACGTACGTCTTACGCGGACCACCTCGGGACCTCGCCGCCCCCTGGGGGGCTTGCGATCTGCGCAACTGTCGCCACTTTCGTGGGTTCATGGGAGGCTCAGCGGAGGCACGTCATACGCGGACCACCTCCGGAGATCGCGATCTGCGCAACTGTCGCCACTTTCGTGGGTTCCTGGGAGGCCCAGCGGAGGTACGTCATACGCGGACCACCTCAGGACCTCGCCGCCCCCTGGGGGGCTTGCGATCTGCGCAACTGTCGCCACTTTCGTGGGCTCATGGGAGGCCCAGCGGAGGTACGTCATACGCGGACCACCTCGGGACCTCGCCGCCCCCTGGGGGGCTTGCGATCTGCGCAACTGTCGCCACTTTCGTGGGCTCCTGGGAGGCCCAGCGGAGGTACGTCATACGCGGACCACCTCGGGACCTCGCCGCCCCCTGGGGGGCTTGCGATCTGCGCAACTGTCGCCACTTCGTGGGCTCATGGGAGGCCCAGCGGAGGTGGCAACGCGTCGGTCGGTACGTCATACGCGGACCACCTCGGGACCTCGCCGCCCCCTGGGGGGCTTGCGATCTGCGCAACTGTCGCCACTTTCGTGGGCTCCTGGGAGGCCCAGCGGAGGTACGTCATACGCGGACCACCTCGGGACCTCGCCGCCCTGCGGGGCTTGCGATCTGCGCAGCTGTCGCCACTTTTCCTCTTGCTGCGCTCTTCCGAAATCACTGCTGGGTGCTCTTCCTGCGCACTGCGGGTCCTTCAGAATGCCAGTCAGCATTGAGTGGTCCTGAGTATCATCGCCACATGCAGAGAAAGGGTTGGGTATGCACGTCACAGGGTAATCTGTTCATTACGATTGCGCCAGGCGGGGCTGGCCGAGCTGCCGCACCCAGCCGAATCAGACTGCGCGTGCTCTCCCGTCTTGGCGGCGCCCGCGGAGGGGCGGCGCGCGGGGGGTGGGCCTCGAGGAGTGCGGCGGGGCTCCCAAGAAGACAAGGGGGGAGGCCCCTCGGAAGCCCGCCCGGACTCCAGGATGCCCTCTCGACATCCGGGGCCTCTCCTGATCGGGCCCCTGCCCTCCGAGAAACGCCTCCGCGGCCTCAGTGGGCCAACCCCCCTCGCACAACTCCTCGTGGGCGCCGCCGACCACGGCATCGTCGTCTGAGGGGCGACGATAGAGTCGGGACGTTGACCTAAGGAACCCTAAATACGGAACGAGGCCCCTTTTTCCCATCAGTGAAGGTTCGGTTTCCCATTGAAAACCTGAGGAAAACCTAGGGCAAGCTGTGAAACAATCAAGGAACACGGAGCCCCTCCCCAACGAAAAGGGTTCCTTCTTCAGCGCCCCGACTGTAGGCCAACCCCCCTCGCACAACCCCTCGTGGGCGCCGCCAACCACGACATCGTCATCTGGGGGGCGACGATAGGGGTGGGCTGACTTAGGGGGGGGAAACATCGACCTGGAATCGGCGATGCATCGCCGACAGATCGGCGACAGGCCCCCGATAATGAATCCGCGCGCTCCTGGGCGGGTCGGGGCTGCAGGGCCCCTATCGGCGACCAGTGGGCGATTCGGGGTCGTTGCATCCCACCCCCTGTGCCCATCCCCCATTGCCGCTGCCTCCTCCTCCTCCTCCTCCCTCCTCTCCTCCTCCTCCTCCTCCTCCTCCTCCTACTCTCCTCACTCCTCCTCCTCCTCCTCCTCCTCCTCCT
>CAUYUJ010020460.1:60000-97319 GCA_963575745.1 Prorocentrum cordatum
TCTCGAAACCAACGTGGATTCACGTGCGCATGCGTCCTGTTTTAGCTCCTGCATGTCTGGGATTCCCCCTGTGAGCCTGTCACTAGAGGCCTCCTAGATGGGGTCCGAGTAAATGGGGTCGGAGGATCTCGCCGCATCGCCGATACCTCGGCGATGCATCGCTGATGCATCGGCGATGCATCGGCCATGCACTGGCGACGTCAGCGATGCATCGGCGACATCGGCGTGGAGAAACTTGGGCCCCACATCGAGCCGCATCGCTGATGCATCGCCGGTGCCTCGGCGATGCGGCGCGATCCTCCGACCCCATCCACTCGGACCCCATCTAGGAGACCTCTACAGTCGAGGTGTTGACCTAAGGAACCCTAGATAAGGAACGAGGCCCCTTTTTCCCATCAGTGAAGGTTCGATCTCCCATCGAAAACCCGAGGAAAACCCAGGGCAAGCTGTGAAACAATCAAGGAACACGGCGCCCCTCGCCAACGAAAGGGTTCCTTCTTCAGGGCCCCGACCGTACCACGCCTCAACGACTGTCCCCGATAATGAATCCACGCCTCAACGACTGTCCCCCCCTCCACGTTGCCCCCGACGCGGGCATCTCCCCCCGTCGGGGCCTGCGCCGGCGTGCCGAGGCCGCGCCGCGGCCCTGCCAGGCACGTCCGTGCCCCGCCCGGCGGGCCCAGGGGCGGCCCCGCTGGCGCCCCGCTGGCGCGCCGGGGGAAATGGAGCCTTCCTCCTCCCCCTCCTCCTCCTCCTCCTCCTCCTCCTCCTCCTCCTCCTCCTCCTCCTCCTCCTCCTCCTCCTCATTATCGTCTTGGTTTCCCTGTTCCTCCTCCTCCTCCTCCTCCTCCTCCTCCTCCTCCTTATCCTCCTCCTCATCATTATCATCTTGGTCATCCTGCTCCTCCTCCTCCTTCTCCTCCTCCTTCTCCTCCTCCTGCTCCTGTTCCTCCTCCTGCACCTTCTCCTCCCCATTCCTCCTCCTCCTCCTCCTCCTCCTCCTCCTATCCTTCCTCCTCCTCCTCCTCCTCCTCCTCATCATCATCATCTTCCTCCTCCTAGACATCAAGACAAAGAAAGACAGGGCACAGACGCAACACAAAACAAGTGTGGAGTTGCCGAACCAGGAGGCCCACGCAACACCGAAAGAAAGACAGGGCACACGCGCCAGAGACAGACAGGCGTGGAGTTGCCGAGCCAGGAGGCTTAGGCATCCAGAAAGAAAGACAGGATACAGAGGCAAACAGGCGTGGAGTTGCCGAGCCAGGAAGCTTAGGCATCAACGAGAGCAAACCAGGGCACACGCGCCAGAGATAGACAAGCGTGGAGTTGCCGAGCCAGGAGACTCAGGCATCCTGAAAAAAAAAGACAGGCACAGAGGCAACACGCAAACAAGTGTGGATCCGCCGAGCCAGCAAGCTAAGGCATCAGTCAAAGAAAGACAGGACACACGCGCCAGAGGCAACAGGAATGACTGCCGAGCCAGGAGGCGTAGGCATCAGAGGAGTAGCACAATCTGCAATTCGCAATGCGACTAGCACGTCATAGTGCAACTGCGGCTGACAGTTCACAGTCAGTGATCGTGGCCCCTGGCTCAAGCAGCCAAGCGGCCTCGACGGCTTCTCTCCAAACCAGAAATGCACCCGTGGCATAGTGCAGGAGGGGGGAAGGAGGGAAAGGGCAGGAGCTAGTAACATGTGACGTACACGGCAATATGTCGCTCATGATCTCACAATGTCTCATACTGAGATATCCAATCTAAAGCAAGAAACCACAATTGCTACCTTTGCTGCAGACTCCAACGCCATACGCACCACGACAGGCGATGGGTGCTAATGATTCCGTTTCGAACGCAACACGATGACGATACTGTATGCAGAATGTGTGGCCCTCACGGGCCATGTGCGTGAGTTCATCTGCGCGGGTGTTCGCTTCACGGTACTCATGACAATATATATATATGTATATCCAATTGTCCGAGCCACGAACGGCATGTGAACATGTTAGGGAATATAAATCCTGCACGCGCTCATCAACACGCTGTTGGTACTGTTTAATATGGCACCTCAATTTCCCCGTCAGCCAAGACTGGATCAACAACGAGCCGCCTCGGATCTCCACTCCAATGCCTGGGGTCAGCACGTCCCAGACCGTAACACGCTCGCTGATCAGAGCAAGCCTCTTGGCCTGCTTCGTGTTCTCCTCCTCCGCCCCCTCCTCATTACGTTCACAGTCTCCTTTTATACTCCCCCCCCCGCCGTACCATTATGTATATTCTTCCAAGCTGTATTGAAATATGCGTATAGGTTGGGGCGTTTGTATGTCGTCAACAGTGTTTCCCATGTCGATAGAAATGCGGCAAATCCTGGCTGGAAGGTCTCCAACCACTTATCCCCTTGTATCTGAATGTATGGATACTGCCAAGATCTCTGACCCACACTCCAACCACCAGCAAGCAGACGCTTTTCCCCTTGGAAGCTCTCCTCCAGTCACCGTGGCATCGAAGGCATTCGGTCAACTCCGTAAGATGTCTGCCCCACAACTTGCTGGTACAAAGCAGTGCCTTACGTAAGTCCCCCCCCCCCAAAAAAAACAAACAAAAAAAAACGGCGCGTCGCACCCGGGCACGGCGTTATCCGTCTCGTGACATTCCAGCTCGATGAATCGGTGTTTGGCTGAGGGACGGGCGGCGCCTTCACTGTGGAGACCCCCGCCTCAAACAGGCAGGGCGCAGTACCAGGCGCCGACACGGTCCCATCAGCGGACTTCTCCTCCTCCTCCCCCTCCTCCTCCACCTCCTCCTGCTCCTCCTCCTCCACATGATCATCAGCACCATCACCATCACCAGCACAATCAGCATCATCATCATCATCATCATCATCATCATCATCACCATCACCATCACCACCACCACCACCATTATCATGATCAGCATCATCATCATGATCATCATCATCATCACCACCACCACCACCATCATCATCATCATCACCACCACCATCACCACCACCACCACCACCACCATCATCATCATCATCATCACCACCACCACCACCACCACCACCATCACCCCCACCGCCACCACCACCATCATCATCACCACCACCACCACCACCACCACCACCACCATCATCATCATCATCATCATCATCATCATCATCATAATCGTCATCACTCCTTCTTCATCTCCCCCTTAGTCCTCGTCCCCCCTTCCCCTCCCGAGGGGCAACGTTAGGGGGACCAGCGCAACGGGTGGAACATTGACCTGGAATCAGCGGTGCATCGGCGACAAATCGGCGATGAGCCCCCCGACGGCGAAACCGCCAGCTCCTGGGCGGCACGCGTTGCCCCCGACTCCCCTCCTCACACGCCCTCCCCCAGACGACGACGGCGCCGCCCCCGCGCGCCGGCCGACGCGCCGCGCCACGCGCTGGGCGCCAAGCGCCCGCTCGACGAGGCCCGCGCCCGCGCGAGGCCCGCGCCCGCCGCGGAGCGGAGCGGAGCGGAGCGGAGCGGAGCGGAGCGGAGCGGAGCGGAGGAGGAGGAGGAGGAGGAGGAGGAGGAGGAGGAGGCAGCGGAGCGGCGCGAGGCCCGCGCCCGCGCGTCAGGCCGCGCGCCCGACGCGGAGGGACCTCGCCGGGCGGCCAAGGCGTCGGCGGCGCGGGAGGCCGCCGAAACGAGCGTCGAGCCTCTCGGGCGTTCGAGGCAGGCTCGGGCGCTCGAGGCTCGGAGGTCGGAGCTCCGAAGGTCGAGGCTCCAGGCTCGAGCGCTCGAGCACCGGGGTTTGGAGGAGGATGGAGGAGGAGGAGGAGGAGGAGGAGGAGGAGGAGGAGGAGGAGGAGGAGGAGGAGGAGGTCGAGGATCGAGCGCTCGAGCACCGGGGTTTTCGAGGTTTTCGAGGCTCGAGGCTCGAGCACTCGGGGAGCGGGGCTCGGGGGTCGAGGCTCGAGGATCGGGGCACGGGCGCCCTCGTGCCACTCGCGGGCCTCCTGGGGGGGCCAACAGGGGGCGCCGGAGAACTCTGAGAGCCCCTGGGGACTGCTGGAGACCTCTGGGGACCAGCAGAGGCCGAAGATGCCGGCCGTCGTCGTGGTCGCCGGCGTCGTCCATGCATGCCAGATCCGGTGCCCCATGTGCATGCACGGGGCCTGGTCACGTTGGGGGGGTCCCACGGGTGGAGCGACCGGATTGCCCCCTCCGGACTCTCACGGGGAAGACTCCCGCCGCTCACGCCGCGCCGGTCGTCATCGCCGCCGCCATCGATGCCGCAACCACGGTCGCCACCGTTTGGAGACGGCCGGGGGGTCCGAATTGGTTGGGACCCGAGAAAAACTGTCAAGGAGGGGGGAAGCCAAATCACCTCAAAATGTAAGTCCCTGGACCCCTCCCAGGGTCCATCTGGTACAGTTTTTCACCCCGGATCCGTTTTCGAACCTGGGCCCGAAAACTACCCCCGGAGGGCGAAAAAGGCAAAAGACCTTCCCGAACCCAGAACCTCGAACCTGCCCGCCACTCTCGCTGGCCAGAACCAGCGCTGGGCCACCTCCGACCCCCAGACGGCTCCAAGCCGCCGCCGCCGCCGCCGCCGCCGCCGCCGCAAGCGCCTTTGATTTCTGCTCGCGACGCCCGCGTCTCACAGAGAAGGCGCCGGCACCCCGTCGCACCAGACACCTGCCGCCGCCCGCCCCGCCCACCGGCCCGAGACCACGGCGTGCAGGAGGCCGTTGCCGGAGAGGTACCCGAGGGCGTCGTGGCCGCTCAGCCCCGCCGCCGTGCCCCCCGCGGCGAACAGCCCGCCGATCGGGGAGCCGTCCGCGCGCAGCACGCGCTGGGAGGCGTCGCACCGCAGGCCGCCCTGGGTGTGGAAGAGCGCCGCCCGGACCCGGACCGCGTGCAGGGCGCCGGGGACGCTCCACGGGCCAGGAGGGCCCCAGCGGCACACACTTGCGCGGGGCCCGGCCAGGCTCGTCCTGGGCCTGGGGCTCGGTGCACACGAGCCCTCCCCCTGGCAGCGCGCGGCCCCTTTCGGGCCTGGGCCGCTTCCCTGAGGGTAGTCTTTTTCGGGGATGGACAGGCCTCCCTTTAGCAAAACGTGGTCTCGTGAAAACGACTCGAGGCCCAAACCTGGCGGGCGCGCAAGCCTGGAAGATGACGGCCACGGCGCCCCCTCGAGAACCGACAACGGACAATTCACGAATCAACGTGCCGCTGTTGGGGGTTCTGTCCACCCCCGAACCGTGAAGCGAATCGTGCCAGCATGCAGGAGATGGGGGGAAGGAAGGGGAGGAGGAGGAGGAGGAGGAGGAGGAGGAGGAGGAGGAGGAGGAGGAGGAGGAGGAGGAGGAGGGGGACAAGCTCCGGGGGGTTCTGCCCAGCCCCGAGTCTTGCGCGTCCCGGATCCATGCTTGACGACCCCGGGGGAGGGGGGGGCCGAGAGCGGGCCCCAGGGGCCACTGCCGAGGAGGAGCGCTGGGACTGAGCAGCAGTTCTCCTGCTTCCAGCGATGCCCACCGGCCTGCACGGAGTGTGCTCAGAACACGCCTGGCCGAGACTGTTCTGTTCTATGACGTCGGGCTTGTGTTCTGAGAGCACTGCTGCTGTGCTTAGAACACTGCTGTGTTCTAAGAGCATCTCGCAACAGGCCTACAGGAATGCCAGCCTTCGGCGTTTGCTCCGAACGGTGCGCGCGCCTACTGGAACGCTGTGCGCGGGGCCCGGCGGTCTCGGCCAGCGCGGCGGCCGGGCCACGTCGCAAGTTGATGCCTTCCGAAAGTCTACCAACAGCCCCAGGGCCCCTGACGAACGAAACCGAAACAAGACCCTGGAGCGACAAACCAGCCCTCCAGACGAGTCTTGCGAGACCCCCGAACTTGAGAACTTGTTCGGAGAGAGATCTGCAGCCGTTGAAAGAGGAAGAGGAGGGGCAGCAGCAGCAGCACGAGGAGGAGGCGGACGACGAAGGAGGAGAAGATGAGACGGACCTCTCTTTCTTCCTCCTGTTCC
Organism: Prorocentrum cordatum; assembly: GCA_963575745.1. NCBI lineage: Eukaryota > Dinophyceae > Prorocentrales > Prorocentraceae > Prorocentrum > Prorocentrum cordatum. The sequence goes on from CAUYUJ010020460.1 coordinate 66,004, forward strand.
ATACGCCCCGTCCTCCTCTGACGACGGGGCGCATGTCGCGTTTGATGAGACGCCGTGGAGTGGTGGCTGGCGCATTCGTAATATTGTGCTTTATTCTGTCCGGGTCGATTCTGGTCCAATATGACCTTATAGTATGTTATGTTATGTGGTGGATTGGCCGGCGTGACGTCGTGAGGCAATTCACGTTTATGGCTTCTAATCGGTCGTTGCTGCTACTGTTTGTTTCCGTGGCCAGCTTGGGCTTGGCGCGCATGTCGAGTATGATAGGCCGCCAGTGCTCGGCGCTCTGCTGAATTCTACTCTTTCGCATTGGGTTCGGTTCTGTTCTGCTCTATGAAAATATGGTTGTTTCTGTTCTGACCTCGACGGGGCGGCGCGACGTCGTGACGCCTGTCGGGTTGGATATGTCGTCTAATCGGTCGTTGCCGCGCCTGTCTCTTCATGTGGCCAGGCGCGGATGCTAGCGCGCCCTTGACTTGTCGTTGCTGTATTTAGCAGTGCTCAATCAAGTTAGGCTCGATTCTGCTTTGCTACGATATGATATGTTATGTTGTCGGCGGGACGACATGACGCCGTGACGCCTGTCACGTCAGATACGTATTCCGATCGGTCGTTGCTGCGCCACTTTGTACATGTGGCCTGGCTGACTTCGGCGCGCACGTCGCGTTTGATCATGTTGTGGTACGGCCTAGTACCTATGTTATGAAGCTTCTCTTCAAGTTGATGCTTCTTTCCTGTTACAGAGTATGCTCTGTTATGCTCACCTCTGGCATTGTCTGATTTGAAAGGATATGGCATGCTCTGCGCCGTGGCACCACGTTATCACATGATACTTATATTATTTCAGGCTCGGCCATGTTATGCTATCGTATGTGATCCTAATCAGGGCATGCTGGGCTGGTTATCATATGTTACATGAAGCTCTAGCCGATCACTTTATATCTAAACCGTTGACGTAAGGGTAGCAGTAGTACTACAAGTATGTGTTGTTATGCCGATTACGGTGTGCCCTATTCGTTATCTTATGCTGGTTTGACGCCTGTCACGATAGATACCTCTTCCGATCGCTCATTGCTGGGCTTGTTTGCTCCTGTGGCCAGCCTGCCCTCGGCGCGCACGTCGCATTTGATTACACTGTAGCACAATACACTATGTTGTGCTGAAATGCTTTGTCATGTTATGTAATGCTGTGATGATGTGTCATGGTATGATGTATTATGCCATGATGTTAAAGGTTACGCTCTGTTCTGTTACGCTATATTATGGTGTGCTCTGCCCGTGCTTGCTATCATGTGTAGTGCCATGGTATGCTCTGTACGCTCCATGATGCCATTGCATGCGTTGTTATGCTGTATCATGGTAAGTTTTGTTCTGACATGATATGAAATGTGACTACCGACCAGACCACCCCAACCCAACCCGAAGACCCCCATTTCGGGTTGGGGGGGGTACGGGTTCCATATGTGTTTTTTCAGTGTTCCCCGACCCCCCCCCAATTGGAAATGGAGGGCAAATTGAGGCCTTCGGGTTGGGTTGGGGTGGTTTGGTAAGTGGTGAAAATGGTTTGCCTTGTTCTGATATGGTGATATGATATACGTAGCACCCCGCAGATGCGGATAAGAGTGAGGGGGCGGTGGGGACGTCGGCACTTTGCGAGACTCTGGAAAAGCCCGCCGCAGGCAACCCGCTGCAGGCGCCCGGTGGGTCGCAGGTGGGTCGCGGATGGGTCACGGATGGGTCGCGGGCTGGGTCGGGTGGGTCGCGGGGTGTGTTGCGGGTGGGTGGCGGGTGGGTCGCGGGTGGGTCGCGGGGTGGGTCGCGGGTGGGTCGCGGGTTGGGTCGCGGGTGGGTCGCGGGCGGGGTGGGTCGCGGGGTGGGTCGCTGGTGGGTCGCGGGTAGGACGACTACAACAAACAACAACGACAACAACAACGCAACAAGCAAAATTCTCACCACGAAATCCTTATTCAGCCACGCACCCAGGGACACTTATATGCGATGATGTACTGTGTGGCGCCGCGTTCTGACATGGTATTATGTGTCATGGTATGCATTGGTATGTGGTTTGATGCTGCGATACGGTGTGACATGTTCTGCAATGGTATGCTATTGTGCGCTATGCTATGCCATCGTATGGTAGTGTACGATCTGCTATGTTATGGTATGAACTGTGGTGTGGTGTGATGATATGTTCTGTATGATCAGGTATGCCATAGCTCATGGTGCTATGATATATACATTATGCTATGATGCAACATGTGTTACCGCGTTCTGCCATATTATGACACGTCAACTGTGATGCAATGATGTATGGCATGGTATAGGTATTGCGATGACGTGGTATGATAAGGTGTGCGATGTAATGGTGTGTTAGATTATGATATGGTATGCCATAATATGTTATGGTTTGCTACGTTACGTCATGTTATATGCTATGTATGCACCGACTTGTCATACCATGCATTGGTATGTTGTGTTGTGATATGCTATGATATGTCATGTCATGTGAGGCTGTGGCATGTTCTGTTTTGGTAAGTTCAGGTCTGCGATGTGTTATTGTGGTATGCTTGCTTTGTCGTGTTAGTTGCTCGGTGCTGTGATGATGTGCTATGGTATGCACTGCTCTGGCATGGCATACTATGTTGCGATATGTTATGTCATGGTATTACATGTTGTGCTCGGAAATGCTATGTTAGGTCGTGTGATGTTATGCTCTGCTCTGTCAAGACGTATCGTGCTGTGCTGTACTATGTCCTGCTGTTTTATGATACCGTTCTGTCATGTTATGACTTGTCGGCGCGGAGCGGGACTCGCTGGGATGCTCGGGAGCCTGGGGATCTGGAGACCGCGGTATGCCGAGGGGCGCGAAGCGGGACTCTCCGGGATACGCGGAAGCCTGCGGATCCGGCGGCCGAGGTATGCCGAGGGGCACGCGGCGGGACCCTCGGGGATACACGGGAGCCTGGAGATCTGGGGATCGGTGCAGGTGCACAGCTGGTGCCCTCCGAACGGGCTCTCGCGCGGCCACGGCCGCCCGAAGCCGTCCGCGCCGCCGGCAGCGCGGCGCACCTCGTCGACGGCCGCCGCGAGGCGCTCGGGGGGCAGGCCGTGAGCGCTGCACAGCTCCTCCACGGACCCGAAGGTGCCCATCGCGCCGGCCTCCAGCACCTCCTCGAAGCGGGTGCCGCGGCACGCCGCGAGGCACGCCTCGGGGAACACCTCCACCGCCTCCGCCCCCGGCTGCGCCATGACGCTGCGCGAGTACGCGGAGTAGCCCACCTCGGCGATCCAAAGATGGGGCCCTCAGGGATGGGGCCCCGAGGGCGAGTCGCCTCCACGGAGGTCCCACGTGGGGCCCCTTCCCTGCCCTGGGGCAGCCCCCTCCGACAGGGACCCGCCCTTGAACCGCCGACCACCAGCTCGTTGCCAAACCTCCTGCCCTCGGTGTTGACCAGGATGGCGCCGTTGACCACCACGCCCCAGGTCACGAGGGGGCCGCTCGGGGCGACCACCGAGGCGTGGCCCTGGAAGGCGCCCATGCGCTCGGTGGCCGCGCCCAGCTGCGCCGCCCACGCCAAGGCCTCCCCCGTGTTCAGGGGCGAGCCCAGGTAGACACCGTTGGCCACGCTGCTCCCCAGGTGCTCACGGACCATCGCCTCTGGGCATCGCTCGACCGATCCCCACCCCCACCGGCGTGGGGCCTCGGCCCCAATTTCCGACTTGAGGTGTTCCCTCCAGGCTTTGCGGGATCTATGGGACGCAACCTACACGCCTACACCGATCCTGATCGGTGTCTCCGGTGGCAACTCATGGGAGCCTCCCATATCATCTTGTCGGCTATTGAGAATCGACGCTAGTCGACGCTAAATCAAAGGTAATCGACGATAAATCGACGCTAATCGACGCGAGTCGACGCTACATCGGCGCTATCCCATCGACTCCCAGACGCTAATCGACGCTCATCGACGCTCAAGACGGAAATGAGAGGGTATACCAGGTTCCCTTGATTTGCTACCGAAGGTGTCTATGCCTTGTTGCCGAAGCCAGAACGGTGTGTACCTCCTCCTCCTCCTCCTCCTCCTCCCCCTCCTCCTCCTCCTCCTGCAAAACCCCGAGGAGGGTTCTGCACGGGAGCTTGGCGACAATGATAACGATAGGCCACCTTTATACTCCCGAACGGCAAAGCAGGTCTATGTAGCTTCGACCGTTAAACACTTGAGCCAAAGGCAGCAGGGTTACTATTCCTCCCCTGCCACACGCATGCTTGCATGTTAACACCCCCCCTCGGACGCCAGTCCGCATTGGCTGACGGGGAGGTGCCTGTAAACACAAAGACAGGTTAAATCAAGCAACAGGCTGCATGAACATCGTTACATCACCGAATTCGAAATATCTCGTAGCAACGTTCACGAGCACCACGTCTCTCAGACATGCAACGTGAGCTCAAGTAAACATTCAATCAGTTACGAGTTTAAACGTAGCATCCAAAGTTCACACGGCAGGCTAGCATTTATATGGTTTTGATTGCTTTCGCTTTTTATGCGCCAATACCTGCGGTAACTATAAAAGATGCACATGCAAATAGATTCAGCTCAATGGTCCACTGCAACGCTATTGTTAAGCCTGGTTGAGAGGGGAGATGAGAGCGAGCGTAAAAGAAAGGCATGCCGGTCACCTGTCACCGTTTACGAGCGGCGCGGGCGCCTCACTGACGGAGCACGCGCGCCTCTGGACTTCGGTAAACCACGGTGCCCCACGCTGGCCGCCGTATAGGACGACACCCTGTTAAGGGCCTGCGTCGGGCTGTAATAGTCGGTGTCCAGGTACGCGTTAATGCGCTCCTCGTCGTCCAGCCAGCACCCCTCGTCAAAGCTCTTGGTGGACCCGTCAACAATGTTGTGGTAAGTGCCGATGGCCCTCCAGTAACTGGCGTGGGGAGCCTTCAGCAGAGGTTTACCACCTGGATTGTTGCGGAGGTGCTCCTCGACCGCAACTCCGGTAAACGGGTTCACAGTCCAGGCCGGGTCGGTAAGCCAGTTGGGGAAGTCGTCGCACGGCAACCACCCAAACCAACAGAGCTTCTCGCGGTGGTCACTTTTACGCTCGGTGATGTGATCGGCAGGCCAGTTGTCACGGTAAAGTGCCCTCATGGACCCCTGATCGTTAAGAGCGACGTCTAGGATGGTCTGGTGCCAGTAAACCGGAGGCTTGTTGATGCTGCCCTTTAACTCCTCGGCGCTCCTGACCTCGAGATCCTCGATGAAGTAGTTGCGGTAATACACCTGGAGCCCGTTCATGTAACGGCAATAGAGCTTGGCAAGGTCGCGCGTCGCAAACCTGATCACGGTAACCCCAGTTGAGATGTAACCGTGCGGTCCGTAAGTGTCTTCCACCAGGTGCTTAACGGAGACCACGGTGGGGTTGCCGTGGGGCAGCATCCCGGCCCACGTTAGCAGAAGGCCGTTAAGCTGTTTCTCGTTCATTTCTGGTGCCTTGTTGACGTAGACCTGTGTATCTGGGCAGCTGTGAACGTCGAACCACACTGGGTGGAGATCGTTAACGTGGATCGGCGGCACGTACTCGTCGTCGAACAGGGATTGTACGTGCCCGACCGCGTCAACCCACTCGTCGTGCTTTTCCAGCTCCTTCTCCGTCAACTGAGATCTCCAGCTGCTTGGGCCCTTCAACACGGAGTAACCAAGGAAGCCGTAAGCGTGCTGCCCGTAAATGTCGACGAACACCTCATCGTAGTCGTTAAGCTCCCGCCCCGTGTTGCCCTGAATAGATCGACCACCTGGAGTCGTTAACCCCTCTTTTGCCACATGTCCGACGAAGTTGCCTTCGAACCTGCGCCAGTTGTCGCGCGTCTTCATCGTTAACGCGACTACCTCCCTGGGGTCGGGCTCCACCTTGTAGTTGACGTCGTGGTCCTCGCTCCTGTCGTTCACCATGGGCATGCGGCCGTTGACATGGTACAGTGGGCGGTACATGCCCCTGGCAATGTTCCGCGAGTATGCCGCAAGCTGCTCGTCCGCACGGTTAACAGCTTGAGGCTGCGGTGGAGGAACATACTGGGTCGATAACTTCTTGGGCACCGGAGGCGGGGGATTCATGCCGCTAACACTGCTCGATGCACCTGACTCACCAAGGCCTGGAGGAGGCGGCTTGGGCGCCCTCACGTTCACTACCGGGGCAGGACCTTTTGATACTTCGTCACGTTGACTGCCCTGTGCACGATCTTCATCCATCTTCATTCCCAGCTGCAGTAACTCTTCCAGTTCCCGTTTACGCTCATGCATGGCCTTGGGTGCTTTCTTGTAAACAGGTTGAGGTGACGTTGACTGCGGGATCTTATTCGGCGACACGGATCGACCGAACCCTCCGGTCTTGGGCGTGGTGCCGGTAAAGCCCTGAGCCGGGGGTGCACCCGATGCCGCGGCAGCTCGGGCTAGAGGCTGGCTGGCCCCGGCCGCCGCGTTGACTGCAGTGGGAGGCGCCTTGGCGGCCACTGCCGTTGGGGGCTGCTCGGGTAACGGCGGAGGAACCTGCGGGATGTTGGTAACCGGGGAGTTGATCGGGTCATGCAAGAACCTCTGTAATCCTTCGAGCCTCTCTGTTACTGCCACCAACAGGCGTAGTGCCGCATCACGTTTACCCTCGAAGTCCTGCAGGGGCGTGATGTTCTCGGTAAGGCGCTTGGCGGTGTTCAGGAGGTAACCAATGTTGTCGTTGATGCGCCTATACTTGGTTGCATTCTCCTCCGTGTTAACTCCCGAGTCGCGATTCTGAATGTTCAGGTCCGTAATCGTCGCCATCAGAGCGTTAATCTCCGCCTGCGCCCTTTGGAGATTCTCGTTGACGTCGTCACTGTCCTGGATCAGCGCCTCGTTCTGCCGCGTTGATTCCTCGATCCTCTTCGCCATGTCATCCGCGGCCCTTTGCACCTCGTCAACGTGTTTGTCGTAGGCTCCGTGGAAGTTGATCGCCATGTTAGTGAGGGTTACGGTAAACGCGTGAGCAACGTGCACCATGTCGTCAACACGGCGGTTGAAGTTCTCACGCGTAACCGGTCCATCCCCAGCCGGGCTCTGGTCGACCATGGAGCCGTTAATGGTGAGGTTGACCTGGGGAGCCGCCATGCCTTCGTTCACGCCCAAGAGTGAGAGGTAATGGGTGGAGAAGGCCTTTAATAGCTGCAGTTTGCTTGACAGAAATGAGCTGCGAACATCAACATTCGGTAGCTGGCGCAAGCTCATGCCTACCTGTTAATGCACATTGATTCGTGTTTCGTAGATGTGTGCTCATGCTTTCACGACTGACATACTTGGTCAACGCATCTGCTGCATTCTCGTGTGTCCCTACTTTCACAATACGAATCACTCCCTCCTTAACTTTCTGCTGTAACCACAATTGACACACCTCGATATGTCTTACTTTCCCCAAGCCTCGTCTGCTCGCAATGGCAATCGCAGCCGTGGCGTCGCTCTTCACTGTAATCTCAACTTCCAAGTTAAAGTCTCTCAATACTGCCTGAAGTCCTAAACCCACTGATCCTCCTTTCACAAGTCCATAATACTCTGCTTCACCTGACGATAATGCGATGACACTCTGAGTCGTGCTCCAAGATTTTATGAGATGTTTACCCCACATTACTACTCCTCCACTCGTAGACTTCCTCGTTCGCTTACATCCTGCGTAATCCGTGTCGGTCCAAATAGTTAATTCTTGGGGCTGCTCCTGATATTGATACACATAGCTGCTTCTGCTGTGGTACTTCAAATACTTTCCTAACTTGACTAAACCCTTCCAAGAACTCATCGTGGGCTTTGACATGGTCCTAGCGAGTTCCTTTACCGAATACTGTATGTCAGACCTGTCCTGAGCTAAGTAATTTGCTCTGGCCGTCAACGCTTGATATCTTTTAGTCATGTTGGGCGAAAGTTCTTACCTCATCTCCCTCTTCAACTGGAATTCGCTCACCTGGCACTTCAGTCCTCACCTTTACTCCTTCTAGCTCAAGCTCTTTCACAATTATCTCTGCATGCCTTTGATCTGCCTCATACCTCAATCCTTCCTTCGTCCATTCCACAATCCTGTTAAGAATTCTGATCGCTTTCATGTCCTCCTTCCCTGGTCCAAGTCGCCCTCTCACTTTCACTTCAAACTCCTCCTTAATTTTATTTTCAAACCAGTCGAGATCATGATCGCCTCCTAACAGCGCGAATTCATCTCCATGAACTGTTAACCATAACGCTCGACTCTCATGCTTGAACACACATGGTGACGCAATTCCGCTCTTGAACCCAGCCTCGTTAGCAAAGTCCATGTAACAGTCCTCCCAGTTGCTCGCAGCGTCTCTGGTTCCGTACATTGATTTTAACAGCTTTCCGCACATACCTGGTTCATAGTCTTCGTCTGGTAACCTGATAAATATGTCTTTCTTTGCTGGAGCGTAAAAGTAAGCTCGTTTGATGTCAATGAATGCTAGCTTTAATCCTTTCTCACGCTCACCGTTCGTGAATCCAACTCCCTCGGTAACTGCCATTGAGAAAAGCAGTTTTTGTGCCTCCAGTGGAGGTGTAGCTGCGAATATGTTCTTTTCTTTGGAATTGTATTTAACTTGCTGGGCTACCAGCCTTGATCTGTGGTCTGGGCTTAACTCATCTCCTTTGTTGATGTCTATCCATCTGGTTCCGATGGGCGCCTTCCCCGTGATTTGCCAGCACACTTCCTCTTTCACTTTCTCGTAAACTTTGTGTTTTCTGAATTGTTCCATTTCTTCTTGACGTGCTTTCACAGTCAATTTAGGGTCGAGCTCGTTTCCTGTGACATCATCCCAAGCTTGAGTAATCTCTCCATTTTCTTTGTGGACAACGTTGATCGTGTTCATTGGGAGAGGGTTAACTGTACCAGTTCTTTCGCACGCCTCACATGTGCTAGGCGTCTTGAGCCATCCCTCATGCTCACATGCACAGCACTTCCACCTGTGTGGAGCAATTTCGCCGACAGCTTCATACGTAAAGGTGGTGGAGGTGTTAACTGGTCCCTTCTTAAACATCCTCCTTCTCTCTTTCCCTGTGATCTCGTTCACAGGCCTGTCCTCGATAATCTTCCCGGTGTCTATGTTAGCGGTAATTCTCCTAATGCATGAACTCCATTGTGGTCCACTTGGTCCCGGCAGCATTAATCTTTGTGTTCCATAATCTCTCCTCGTCCACGTTAACTGGTGCTTGTGCTTCCTATCTTCGTTCTCATGTTCACATGCCCAGTTAATCTCGCTTATCTGCGCCTCACTTTGTTCTTCTTCTTCGACTTCCATGTTCGCTACTTCTTCTTCTTTAAATGTACCCCCTTGACGACCGTCGATCTTCATTTGCTTTATAAGTCCTTTCAGTATCGCTCGACACAGTTTATCTGGGTAGACCTCTGATCTGTGCGTCCTACCGCCACCAGTTAACTCCATGTGTCGATGTTGCCCTTTACATTTCCAACTTAACTCATGTCCGATGGCTGAACTGTTCGTCATGAACTTGGTAGGTTTCTTAATGAACATCTCTTCGCCTTTGACCATCTGCTTTAAGTCGTAACAGCACAAATCTCCATCGTATACTTTGACATCCTTGTTTCTGAGTAGCCGTTGCACCGTTGAAGTGCCCCAGCTGGTTGCTCCTGCAGGGTGTTCAAACAGAAAGTATAACCCATTTCGCCGTTGAATTTCGCAAAGCTCCATCGCAAACGTCAAATGCTTGATCCCGTAATCCAACATCTGTTTCACGCGGTCGGCACCTAATCTTTTGAAGTTGAACGTTTGGATCCTGCTGAAGGCTGCGCACATGGGGCTCACCACCAGTAGCAGGGCTGCTTTGGATGTGACAATCTTTTTCGCTTTCGCACGCGTGGCTGGCACATTAAAATCCCATGGGTTACCATGTTGGTCTCGCGTCGTTAAGTCCATTGCTAATCCCGGTATCAATCCCATTTTTTCTGCCATTCCAGTAACTCTTACCGGCGAATACGCCTCGGTCACGTGCGCCTGAGTCTCGTGTTGGCATGCCCCATGGAGCCTGGTGGCTCTCCTTACTTCGTTTAATTGACGTACGATGTTCAATTCACCACTTGTCAACCATTCAACCAGTTCAGAGTCAAATCCCATCATGTTGAGCCCCAATTTGATGTCGTTTACTTCTGACATTTCTTCATCTTGTTCCATGTCAAGTTGCGATGCTGAGTTGCCTGTTGATCTTCTTCGTCATGATCGTCCTCTGCTTTTCGTTTAATGGGTTTACTCGGGGAATCTTTCATTTCTTCATCTTCTACTTCGAACTCGGTCCATCCGGTCCAGTAACCGTTAAAGGGGTTTCCCATAGCCCATGTTTGATCGTCTCCATCTTCACCATACCAAGCATCTTCGTGCTCATGTATCTTGCCGCCGTCAATCATGATCGCGTGGGTATATCTTTTAGGCTTAAGTTTGTCCCAATCCACTGGACACCCACCATTGGTGGGGAAGGCTAACTCTTTCCTCGGTCGTCGGTGCTGGCATATAACTTTGTTTCCCTTTATTACCCACTCGTCCTTAGGTTCCTCAACTTTGGCGCTCGGCGGAGGTGGTACATTGATCCTCAGTTTCTTCGCTTGACTTTCTGATTCTTGTTCACGATTTTCTGGTGCACGACTTTTACTCTCAAGCCTTAACTGTGCAGACGCTAGTCTTGCTTGGATGCTCGGGCTCTCTTGTTTCTTTAACCATTCAATAACTCGAGCCCTGCAATCGGCGTTATGCGGCTTGTGCTCTTTGTCTCCTCTCACGAGGCATTTACATCCGTAACACCCTGGCGTCGGTCCCATTTTCAAGTATTCGTGCTTTTTAACTGCAATCCCTCCTTGCAATGAGTGGCTTCGTCTCAGGCGCAGTTAACTCTTGCTCTGGTAGATCCATGGGTACCATGATCCTAGACTGTAATTCCATTCCCGCTGTGCTCGGGTCAGGCTGCCAAGGTAACCCCTTTATTTCGGTAATCTCGGCAATATTCCATCTTTCCGCATCACTTCCTTTTCTTTTAAACTCGTGCGCCTTGATTGCACCATTGGGCGTCCCAATAATTAGCTCTTGACTTTTCTCGTTTATGCCTAGAAACACTCCACTTTCCCATCTCATGTCGAGCTTCTCGCGGCCTTTGTGCGCAGGTGTCTTCAAATACATGACACACTCACCAAACTCTGGGATTTGCTTGTTAAATTTTCGTCCCCTGCACCTCTCATGAGCCGTCTTCCCATCCGTGTCTATTGTGAACTTGTTAATCAAAGAGGACGCGTAGCTCACCAGCCAAGGTATTATCTGATGGCTTTCACCAAACTCAGTTTTATAATTGGCGTCTAAGGCGCTCTTTAACGTTCTGACCTGACCCTGCACTGTCCTAACGGCTCTCTCAATTTCGCCGTTGGCCTTTGAGTCGCCTACTGGGCTGACCTCAACTCCCATGTCAAGATCACACGAAGCTTTAATCCTATTGGCCAATGCTGTGATTGCCGCTTCCCCATCACTTTTGAGTATCACTTTCTTGTATCCGGTAAAACTTATCATGTCACATCCTACTTTTACCGAGTACGAGTCCACTCCCTTTTTCATTAACACTCTGCTCCAAGTTAATTTGGTCTCTCTGCAATGCATGACCAAAATTGGGTTGCCATTGCTGGTGCTTTCACCTTCATCCTTTCTTCCTTTAAGCCACATGTAGTCCATTGAAATCACTGGCACCGTTCCCGTTCCCCTCTCTTTTGCGTCTACGGTGATTGCGTCTGCGCGCTTTCCCTCTAACGCAATGTGGGCACCAGCTTCGGTAAGGTAAATGCGTCGTGTTATGCGCTTCAACTTCCTCCTTTGAGGGCCTCATGTCACAGTAAACTTTCTTTGGTAACTCCGCTTCATCACCCACAAATACATCTTCCACATCACTTAACTCACTATCGTTGCCCCCACTTTCACTCCCTTCGTCTCCTTCGGTACTAAAGACGTTTAAGTTTTCGCTTGATCTTACGGGTGATGGGGGGCTTAGTAGAACAGATCCGCCTCCAGGGTTCCCGGCCGCGGAAAACCCTCAGTTACGTTCACTTCACTCCTGGGATTGGCGGCCTCCGCTGGTCCCTTCGGTACTGTGATGTTGAACTGGAATGTGCCATTCTTCTCATGAATGGTTGTGAACTTACCGGTCGCCTTGTTCATGATATGGCTCAGGGACCTCCCGTTAGAATCCTTGTCGAATACCACTCTATTTCCAGCGTTTACCATCTCTCTGACCGATCCTAGGACTTTGTTGACCTCTGCTACCTGAATCGGCATGCTGACGGCGTTCCCATGCTCATTTTTACCTGTGATCACTCGTTGGCCATAATTCTTTATCGTGGTTCCATTTGCTGCGCTGTAGTGCCGCCCCTGCTTTGACGCGTCCGCATGCTTAATAGGGAAATGAGTGCCAACTTTGGGGGGCCCCACTGTGTTGTAGGCGCCGGAGTCCACGGTAACCACGATCGTCTCATGTGTTGCACTTGGCGGTGGCACCGCGTTAATCTCTGGATCGCATCCCCGCATCTCAATTTGCCCAATTTCCTTGCACTTCGCCAGCCAACTTTTTTCCTGCCTCACGCTTTTACTTATTCTCTGGTCCCACTGACTAGTATGATTACAGTCCCCGTTGTACTGGTCTTCCTGATAAATTCTTTTCAAGTTCACCGCGTTGTTACGTGCCGTTTTCTTTCTTGCGTAATAGGGCAGGTCCCATTTCTCGTTAACCTCCTCGATTGCAGGTTGGTCTAGCGGCACGTTCATTGCTTCCTTCATCTCAACGCTGAGAACGTGCTGTGGTTGGCCGAACGAGGTGGTTTGTTCAATCTCGGCGTTCACTACAGGTTTCTCTTGCTCAACTTCGTTGGCGGTCTTCTTGGAGCCCGGACAGGTAATGGCGATATGCCCTTTTCCGCCACACTTGTAACATTCACGCTCGCTGTGCGGGGTGAACTTCCCTTGGCCTCCGTAGCTTCCTCCCCACGAGCTACTTCCTTTACCTCCCTGTTTGCCTCCGATCTTACCTTTCACATAGGATCCGTAAGTGGCTCGGTAATCTTTGCCTTTTCCGCCCTTGCCACCTTTACCTCCTTTGGTGAACTGTTTAGGTCTTGTGCAGTTCCTGGCTAAATGGCCCATGCCTCCACAATTGTAACACCTGGGGCCCGTTCCTTTACCCTTGCCTTTGTTTACGGCGTCAATTTCTTCATATTCTCCACCGTCACTCTCATTGGCCCAGGACCCGTGATTCCACGATCCATCCTCTGACCACCAGTTTCCATCTTCGTCAACCCATCCTGTTTGGTCCCAAACATTTTCGGACCCTTGACTCATCTCGTTGATATTCCCAATGCCCATTGCATCCTTATTCTTCGTATCTGAGTTAAGTTTCTTTTTACGCGCCCAGTCTTCGCACTTTGAGTACAATTTCTGAAATGAGTCAATGTTAAGCGCGTCAGGCGTTCGCCAACATGCCTGCTGCCATTCGTCAAACCAGTCATTCGCGTGCACCATTATGGCCCTGAGCGCGGTGACTTTAAATGGAAGAGGCAGCGAGTAATCTTTGCCATATTTCTCAAGATTTTCTGCCAATGCGCCCCATTCCTCAAGTCGGGTAACAGTGTCAGTGATCTTTTTGGGCGGTTCAGGATTCATGGCATGCGTCATTTTTGATGATAAGGTCGCTCCGGTTACCGCCGAGTACCATTTGTAAACCTTTTGCCAAGCCATGATTCCATCTCCATCCATCAGTCCCTTTAATTTTCCTCTGGCCTCCGCACCTTCAAGTTTCTCGTTCAGAATGTACCATAAGTCTTCCTCCATCTGAGTTTTGTCTCCCTCGGTAAACTCATATTCGCCTTTGTTGTCGTCCTCGGCTTGTTTGGCTTGATTCGCCTTCAGGTACTCACTTGCAGTTAATCGACCGTTCATTATGCGTATGATGTCGTCATCGTCCTCCTCTGGTACAACTCCGTCAAGCGTCTCCAGCTTCTTGTTTAGCATTTTCAGTGCCGGTCGGTAACTCGGCTTCACTTGGGCTAGTGCGTTCAAGAATTTGTCGTTCCAGTCTCTGAACTTTGCTCTTTCCCCACTGAAGTTCTTTAGCGCCTGTAATGCTTTATATTCGCTTATCGGTTTACTGCTCCCGTGCTTGTTTCCGCTTCCTCCTTTAATTGCTTCCGAGATCTGACCAAACCTTTCGATCAACTTTTCTTGTGCTTCACTGTTGGTCTCCAACTCGGTGACTCTTTCCACCAATCTACGAGCATCCCTTTCGAGTGCAGCGTTTCTCTTTGTGATCGCTAACAGCATACTGTTGGTCTTGTGGGCACACTGTAACATTTGGAATGCTTCGGCGTTCGATACCTCCCTTCGATCCTGTGTTACTCGCTCGTTAATGAACGTTGCGAGTCCGAAGTGGTTCGCGAGTAGCGCCGTCTGAACGTAACTGAAGTCTCCGCTCATGTATGCTTGCTCGCACAGATCGTTGAATCGATTCGGGTCCATGTTGACCCATGCATCTCTGTCTGCCGGCACATTGAGATTAACTGGCGGGTCGCCCTGCCCAGGTCTGGCCGCAGCTGCCGCTGCCGCTGCCATGGCAACCGCGCTCCGCTACCATGCAAAACCCCTAGGAGGGTTCTGCACGGGAGCTTGGCGACAATGATAACGATAGGTCACCTTTATACTCCCGAACGACAAAGCAGGTCTATGTAGCTTCGACCGTTAAACACTTGAGCCAAAGGCAGCAGGGTTACTATTCCTCCCCTGTCACACGCATGCTTGCATGTTAACACCTCCTCCTCCTCCTCCTCCTCCTCCACGGCCTCCCTCTCCGCCCACTTCGTCGCCGACGTCGTGGTCCTCTGCAGGGTCGGCGGCACTGGCCGTCAGGCCTTCGCAATCGGGATGTTGAAACATGTCATGGATTGTGTTGTGCATGAGAAGTGAGCGTTTCGCCAGAGGCATCCTCGGAAACATGTCATGTTGGAAAAGCTGCTGTACTACCTCTCATAAAAAAGGCAGAACATGATAATTTCGCTGGGGACATCCCCAAAACATGAAATGTTCGCAACATCGCCTCGTCATCGTTCTCGAAATGCTTCAAGATGAGGAAATGAGAGCCCCAAAAAGAGCCCAAGATGGCTCCAACAGCGCCCTGGAGACTGCCGAACATGACGACTTCGCTGGGGGCATCCTCAAAAAATGAGCAAATGCAGCAACACCGTTGTGAAAACTGCTGTTCTAACATCGTCTTGGAACCGTTCCTGAAAAGGCTTCCTGATGGTGGAAGCCAGCCTTCTAAAAATGACGATATCGCTAGGGACATCCTCAACACAAAGAATGCATCGAACATCGCATTGTACTGATTCTGGAGGGCATCAAGACGGCCCCAAAGGGCCCCAAACGAGCCCCACCATGACCCCCGGGATCGCCCTCGAGACGACCCCAAGATGTGATTTCGCCTGAGACATCCTCACACTCTTGATATGTTCGTATCATCGGTGTAATCGAACATAAGCGTTAACTCGTCGGGTTTATTATGCCGTGTTCCTGGTCTTGTTCTGCCTTGCTCCTTCGGTCTTGGGGCCTCTGCTGCCGTGCTCCTTAGCTCTTGGGGTCTATTATGCCGTGTTCCTGTTGTTTATCTGCCGTGCTCCTTCGCTCATGGGGCCTACTCTGCCGTGCTCCTGTTTTTTTTTCTGCCGTGCTCCTTCGCTCTTCGGGCCTATTTTGGCGTGCTCCTGTTCTGTTTTCTGCCGTGCTCCTGAGCTCTGAGGGTCTATTCTGCCGTGCTCCTGGTCTTTTTCTGCCGTGCTCCTTCGCTTGTGGGGTCTCTTCTGCCGTGCTGCTTCGCTCTTGGGGCCTATTCTGCCGTGTTTCTAATCTTTTCTGTCGTACTCCTTGGCTCTTCGGGCCTATTCTGCTGTGCTTCGGTCTTGTTCTGCCGTGCTCCTTAGTTCTTGGGGTCTATTCTGCCGTTCTCATGGTCTTTTTCTGGCGTCTTGTTCGCTCTTGGGGGCTATTCTGCCGTGCTCCTTAGCTCTTGGTCTATTCTGCCGTGCTCCTGGTCTTTTTCTGCCGTGCTCCTTCGCTCTTGGGGCCTATTCTGCCGTGCTCCTGGTCATTTTCTGCCGTGCTCCTTAGCTTTCGGGGTCTATTCTGCTGTGCTCCTGGTCTTTCTCTGCCGTGCTCCTTCGCACTTGGGGCATATTCAGCCGTGCTCCTTAACTTCTGGGGTCTACTCTGCCGTGTTCCTGGTCTTCTTCTACCGTGCTCCTTCGCTCTTGGGGCCTATTCTGCCGTGCTCCTGGTCATTTTCTGCCTGCTCCTTAATTCTTGGTATCTATTCTGCCGTGCTCCTGGTCTTTTTCTGCCGTGCGCCTTCGCTTTTGGGGTCTCTTCTGCCGTGCTCCTTCGCTTTGGGGGCCTAGTCTGCCGTGTTCCTGATATTTTTCTGCCATGCACGCCCAGAAGCTCCGCCAAAACAACCACCGCGACGATCCGCACGGCAGAATGCAGGAGCACGGCAGAACACACAGAGCACACAGAGGCACGGCAGAACACAGAAGCACAGCAGAACAGGAGCACGCTAGAACACACATGAGCACAGCAAAACACACCCCGCACGCACGCCGACACGCGCGCCACGGCATACCTGCGCGGCGTAACAACAACAGAGCAGATTCCACATGCTTGGTGGACTAAAGCGACGCTTCCCGTTCTTGTCCGGTCAGGTTCCTCGCACGTGCACAAACTTACGAGGGGGTCCAAGGTGAGTGTTCGGCGCGCACGGGGGCGTCCAGCATGAGCCTGGGACATGTCGCCACGCTGTGCAAGCACGAAGGAGGGTATCCAACGAAGGGCATCCAACATGTGTCTGGGGCGTGCGTTCGTTTCACGCGTGTAGGTGCGAAGGAGGTCTCCAACATGTGGCCAGCGGATTCTTCACATGTCTTTATACGTGCGCGCCGAGGTATCCCAAATCAGTATTGCGCCCACTTTGGGAATGTTTGTGTCATGTGCTAACAACGAGGGCGGCGCCCGTGACGCGCACTCGTGCGAAGCGAAAGGGTCCGCCCTGCACGGCGCAGCACCGCACACCGCACAGGAAAGGCCCAGCATGGGGCAGAACAGCATGCCACTGCGTGCTAACACGAGCGTCTACCAGACGTGCCAGAATCCAGTATGACTCAAGCTCCTGACCAAATTCTCGGATCTCTCAAGGTTGACTCTCTGGGGGAGGGGGGGGGGGCGATTATCTTCTGAACAGCAAAGTGCTCCATGAATTATCGCGACAGCATACACGTTGCACGTGGCGGGATACTCTGCGTGACTGGAGGCTATACGACTCTATCCAAAAAGCGCGTCAGTACCACGGGAGGAGGAGGAGAGGGAGGAGAGGGGCAAGTGGAAGAGAGATAAGCCACTGGACGAACGTCAGCAAGTAGATCAAAATCGCGTGTGCGACAACCAGGCGCCCCAAACAGTGCTAGAGGTGGTGCCCGCACAGACGCCTTCCCACGCGAGCATAAAACTGACGCAGCCGAGGAGGACCGCCCGCCAAGGCAGAGGGGCCGAACTAAGAAGGGCGAACACGAAGTGACGTGTTGGCCAATGCAGCGCATGAGAGCAGTTGGGGGGCGTTGAGGGACGGGAGGCTCAGTGAGCAAACCGCCCGTGTCGCCCCCAAGGCGGTGAAAGCTGTGATGGAACCATTACGAGAACATCGAATGGAAAGCTGCATACCAAGGGAGAGAGAGAGAGAGAGAGGCAACAAAACAAGATAGAGGAAGAGCGACAAAAAGAGAGCGGGAGAAAGAGAGAGAGAGAGGGAGAGAGGGAAGGGAGAGAGAAACCCCACACCCCAAAGAGAGGGGAGGGAGAGAGAACCCCCACACCCAAAAGAGAGGGGAGGGAGTAAAGGTGAGGCTGCAGCACAACTCGCCTCGCAACGTGGAAGCCGAAGAGCCCCAAGCAAGTCATGGCGGCACCATCCCATGAAGTGCGCAGCGAGAAACGCCCTTCTGGTGAACTTCAGAAAACGAATCCGAAGGACATGACCATGGTAACCGTGTGGGCGGTGCTGCCACCATGCCCGGCAAGGCTGATGCCGCTAAGACGGTTGCTGGGAGAATCACCCCCTCCACAGGGTTGTAGGCCCTGACGCACCAGCTTGGAGGAGGGCGACAGAATTAGCCATCGCAGGGGCCAATGCGTCCCTTGCACCCGGGTTGTCGTGCGTTGATGGGGGGGCCTCGACGACCCGCCGCGGGCCAATGCGTCTGCGGCGAAACTCGTACTCTCAAGCAGCTGGGTAGGGACTGCCCAGTCTCCCAGTGCAGGACGGAAGGGTCTACTGGAGTGGACCAGGCGAGAGGGGGCGGTTGCGTTGTGGCGGCCCTGGCACCGAGTCCATTACGAGGACTGGCTCGGTGGACGTGAGGTTGGCGCCGCGGCTCCTTTGCCTGGCTGGGAGTCCGCAGCGATTTGGTGGGCCCGCGGCTCCGGATCAATCATCTTGGCGCAAGCTGGGATGTCGGCCGCGTTGTGGCTGCAACTTCCGCTACCCGCGAGGGTCAATGTAACAAATTCTCTCTCGCCGCATTTTGGGACTGTACCGTCTACTGCACTTGGGGGGCAAGGCACCCCGATTCCAGTTGCACCGCCGTCCGTAAGGGCCTGCACCGGCGGCGCTTGGGACACCACCGATGTCCACATCCAAACGCTCAACGTCATGCTGCTAATGACCGTTCCGTGGCGCATAAGCGGATGACAGGGCCGTTAGTTTGCACTACGTCGCGCTCTGAAGCGCAGTACTTCTAGAGTTGATCGTGCTGATCATCGTCGCGCTGCTACAAATGCATGCAAAAGTCGTTGTGCTGCACCTCGCTTGCTGTTCTGTGTCGTCCTGCTGGGACCCGCCGTGCTGCTCACCGTCGTCCTGCTGGTCACTGACGTGATGCGGGCAAATGGACGTAGGAATCGTCGTGCTGGATTCAGGCGCACCGTCGGCGCACTTTCCAGCGTCGTACTACTCGAGCCCATCGTGCTGCTCGTCCGCGTGCTGCTGTTGACCGTCGCGCTGCGCACAAAAGTGCGTGTCAAGGATTTTATGCTGCCTTCCGTCGTTCTGCTCAGCATCCTGCTGCTAGAATTCGTAGGGCGGTTCCTCCTCGCACTGCTGGAACCGTCGTGCTGCGCATCTGTGGATGCAGGATGCGTTGCGTTCCGTCGATGTGTCCTGCGCCATGCTGCTGGAGCCTGTCGTGCTGCCCATCATCGTGCTGCTGGTGACTGTCGCGTTGAGCCTGAGCGGGCGTAGGAACACCTGAGCTACATTCTGTCGTGCTGTTCAACGTCGGACTGCGACGGCCCAAAATCCAGGGCCCTTCGCCGCCTGGCTAAGCGACCGCCGCGTCCCTCTGATGAGCCATTCCGGCGGCGCGTTGATCTGGCTGGTATAACTCAGGGTCGGCAGCGCGAGCGATTTGTATACCTTGGGCGCCACTCCCATGGCCCATCCGAAACCCCAAATTCGTGCAGCAAGTCCTCCCAATCGGGAGACTCGATTAGCCTGTGGCCATCAAAAACACGCCGTGTGCCGCGGGGCTCATGTGGGCCTGCGGCAACGCAAGCCAAAGATCTGCCCGACGTCGAAGAAGACGCGCGCCAACCCCCAAAAAACCTTGCACCGCGAGGGCCGCATCGTCTGCGCAGGCACGCAGAAACGTCCCCGATGGCCGCGCCTCGACGATAATCAAGCAAGCTCTGCGCTACGACACCGCGCACATGAACGGGGAAAACGGACAAGCTCATCGAACGCCAGACGTCCTGCAGAAGCCGTGAAAAAGCTGCAACTTTACAAAACAAGCACATATTGTCTGTCGTCCGAGAGGCTCTAAGAAAGGTTGTACAGTGGGGGCCCGTCCACAAGAAACCTTCCACAAGAAACCCAAGCCTGAGACCCCAGGACGTCCATTGTTTTTTTGTGTGGGAGCGTCGCGCTCTTAATCGCAAAACCATCGAAACCCAAGCAACCCAAGGCACCTTGGAGGCATGCAGGGTGCTTTTTGGCACGGGTTTCCACTATAATGTGCGAGGCGGTGCCCATGTACCGCAGGCAAGCTTCGATGTATTCCTGCGAAGCGGAAGAACCAGCAGCCGCGAAGCCTGGGGGGCCAACGATAACCTCCACAAGTGCGAGATCTAAATGAAGCCTGCCGCTGAGATCTCTCCAGTCCGCGAAGGGTATGGGTCCTAGCCTCGACTCCCCCCCCCCCGCGGACCTCTCTGGGGTTGGTTCTGGTCGGAATTTCAAAAGGAAGCTCGCTGTGGCGACGAGATCGCCCCAGGAGCCCCAAAACGAGGAAGGACAAATTGAGAATTTTTACTTAAGAGGATTTTAACCAGCGTGGACCCCAAGAAATGCTGTTGCACTGTGGATGTGTTAGCTACGTGGTTCCACCGATGTGGCCAAACCTCGGCGCACCCCCCACCACATCGGCGGACACCCCAAGCGCGGTGAGCGGCAACGAGGCGGCGGCAACGTGGCGGAACCTCTGCGGACCCACCCAAATCCTCAGCAACTGAAGTAAGAACACCTAAGTGCACGAACTGTTTGGGGAAAGAGGATCCGGAGGCGATGGAGCAGCAGTCTCGGCGAGGTGAGGTCTCGACGCGGTTCCGAGAAGTGCTCTCGAGAGGGCGCGGAAACGAAGTGGCGACGACGCGCGTGCGCGGCGGCTGTTGCGTCGGGCAGCATCTTGCCCACTCACAGAAGGAGATAGAAGATAGGAGGAAGAGGAGGAGGAGGAGGAGGAGGAGGAGGATAAAGAGGAGGCCGAGCGTCCCCAAGAAGATCCGTTCGCAATCATCGACGAGCCCCCGCGCTGTGTGGGAGATCAGCTGCAAGACGTGCAGCACGGGCGAAATCCGCCGCCTCGGAATCCGAGGGCACCCATCCTCCAAGTCCTCTCCGCGTATTGTGGAGGAGGCGGTGGAGGTGATAAAAGATCGTGACAAACCGAACCGCTGGAGGGAGCAGGGGCAGAGGGCCAATAGTTGGAGCATCGACGACGGCACCAGAGCGCCAATGGCCAGAGCCACCCGGGTAAGGAATCCGAGGCACCTCGCGTAGTGAGCGAGAGAATCTGGGGCATCACAGCCCATGATGCACCGGGGGTCGGGGTTGCGAAGTCGGGTGTCGCACACCCACCCGCCTGTCCAGGCGCGAATGGCCGCCGTCCTCCACGAGGGGGGGGAAGCGCTGAGCGTCTCCCGAACCCCCGCCCAGTCCACGTGCTGCAGCATTTCCTCCCCCAGTTTAAGCCAGCGGCCGAGCCGCTCCTTGATGACGCGGAGGAGGGGGCCATCAGAGAGGTACAACACAGGGGTGATACCGCGCTGGAGGGTCCTCTGGGTCTTGATGCGCGGGTGCGGGGGGCCCGTCGCGAGCGCCGCCGTTCTCTCGCCCCTGAGGGACTCCAGCCCGCTGCGGGCCGCCGGACCCTCCCGAGGGCCCAGGAGAGGAGAGGCCTCCGCCGCCAGCCGGAGCGACCAAGCAAAGGCGGGCTCATTCCAGAAAATCGGCCATGGACTTCTCCCCCGATCGCGCGTGACAAAATGAATTACTGCCATGCGCTCCTCGGCCTCCGCGAGAAGGCGCATGCACATCAGCGGCCACACGCTGACAGTCTCCCGAGCAGCACGCATCCGCGCCGCCAGCGCCATCGCTCGGATCGGAGGGATGGGAGGGCCTCCGAAAGCCTGCAGATCCATCCAAGCGGACAGGGGGAGCCACGAGCCAGGGGCACGGAGGAAGCGGGTGAGGACGTGTGGCTCGTCCGCGACCTCATGACGCGGGAGTGGAAGAAGCTGGCACTTGTACGAGAGTGTGCTGACCGCTCGCTCTGTATACAAGCGGACAGAGGCGCTCGAGTCGGCGGCCGAACGAGCGATCGCGGCCGTCCGACTGCGCCACTCCTTGAGAGGCCGAGCCCACTGGACACCCTCCTGGACCCCAGGCCCCAGCTCGTAACCGAGGTACGTCAGGTGGGGGACAATCTGGAAGTCCGCCCACTCCGCGCACGCTTCCTGGAGCAGCTGGGAGGCCCGTGCCGCCACTTGCGGAGAGAAGCGAGCCCACAAAGGCACGCAAAAACATTTGATAGGCTTGAGACGGAGATTCGCAACCGCACGCACGAGTCGCAGCACCCTCGCAAGCACCGCGCGGCCGGGGGATCCCCAGACAACCGACCCCAAATCATCAGCGCACCACCGGCCGATCCCCCGATCGCGCTGTTCGAGATGAATTTCCAAGTCCCGCGCGGGGGGGTGGGAGCAAAGAACGTATAAACTACCTCTGAGGGGGTCCCCCTGCATGATACCGCTCCAAACCTGATACAATGGCAGACGAGCGGCGTCGGAACTCAACATCACTGCCTGCGAATATGTACCGGCTACCGCGTCCGCTATCCCCGCGGGGGTCTGCCACGATCCCAGGACGGCTCGAATCCACGAATGAGCGACAGAAGGAAAAGCCTCCGCAAAATCAAACGCGAGAATCATGGGGGTCGAACGGTCCTGGTGGCAGCCCTCGGGGTCGAAAGGGTGCATGCTAGCTACGCGGGCCCAAACATCCAGCTCAACTAGATTGTTGAGAAAATTCCTTTTTCGAGTGAACCCCCTCTGCGAACCCGCGACTGCGAGGGCTACGGCACGAGATGGTTTGCCGTTAATGGCCGAAGAGATCGCCTTCGGGCCTGTCGATTTCAAAGCCAGCGGCCGCGTGCACGCAGGAGCGCGCGTCAAGCCCGGGCCCGGCTGGGCGTCATCCTCAGGGTCCGTGCCCTTCGGGAGGAAGACGCTCACCGCGTGGTTGACATTCGAGAGCATCGGGAGCCCCGATCGGAGCCCCCCGCAGGCCTCGAGCAACACTTCCGGGCCGCGGCTCACAACGCTCCACGCGCAGGCCGGGAGACCGTCTGGCCCCGGGGCCGCGGGGCGCGCCCTCTGCAGCACCACCTTGATGTCCGAGAGGCTCGGCGGCGGGATCTGTGACCGATCCACGCGTGGTGGGGCCTGCCGCCGGAGGTAGCGGTCTTGCAGAGCAGCTCGCCGCTCCTCGGCCGCCGGCGGCAGCGGCGGAGGGGAAAATGCCGACCTCCAGGGCCCAGCCAGGGCGGCTCGCTGCGCCGCAGCCGACGTTGCCACGCCATTGTCGGTCACCACGGACGCGCAGACCCAGAGCAGCGCCCGTCTCGCACCGGTCGGCGCCCAGAGCGGCGCCCGTCTCCTCAATGCCTTGGCCTGGCGCTGCAGCCGTCGTCTCCAGTGCCCCTCCGACTCGGCGTCGGCGGCCTCCCTGGCACTGCGTCTCCTGCGCGAACATGTCTCGCCGCTGGGCGCAGTTCAAACGCCGCTGGAATTCGGGGAAGTCCAGGATGTCCACCCCGCCCCTCACTTCGTCCACTGCTATGAGCTCGCGCGCCCAAGCATGCCGGCGAAGAATAAGAGCGGCCAGCTTTGCGTTCTGCCGCCAGTATGCTCGAGCCAGCTGCCGCGATATATCATCGCGGCGGAGGCCTTGCATCTGCTGTTGGTCAAGAGCAGCTCCTGCTGCACCGGCAGGGCAGCCGCCTGCAGGATGCGCACGTACATCGCGCACGGGTCTGGGGCCGGGAGGTGGCCCAGCGACGCCTGCTCCAAGTACGCCCCCACGATCTCCTGAAACCTCGGCGCCTTGAAGAGCGCTGCAGGTAAAGGAGCAGGCGTGTCGGGATCGCGCTCCACGGGCTGACGCAGGCCGACAGAGGCGACCACCATTGCGTGGTCGCTGACGTCAGCCAGGTGGAGCTCTCGAGGCTCGCCCCTCACATCCGCTGACTGCCGCTGCCGGCAGAGTGCCCAGACTGGGGTGCCGACGCAAATCTCATCGATGGCCGAGCTCGTCTTCAAGCCCTCATGCCTGTGAGCGGGGCGCCCGGCGTCCAGCAGCACCGCGCCCCGGAGCGCCTGCTCCAATTGGCGCTGCCGGGGGTGACGCGCCATCTGCGCTCCATGGTCCACAATCGGGAGGAAGGCGTCTGGCTCCGACGTGTCGCCAAAGTTGAAGTCCCCGCCACTGCTACCGCCCGAGTGGTCGGATCCTCCTTGCTCCAGCTTATGTCTTCCTGGAGGCGCCTGGCGACAAGCTGCCGCGCCCTGGCGCCCAAGTCGACGTTGGGAATGTGTCCAGTGTCCTATGGGCTCTTCTGGCCCGGGGCTGCACTGGTAGCCGTAATGCACAAAACTCTGCCTTTCACCAGCTCCTCAGGCGGCTCATAGTGCACGCTGCGGCCACTCGCAGTCTGCGGAAAGACTGCGGCAACCCCGGCAGCACGCACCGCACGATCCTCAGGAACCGATGCGAAGCAAACTACATCGCGGCCAAGACGATGAAGGAGGACATCCATGCACGCTTGATTAGCACGGGTTTCCTGCAAGGCCAGCACCATCGGCCCCCGCCAGTGGTGCATCAAGTAATCACGATTCTTCTTGGCCGTAGGCGGATCATGATGGGCCAGCGCCCGGGCGTTCCACGTCGCGAAGAACACCTCCCGGCCGTCCCCGCCCCAGCCCCTGGCCAATGCGCTAAAGGCCCCACTCCTGAGCCACGGTGGTGAAGAGCGGGCCCGCGGGCCTCTCCAGATCCTGCCCGTCGAGGCCGATGGCCCGGAGGGAGGCGAGGTTCCAGCTGATGGAGGGCGCGTCCGTGGGGCCAGCCACGGTGACCTTGAGCAGCTGCTCCCACTGCGCGGACAATGCCCCCGCGTCCTTCTCCGCGAACAGCCGGGAGGGGATGGCGCCCATGAGGGTCATCTTGATCTTCTTGAGCGCCAGCTCCGCGGCGACTTGCTTGCGGTCACGGTCGCGCCCCAAGCTGAGCAGGCCGACGCGCATGTGCTGCAGCAGCTTGTTGACCCTGCGCGCCGCCAGCTCCGCGGCGCCTCTGCAGCGCAGCAGGTAGCGCTGGGCAGCCGGCCCCCCCTCCAGCAGGGCCGTGTCAGGGCCCAGGGCCGCGCCCGCGAGCAGCGGGGCCAATGCCGCCCCCGCGGCTTCCTTGGGGGCGGCCGCCTTGGAGAAGATGGAAACCACTGCGCCGTCAGGTTCGCGATCCCAGCCGCCGCCCTGCGGGGGGGCAGGCGCGGCCGACCCGACCGCGAGGAGCTCTGCGCGGAGGCCTTCAAGTTTGCTCCGCAAGTGGGCAATCTCACCCCTCTGGACCTCCACTGCGCGGAGGCGGTCCTCGACCGCGGCAAAGCGCGCGTCCATCCGCTCTGCCTACTCGGATTGCGCCTGCTGGAAAATCGCCGACATGTCCGTAGTTGCCCGGGACGCGGCCCCAGACGCGGCGTTCTGCAGCGACGTCTGCAACCGCGCCCCCATGTTGGCCAGGGCCTCCAGCGCCGAGCCCGCGGAGGGGGCGCCTCCGCCCTGCTGCGGCGCAGCCGGGCCGCGCGGAATGCCCGCGCGCGCGGGAGGAGCACCGAGCGTTGCTGCGTCGGCCCAATTCCCGCCGGCGTCGCGGGCATCGCCAGGTCCGAAACTCCGGGCCGCGGCGGCGGCCCAAGCGTCGGGCGGGCCTCCAGCCGCAGCCGCTCCTCCTCCAGCCGCGGTCGCTCCTCCTCCAGCCGCAGCCGCAACTCCTCCTCCAGGCGCTTGCACCTGTTCAGGCTGAGATGGAAAGGCGGGCGTCGCCTCCACAGCCGACAGCTCTTCAGCCGAGAGGGCAGGGCGAACAGCTTCTGCAGCATGGCCGCCAGCGCGCCCTGTGGGCGCGCGGCCGCCGCCATGCTGGCGGTCGCGCGGGTGCTCGTCCCAGCCTGCGCCGCCGGTCGCACGGTCATGCTGCCGCTGCCGCTGGCGGCGCGCGTCCCGGCGCCGCTGCTCGCCGCGGGAGGTGCTGCGCTGGTCGGACGAGCCCGATGCGCTGGATTCCGAGCGAGCCACCCGGCCGCCAGAAGGATCGCCAACCGCCGCAGCAGCGCCCGCGGCGAGGGTGGCGGGCCCCGCGCGGCCGCAGCAGGGGTCGGAATCGAAGGCGGGGCGAGGCGATCTTGCACGCTGGTGCAAGGTTCCAGACGGGGTGGCCTGAACAAAACTGTCGGGCGTGGGAGCCCTGGCACTGGCCGCGGACTAGCGGCATCCACTTGCCCCCCTGCGGCACAAAGCGCCTCGAGCCAAAATGCCCATGGACGAGGAGGAGGAGGAGGAGGAGGAGGGAGGGGGGGGGGGGAAGGAGGAGTAGGATTACAAAAGTGATGCCAAACGTTGGATTATGACAAAGCAGACAAACCATGAAGAGGGAGGAGTGCAGGAGGAACAGCGGAAGGAGGTGGAGAGGCGGGGGCAGGGAGGAGGGGCGAGGATGGAGGAGGAAAGGGGTAGGAAAGACGACGAAGAGGAGCAGGAGGAGTAGAAGGAAGAGTCTTTTGCCTGGACACTCATAATCCCTGCAAGATGTTCCGAAAACATATCATGGTCAGTGGGCTCCGCCGAGGACATGGGGAAGAAGGGATAACGCCGTCAAACATACACTAGGGTAACGCTGGAGGGAGGGGGCCGGCCCGCTGGCCGACGCGCGCGCGCCGCAGGCTCGCTCCTGTTCCGTTTCCCTAAAGCCAAAGTGGTTGGCATAGCTGCGGAAGCAGAAGCAGTCAGTTCATCAGGCAGTGCGCGCAAGGCAAAGAAGCAGACAGGGCGAAAGGATGGCGGCGCGGAAGGGGTGCGTTGACTTCCCCCGCGGCGGGGTCCGTAGAGCCGCCCCGACCCGCCGACCCGCCTGACCTGTGCATGTGCACAGCCACCGGAGCGAACCACAAAAGCATTTTGCAGCTCAGCGGTGGTTGACATGGGGCGGAAGGCCGAAAAAAACCCGACGTTCCCCGCCTGAGCTAATATTCCCCAGCTCAGGCCGCAATGCCCGTGCACACCTGGTGCACCCGCTCCATGATGTAGTTTGGACCAGCATCGACTATGTCGCACTGGTTCTCCTGTGCTGCGCCACCTTTGCCAGCGACTTCTCCAGCCACGAAAACCATCCCACGTGTCTCTGTTACTCCAGTTCCACTGGTGCTGGTCCCTGGAGTAGTTGCCATGTCTACTTGCTCTTCTGCGTGAACTCCAGCTAATTGGCTCGCCCTTGCCCTGGCCCTTCTCGCGCGGCCTCGCCTTCGACGCAGGCGGCGGTGGATGCTCTGGCAGGGTACTTGGCGCCCCAGAGTCACGTTTGAACTTGTCGTTGTACTCGTTCAAACTAAACCACGGCCACGTTTTGCAATGGCCAGTGACTCGCTGATGACGAGATACATGAACGCAGTGTCCTTGAATTTCTACCATGTCATTCTCGTCTTCGCAGTCGACGGTCGCGTCGTGGCTGCCGTCCACGGCTGGCCCGGGGCCGCCGCAATCGCTCGCGCGGCCGCCGCCCGGCTCTACAGCCAGTCTTTCCGGAACAAGCTCATCAGCCCAAGATTCATCTGCCCGCGGCTGGATTCTGCCACGATCAATCCAGCCAGCATTGGCGCCCGACGCGGCGGGGCCGGCGGGCGCCGGAGCATCGGGGGCGGCCCCGTAAGACTGCCTTCCTTCCCGGTACCTCGGTCTCGACTCTGGGCGGGGATATCGCTGAGTTCGCAGCCCCGAAGCGGCGGCGCCGCTCGGGCATTTTCTTCAACGATTGTGGTTACAGCATCTGCTGGAGACTCAGTTGGAAGTGTCTCTGTGAGAGAGCCGGCTGGGCCGCTCTCCTCCTTTTTCTTCTTAAGGCAATTGGTAATTCCAATGGCGCTGTCAGCGTTGACGACTCCAAAACGGCCGTTGGCAAGGCAGATCTTGACACTAAAATGAGATTCCGTAGATGTATGCATGAAAACCATAGCTTCTTGAATGCCTGAGCAATTTTTCTTGCGGTCTCTGACGCATAACTCCCTCATCATTTGGCCCATTCATGAAGCAGGTCGAATGACTCGGCCGCGGACCCAATCCGACAATCCAAAACATAAGCATCACGCATAACTTGACTAGACCGCGGATCACGATGCACCTCGTAGCCCAGAAATGCAACATTGATTCCCGCAGACATGAACAATAATATTACTTCTCGTACAGCTAACAGAATCCGCCCCCATCTTCCGCGAGCCGGGACTCGATCACATGCTTGGTTCCATATGTTGTCCACGAGCTCGGACAATCCCGGCGGTGCATCATGAATGATGTCTTTGTCCAGTGGCATAGTAGCTGGAACTGTCGATAAATATTCAAGAATGAATTGTGTTGCAACTTTGATAACATGTGACCTATCGCGTGGGTCATCAGTGCGCATATAGCTACACACGCAGCCAGACATAGAAACCAAAGCAAGCCAACAGGGCAGCGTTCTCGTCGGAACAATCAGCTGATGACGCTGGGCTAAATGTTGACTGCATATGCCGTCCGACGTCGCAGCCTTCTCGTCACGTGCTGATATTCCTTCATTCATACGGCTGGGCCGATGATGAAGTCCAGGAACAACCCAGGCATCTAAATATCCCACTTGGTTCGACGCAGAAACTCGGTTGGCTGCATGCAGGCTTTCCGTCAACACTTGAATTGATGGAGTGATTACTCCTTTTCTCCGCCATCTCTTGTTCCCATTGGTCCCAGCCTGTCTCTGGACGAATTTGCTCGGCTCTGACGTGTTCCCAATCAAAAGCAGCAAGTGCAGAGCATCTCACTGGGCGAGCGTATTGGTCCAAATCTAGCGTCCAGATTAATGGCCACCACTTGGCAGCGGTTGGGGCATTGCCCCCATGCTTGCTTGAACTTCAGTCAGTCAATGAATCGGAGCTTGAGTGGGTCCAGATACTGGAAGTATGGCTGATGACGCGCCAGCGGCTGTGCCGAGGCGCTGTCGGGTCTCCAGGAAGGGGCGGCCCCTGGCTGCGAATTTATAAACGTGCAACCTGCGCTTGCGCTGGCCTTGTTCAAATTTTCCAGCGCATCCGAAGAGCTCTTGCTCACTGCTTTCAGCCTGTTAGCAATGAGATTGGAGCCGCTCCCCCCTCTGGGGGGGGGGGCATCTTAACGTGGAGCCAGTCCTAAGCTCGCCCATGCAGCAACCAATGCATCTCTGCCAGGCGATTGTGAGTAATTCGCTCTGACGTCGTGTTTGCACCTGACAGGGGTGAGGCATTGTAGGCAATGTCCGAAACCAGCCCTCCTGGCAAGGTATTGATTGCTAGTGCACCTCCCATCGTCAGTCCACTTTATCCGCGTGATGGGGGCCTTTCTTCTTCGGCCAGCAACCTCTGCCCTGCATCGGCCACATGTTCGCCAGAGAAAACCCACGTCCTCAATGTGCCGTGCGAGAAAGCAACCTCATGCGCAGAGCACTCTTGTGAAAATATCATGTCCCAGATCATCTGCTGTGCATCGCGTGCATTTTGCCCAACCAATAGAAATTGCACGATGTGGGAAATATAATGGAAACGTGCTTGTCCTGTCGTCGCAAGAGTTCCGTCGCGGCAGATGCGACGCCTAAGGCGGGTCACCGCCGGCCCGCTGAAAACAACGACATATCGCCAGTTCTCGCTATGCGTCGCATCAGTTTCCCAGAAAGAATGGGTAACTGCGCGAGGCCAAGTTCCATGAGTCGGAGGTCCACCGCCGGCCGGGGAAGCGCCCGCAGCCAGATAGACCTTTGCGAGTAGACCTTCACCGCCCTTCCGCTGGCTGAGCCAGCGAGGGGCGTGCTCGGCATATTCAGCAGGGAACTCACGCCTCGTAGGTATCAATCAAAGAAGTCCGTAATAAGGTGCTTTGCACAGACCACTAAGCTTAACCGGGAATTTCATAGTCCCTGATCCTAACGTGGATTCCCTGATGGTTTCTAAGGAAGTAACGCGCAGCAAGTGCCCATGACATCGCGCCATCCCGATTTCGCAAGGCGCATACATGCGTTCTATGCTGCGGGCAAAACAAGAGCGTCCTTGACATGCGCGAAAGAACACTGGCATGGGCCTGGAAGCCCGTTCAGCTCTATCAATGGAGACTCATCAACGACTGTGTCGTGTGAGGCGTTTGGATTCAGGAAGGACTGCCAGTGCTCCATTAGCTTCGTCTCATCAAGAAGCAGAGTGTCGTCAGCCTTTATACCTAGAACATCAATATCTCCCGACGCTAACATTGTTAGGCCATGTACTGCAAGAACAGTGGTGGCATGAGTGATTCTTTCGCTCGTCATCTTCCGACTGAGATCGCCGACGTACACCCACCCGCCCGATGATCGGGGGTATTCAGCGCAATGTCTGGCTATGTACACCGCGCACTCACCTACTAGCGCATCGGAGTGCGCTCGGTGGCTGCATTTTCTCCAAAACTCTGAGCTTCCCAGCATGGCGGACCTTTGGCCATGCATCAACATGTTTACCTCCGCTTCCTCGGCTGCGCCGGCAGCGTCACTCGGCAATACTTGAG
Organism: Prorocentrum cordatum; assembly: GCA_963575745.1. Lineage (NCBI taxonomy): Eukaryota > Dinophyceae > Prorocentrales > Prorocentraceae > Prorocentrum > Prorocentrum cordatum. The sequence continues at coordinate 96,566 of CAUYUJ010020460.1, forward strand.
GAGCAAGTGCGTTGTAGGCCTCCTGGGGGGGCGAGATCTGGTCTGTCATCTGGGTCAAACTCAGCTTTGAGAAATGTGACTGCTTGATTAAATCCTGCCACATCTAGCTCCCCTAGCAGCGTAAAAATTGGGTCGTGCACCATGCGTGCATTTTCCTTGATCGCAGCACAGGCGCGCCCACGAATGGCTGCAATGCGGGGGGGCGCTGGGCCAGCCCTGTGAGCTTCGATAACTTGCTTTCGGACTTCGTCGCATGTCCCATCGCGAGCGTTCCCCCGCTGTTGTTGGTAAAAATACAGAGGGCCCCCATCTGTAGCAAATGTCGAATGACTAACATTCCTAGCCCCCCCCGGGGGTTCTTGCTCCTCAGGGCGGAGCTGCTCGTGATCGGGCGTCGGCGGAAGAGTTATGCGCAAGAACAGATTTGCGACTCCTGGGCTAGTAACTGCGTCAACGTCTTCCGTGATTGGCAAGTGCGACTTCCCCCCAGCATAGGGGGTCCTCAGCCCATTGTCTTGTGGTTCCGCAGAGCGCGAGCCTCCTTCTCCATCCATCTTCGCAGCAGCTGACTTTCCGCTGATCGCGGTTGTACCGGTCAACGCCGCAGGGTCGATAGCTATTCGGGCGTTTGGGACCTCTCCCGACGGAATGAAATTCGGATTGCGAGCTTGGAGAACATTACTCAAATAATAAGCCCAATTTTCATATGGCAACGAATATTCGGTGGGTTCATTCCTCTTTTCATCTGCTTGTT
>CAUYUJ010020460.1:97419-107419 GCA_963575745.1 Prorocentrum cordatum
CCTCCTCCTCCTACCTCCTCCTCCTCCTCCTCCTCCTCCTCCTGCTCCTCCTCTCCTCTCCGTCTCCCTCCTCCTCATGCGCCACACTCCTCCTCCTCCATCCTCCTCCTCCTTCTCCTCCCTCCTCCTCCTCTCCTCTCGTTCCTCCTCCTCTTCCTCCTCCTCCTCCTCCTCCTCCTCTCCTCCTCCTACTCCTCCTCCTCCTCGTCCTCCTCCACCTCCTCCTCCTCCTCCTCCTCCTCCTCCTCCACCTCCTCCTCCTAATCCGCCGACCCCTTGCGGGTCTCTAGGCGTGTGGGATTGTTCCCCCCCCATAACCCTCCCCCGGGGCCCCAAACCGGCAATTCGACCCCCCCCCGCCCCTCGTGGTGGACGACACTCCGCCGAACTCATCCGAGGCGGTCTGGGCTCCCCGGGCTCGGTTGGGAGCCTCCGACGCCACCCCCAAGATGGCCCATGAAAGCACAAAGTCGCCGAATGATCGCTTCAAGACGCCCAAGGTGGGCCCCAGGCGGCCTAAGAGGGCGCCACGACGCTCCAAGAGGCCTCCAACCGGCTGCCGAAGCGGGGCCCCGGAGGCCAAAATCGTGCAATTCCGATGGGAAAACGTACATTTTTGGCATATACGCCTTTTCGGCCAACACGGCGTTGACAATGGCCCACGCAGCCGCCAAGACCGCTCCAAGAGGGCCCAAGAGGCTCCCAAGAGGGCCCCAACACGGCCCAAGAAGTCGCCAAGACGGCCCAAGAGGCGCCCAAGACAGCCCAAGAGAACCCCCAGGCGGCCCCAAGAGGGGCCCAAGAAGGGGAGCCCGAACCGAAAATCCGAGCCTTCCGCCCCCGGAGGCCCCCAAGAGGGCCCAAGGGAGCGGCCGAAGGCACCAAGAATCCGTCAAGACATCCCAAAAGGCCCCACAGTTCGCCTCTCAGGAAACACTAAGATACCCAAATCGCCGAATTCCTTTTCCTTGACCTCCTTCTTCTCCTCTTCCTCCACCGCATCCTCCTCCTTCTCCTCCTCCTCTCCCTTTCTACCACATCGCCTGGTCAAACAAAGCCCAACACAACGCGTGGCGGAATGGGCGGCAGCCGCGGTGCCCACGGCCGGCAGCCACGAGGGGCAACCCCTGAGGCCTCCCAAGAAGCCCCCAAGACAGTCCAAGAGAACCCCGACTCGCCGAAAGACCGTTCCAAGACGCCAAAGATGGCATCCAGACAACCCACGATGCCCCTAGGCCGCCCCGCAAAGCCTCCGAGAGAGCTCCCGAGACCCAGCGACAGCCTCTGATGTAAAAAAAACGGGTCGGCGGATGTGGCGTAAGCCTATAGAATCATTCTCTCCTCCTCCTGCTCCTGCTCCTCCTCCTCCTTCAAGCTTTCAAGCAGGCGAACGAGTGGACCTGCACGGGGGGCGGAGCGGGCGGAGCCTAACGGGTGGGCCGCGCGGGCGAGACATTCAAAAAGCGGGTGGGCAGGCTTTCGATCAAAAGCGGGCGGACGGACAGTAAGTAAGTGGGCGGGATGGCTCTACGAGGACGACGGCAGCGACTACGACAACCAAAAAGAGGACAACAACGACAACAACCACAACAACGACGACACTGACGACGGCTGCGACGACGACGGCCACGACGAGGTCGACGACGGCACCGACCACGAGGAGGAGGGGGAGGAGGAGGAGGAGGAGGAGGAGGAGGAGGAGGAGGAGACGACGACGACGACACAGACGACGAACGATGACGACGACCACGGCGAACAAGGCATTGACGCGAACGGCGGCTACGATAATGTCGAGGCGCAAGCCTTTCCCCCCTACGGAGCCACCACCCCCTCCCCGCGCAGGGTGCCAGCCTGTCTCCGCCGTGCGATCCTGCGATCCGACGTTGCATAACACATGCAACATCGCAAATCATCGCGAGCAGACCCCTGGACCCCACCTCTCTGCGTCATTTTTCGAGCCGGGTCAATCTGGGAGGGTCCCCAGGCCCGAAGCGGAGCGAAAACGCCTGGCTCGACAAGATTGAGTCGCCAGGATCTCAGGGAAGGCAGAGCCTTCCCCTGTCGCGGCACTGGCCAGCCCCCCCCCCGCGCGAGGAGGGGAAGCCCTCGCGGCTCGCAGGAGCCTGTCTCCCCGCACTGGGCGCGCGGCGGAGGGCGAGCGGCGAGGGGGGGGGGTCAAATTTAACTCAACCCCTCGATGTATGTTGTTCCCACCGTACTTCGGACCACATCCCGAAAGTATTTTCGAGCACCCAGAAAGCTATCGAAACAGTGTGGAACGAGTATCGCCTCTCAGGGCCCGACATGTGAAAACACTGCAGTTTCGGTAATTTCGTGGTGCTCGAAATTCTTCCTGGTGGTCACGGCTAAAGTAGGCTGGAACATTAGAACCCTCGATCTTCGAAGAGGGTGGCAGGGGGTCCAGAGCGTAACCACGGGGCTCGAGACGAAATCGAGGGACAGGGATTCGTGAGTGGCGAGAGGGGAGGTCGAATTCAACTCAACCCCTCGATCGTCGAGGAGGGGGGCGGGGAGTCGGGAGAGTAATCAGGGGGCTTGAGACAAAATCTCAAGGAGCAGGGATTCGGTCCCACCCCTTGCGATTTCGATCTCGGGGGGACCCCCCCAGGCGGTGGCACGCCCGAGAGCCATCCATCCAGTACCGGGTTTAGGTCGGGCATGTACCCCTACGGGCGGATTCTGAAGGAAAACTGGAAAAATAGTCAAAAGATGCTCCAAAATGGTTAGGAAAAAAAAGAGATCGCCCCCTGACTATTTTTTTTTGACAATTTTTGAATTTTCCCCCTGTAGAGGGACACGCCCGACTTAACACTGGGTGACGCTCGGGTGTGCAGCCGCCCAGGGGCCTGCCCCCCCAAACAATGGGTTTTCCTGGTGGCGGTGGAGGACGAGGTGGGTGACCCCGCCCTGCTCCCTTCTCCACTCGTGTTGTGGATGCCGTGACAATGGAAACCCTAACGATCCTATCATTGAGTTAAGAGTGTACTAAAAATGTAGGAATCATGCTTGAAACATGTTTTGTTGTACATGTCTAAGACATGTTTGAAGCATTGCTCAGACATCTGAAATTATATGGCAGCATGTTTCCTCTTCATTGACAGTCGTCCACAACATTCGTCTCACTCCAGCGTTCAGGCATCGAGCTCCAGCCTCCAGGCAGCGAGCGAGCGAGGGGGGGGGGGGCAAGGGGGGAGCAGGGGCGGGAGAGGCTGGCTGCCTGGCTCGACAAGGAGGGGCTAAGGGGGCAAGGCCTGCGTGGCCTCCGGTGCCTGCTTGCGGCCACCACCAGATCAGCACGCCCCGCGACCGCTGCCCCTAGAGGGACCTCCCGTGCGCTGCCCGAGGCGGCGCCGAGAGCGGAGAAACCCAAAGGTACCGATACCGCTACTCCCCGGACCTCTCCTGGGGTGCGTTCTGACCAGACTTTCGGGGCGAATCCAGCGGTTGCGACGAGATCCTCCGAGGAGGCCTAAAAAGGGGAAAAGGGCCGAAGGGTAGAGGTATGGGTGCCTTTTCCTCCTCTGAGAGAGGCGCCTCGCAGCAGCCGGTGGAGGAGAGACCCCGGCCTGCGCCCCTGCCGAGCGCGGCCCCTTCCCGCGCTCCCTCGCCAAGGGCGCACCCGGAGCGCCACAGTGATGAGGAACCGAGGCTCCGCGGGAGTGAGCGAGCGAGCGCCCACCGGTGCGGACCGCCGTCCGGGCGCATCTACGACCAGTGGAGGAGGGCGTGGCCTCAGGGGGTTCGATTCGATCCGCGCTCGCTCTCGGATCGGTCTCCGTGCCCACGAGGGCGCAAACGTTCGGGCCGTGGCCTCTCTGGGAAACGCCGATTGACTGGGGTGGCGTCCGACTGTCGACACGGAAAACGCGTGCATCGCTGACGTCGTGGCCTCGGGGGAGGGGAGGGGACACATCTACGCGGAGCGCACGCGCAGGCGAATCCGAGGGGAGAGTGGAGGGGCAGGGGAAACGTTGCGCGCGGGGAAGCACAAAGAGTAGAAGTCACACGCCGTGGTGGGGGACTCCATCAGCGTGTTGCGATGGAGGAAGCACCAGGTCTGCTTCCAAAAAGCGGAGAAGTTACACGCTGACGGGCCCTCAACTGTAGCGTGTCATTGATCTGACTTCTCCCTCCCGAGCCAGAAAGTGCGCGGGCACTCGGCCGCCAGGCGCCACGCATAGACGCTGCCGCTGCTCCGCGACTTCACCCGCAGCCAGTTCTTCGGCAGCTTCGGCAGGTGGTCGAACTGAGCCTCGGGGGCGCGACAGTCGCGGTAAGCCTCGGGATGCCTCTCGGAAGTCTCTGGAGGCCTCCAGAGGCCTGCATAGGCGTGCGGGCTCGAGACCCTTCGGGGCCTCGGGGAGCATGCTGGATCTTTGTTACGATTTCGCTGAGAGGTTGATTCCGAAAGTCAGAGGGGTCCCTCGGAGGGCCTCCGAGGACCTCGAGCGGGCTTGGCCCTCGAGGGGGGGCGGTCTAGCAGGACCTCCTCCTTCTCCTCCAACCTCCTGCATCCCTTTGCCTTCAAAAATAGCTCCTCCCTGTCGTATCCCTAGACGTGTCAGTAAGGCGGGCTCGGCGTTTCGCCTGAAACGCCCTCAACGCTTACGATCTGAGAGGTTGTAACTTGCAACAGCTTCGAGGATTGAGGCCGGCCGTTTTCGACGTAGAATTCCCACCTAAGCGCCGCGCACACTCATTCGTTTGGTAAAGTGAAACATGTTCAAGGAGGTAGGAGATGGAGGGCTCTCGCTATAGCAACGCACACATTAATTCCAAAAGCTTGCAGCAGCTTCAAGGATGGAAAAAGGACATGTTCTGGATGCGGCTCTCGCCATAGCGCCGCGTACACTCGTCCTAACACTCGGCAGCCGTATCACATCTCGGAACAGGTTGCTTTCAAAATTGCCACCTCGCCCGACGACGACGACGAAGATAACGATGACGATGACGATAACGTCGTCAACGTTTCGCGCACATTCGCCTGCTTGGTGCGACTGTTTGCAGCAGTGCGTCCAATGGGAGAGGAACTCCACCTGCCTGAAACAGGCGCCAAAAAACAGCCAAGATCCACTCCATGGGGGGGCAGGGGGGGGGCGAGGGCCCGCGCCGATCGGCAAACAAAAATGAATAAAGGCGATCACCTTCGCACGCATTCGTCTCAAAAGTTTGCAGCGAAATGGCGGATGGAAAAGGGGAGCGTTGTCATCATGCTGCTATCGCCCTCGCGCCGCGCACGCCCACTGTGCCAGTGTCTTCAAAACGTGTTCAAAGGTGAGGGGGGTCCTCCTCCTCCTCCTCCTCCTCCTCCTCCTCCTCCTCCTCCTCCTCCTCCTCTCTCCTCCTCCTCCTCCTCCCCTCCTCCTCCTCCTCCTCCTCCTCCTCCTCCCCCCTCTCCTCCTCCTCCTCCTCCTCTCCTCCTCCTCCTCCTCCTCCTCCTCCTCCTCCTCCTCCTCCTCCTCCTCCTCCTCCTCCTCCTCCTCCTCCTCCTCCTCCTCCTCCTCCTCCCTCCCTCCTCCTCCTCCTCCCTCCTCCTCCTCCTCCTCCTCCTCCTCCCTCCTCCTCCCTCCTCCCTCCTCCTCCTCCTCCTCCTCCTCTCCACAATTACTCACTATGAATACGACTCTCCCTCTTCCCCTGATGACGGCCTGGGAGTGTCCGACCCCCCCGCGTACTGTTTTTACACACAGGTTTCCCCGGAGTTGGGTTTTCGCCTGCATTTGTTTCAAAATGCTGCTCTCGCTGAGGCGCCGGCCTCATTTTCGGGCCCCGCTCGTTCCGAATCGTGCTCCCGCTGCAGCGCTGGCCTCATTTCCGTGCTTCCGCTCGTTCCGAATCGTGCTCCCGCTGCAGCGCTGGCCTCATTTCCGCGCTTCCGCTCGTTTCGACTCGTGCTCCCGCTGCAGCGCTGGCGTCATTTCCCGTGCCATGCCACGGCATGCACTGCAATGCTAGGTTGATACTACGCTTTGCGGTGCTCTTCTACGCCATGCCATGCCGTGCTCTACAATGCATCGCGTACCCATCATTGCCCTGCTCGACATCCGACTGAGCGAGTCGAGAGGGGATCTGCGCCATGGTAAGGGATGGGAGGGAGGGGTAGGATGTCAGATATGACGCGAGCGTACCTAGCTTGTCCTCCTCCTCCTCCTCCTCCTCCTCCTCCTCCTCCTCATCCTCCCCCCTCCTCTTCCTCCTCCTCCTCCTCCTCCTCCTCTTCCGCCTCCTCCTCCTCCTCCTCCTCCTCCTCCTCCTCCTCCTCCTCCTCTTCCTCATCCTCCTCCGTCGCTTTCAACATGGTGACGTCCGCATTGGCATTCTTCAATCACTCCACGGATTTGGGGGGGCGCTTCCTTTTCCAAAGCGGGGCTCTCGTCTTGGCGCCGTGAACCGTTGTCAAAATCCTGGAACAGCTTCAAAGGTCGAGCATATGTCGTTTTCAATATGGGGCTCTTGCATCAGAGCCGCGCCTATTTGTTTCTCTAGCGTAACGCTCGCGGGACACAGAACTGTGTGCGTTTCAACGTGGGTTTCGTGCTGATGACTTTGTGCAGGTTACATCCGGTCACTTCAAAGCATGAAGCGTTTCGCGGACCCAGGGCGGGTTAGGCGGACGCCGCGGTAGCCAGACCATGACGCGCCAGCCTTTGGGGCACCTCGTCAGGGCACATCTGGGGAGGTATAGGTCTCGACCTGTGACACCTGGGAAGGTGTAGGCCATGAGCGCGCAGCATGCATCAGGGGGGGAATGTCGACCTGTGCATGTCGCTCATTGGGGAAATGCCGGCCAAGATGCGCGTCAGTCGTAATACTAGCGCCACAATTTGCCGGAAGGGCCACGGTTTCTGGCGGAACCGACATCGAATCGGTAATCGCCCTACTTGGCATCCTATCTATCATTGCACCGGCCTTGCAGACGTGCTGCAACGGATTTCTGCGTGGATTTCTGCCCGAAAAAGCGCGTGAAAAACGACGTGAATTTCGCGTGGCCTTTTCTTAGTCTTCATTCCTGGCCCAAAACAACTCGCGCGAAATTCACCTCGAAATGCGGCACGAAATTCCCCAGGACGCTCCAGGCCCATCCCTGTCGTTTTCCGGACGAGATCCGCTCTCCGATGTTGGCGCGATGATATCTACCATATTTCTCGACCCACTACTGCGTCCCCCACGCAGCCTTCCTCATGCTAGCCCCACCGTTTGCCGGCAGGGCCACGGTCTCTGGCGGAACCGGAACCGAATCGGCAATCGCCCTCCTTGGCATCCGTCTGAATCTATCCACCAGATATCTCGATCCAGCACTGCGCGCCCCACGCACGTCTTCCTCGCCCTGCGCCGCGGAGACGCCGTCGGGGGGGGGGCGCGGCGGCCCGGCCCCTGCGCGGGAAGGAGAGCGCCGACGCCTGCGCAGCCCTCTGCGGCCGCGGCGGCGTGGGCGCCAGCAACTGCGGCAACGCCAGGGGACGAGGGGGGCCGCCGCTGGGGCGCTGGGGCCATCACGCGCAAGGCGGTATTCGGGTGTAGCTTCAAGTCGGGCATGTCCCTCTACGGGAGGAAAATTCAAAGATGGTACAAACATATCCGGACGATTCTTCTACTACTCTGCATAGTTGTTTCGAATATGTTTTGCCATTTGTTGTTCAACATCCGCCTGTAGGGGGACACGCCCGACCTTGAGTGTAGCTGGTGAAAAATGGAGTGGTCGGATCCGCCCCCCGTGCCTTTCTTCCTTGGGGATTGGGGGTTGACTGCCGGGGCCCCCGCCGGCAGCCGCTGCGGAAGACGCCGTGGCAGTCGCCGGCGTGGCGTCGCGGGTAAACGCCTCCTGTCGGGCAGGCCGGTGCCTGTCCTGTCTCCGGACCCGGGCAGACGCCGCCCACGGCCTGACTCGCGGCGAAGGATGACGAAGGAACAAAACATACCCATTCCCATAAAGGGGGGCGGAAGGGGGCCATGGGCGCGCGTTATCAGACGGGGGCTCCCGCTCGAACGGCGGCGCCCCCCAGGATCCGACAGCCCGCGTCCGCGCCCATGGCCAGCCCCCCTCCCTCCGACCCCTCCATGGGCGTAGGCGCGCGTTTTTCGCTCGCCAAGAGAAGTGCCACGCGCAGTGCCCTGGGCCAGCGCACTCGCGCGACAGTTCTTCGCGTTCGGCCAGGAATGCAACGCCCGGGCTCGCGCGCAGGATGTTTTTTCTGCGCGACGTCGTCAAGGTCCACGCAAAGCGCGACGGCGGCACCTGTTCGCGGGGCCTTGCCCGCGTTGACGCGGGTCTCGGCTGCGTCGGCGCAGGGCCGCTCGTCGCGCCTCCATCGCCCTGTCGGGCTGGGCCACTGCCGGAGCTCGATCCGGCGTTCGGCGCGCTACTGCCGGGCCGACCTGTCGGAGCTGCCTGGCGGGCAACCGCGGAGGCGGATAGCTTCACAGAGCTTTCCACAGCACTGTCCACGCTGTCTTGCGACATTCACGGATGTTCTCGTCTGGGCGTCGTCTGAGGCCCAGTGGCCACGCAGACTCCGTTGGGCTTCAAAACATCGCTAACGGTCGCGCGGTCTCCGAGTGGAAGGCCTCGCAGACCCATCCGCGCCACCCAAGAACAACGGCGATATTCCCCCGGGCGAGAGGGGCGCCCCTGACAGGCAAAGCAGGAATCGTAAAGTTCACCCTCGCCGCGGCCACACGGCAGATTATCGGAGCAATTTTCGCACTGCCTTGGTCTGGCACTCTGCATGCGCGCGTCCGTCAAGATCGACAACTGCAGCATCGGCCAGAACGCGAGCAGTGCCCTTGCCAACGATGGCGCGACCCTGGCTAGCGTAGAATGCTTTCACCGCCTCAACGTCGGCGGCGCGCAGAGTCTACAGAATTTCAGGGTTGGTCGGATCGGGGGCCCTGCTGCGCAAAATTCTCCAGGGCCCCGGTCTGGACATCGACGAGCGGGTCGCCCTGCGGCATCGGGGCGGGGCCCCAGGAGGGCCCGCAGCGGGAAACGGAGGGCCCGTCGGGACAGCGTCATCCGCTGCAGGAAGTCCCCTCCCGCTCCGGAGATGCCGAAGCTGCAGCACGGGGGCTCAGAAACTACGGAGGGGCCCTGTATAGAAGAGAAAACACATAAACATAAACTTTTGGCCCCAGAGCGGATCCAAGAAATCCAGCGCGGAACGCCAAAAGTTTACGCGCAAGGCGTTTTCTTCTCCGATCACACCCGCATGTCTCCAGGTGCTTCTGGACCCAGTCGCTCAGCAAGTCATAGTCCAAGACGACTGTGAACCGCGGGGTTGCCCATATTCCGGATCGGCTTGCATCGCGCGCGCTGCTGGAGCGCGCCGCTCGCCGTCTTGCAGATCTCGGACTGCCCGCGGCAACTGGGCTGAGAGATGCAGATCTCGCGGCGGTCGTCGCCGCCATGGGCGGCCATCAGTTTCGTGGTCTCAGTGCCCCGGGGCTCCCAGTCAGGGCCCTTGAGCGTCGCGTGCGTCATAGTTGTAGGTGTATCTGCTTCGCGGGGATCAGCGAATGGTTTGATCTCCCCCGGCGGGGGTAGATCGACGTCGCCATCGTCGCTGGCGGGTCTCGACAGTGGGCGCGAGGTCCGTCGGACCTGGCGCCTCCGTCAGGCTCGATGCTGGAGCAACCGAGGCTGCGGCGGCAGCTGCCTGACAAAAGTGGGCGCTGACCACCTCCGCGGGGCTAGAACTCTTGCACGTTGCGGGCATCGGCGCGTCGTCCTCCGGTGCAGAGTGCGCCCCTGCCTCGTCTTGATACTCGAGGCTGGCCTGGTATTCGAAGGCATCGCGGTCGCCCGCGATGACGTCGCACGGGGCTTTGCCAGGCCGCTGCGGGAGCGCGACTTCGATGGCCTCAGCCTCGGCGGTGCTCGGAAAGGTCCAAACTGTGACACTGCGTCGCAGAATTGTGGCGACGTGAACGCTGCACTGCGGATGTGTGGGCTTGGCACTCCACATGATCATCCCGCGCTCGA
>CAUYUJ010020460.1:112419-127163 GCA_963575745.1 Prorocentrum cordatum
GCCTTCCTCGTATAAGGCTCGCCCTTTTGAATCGTCTCAGGCTCTCGAGGATGTTACTACAGTTGCGACCTTGACCTGCCATGACACACCCATGGTGGAAGTGTTTCAGGGCTTGCCTCCTTCGGTTGAGGCACCCCTTTCATTTTCTACCGAGGGTGGGTATGTTCATCACAACGTCGGCGTTGCTGATATAGGAGCATCCCAGTCGCTTGGGAATCATACACATCATGTTTGCACGGCTGAGCCTCCTTTTGAGGATCGCCTTGATAGTGTTGGATGTTTGGCTGAGCCTCCAGTTGCCGAGGCTCGCCACGACGGTACCTTAAGGAGTGGCGAGGCCTTTCTCGCTGTCATGCCGTCCCTCAGCCAGTCAATTTGCAGGGATGGGGATCGTGTTGCGGAGGAGCCTCCTTCGGTTGAGGCGCCTCAGGTTGCGATCGCCTGCACCTGTGCGATTGATGTCGATGGCGGTCTTGATTCGGTGCCTCCTACATCACCTTGTGGGCCTCCCTCGGTTGAGGCAGCCTGTCTTTTGAGGCTGTCTCCTGGGGTCGAGGCGGATGAGGTTACGACGAATTCGGCGCCTTTTGATTTCGACGGCTTCCGCTGTTTTGCGGACGGTGAGCTTGTAATTTCCGAGCTCTGCCTGAAGCCGTGGCTGATTTCCCCTGCCGTCCGCGTGGCGTCGCGGCTGCGCGCTGCAGGGGGCTCTACTGCGGTGCGTTGTATGCCTGTAGTTTCTGCTTTACAGTGCGACTCGTCACGTTGATCGTGGGACTGCCACTCGCGGCGTCGCTCGTAGCAGCAGCGCTTGTGGGTGGGTCCGTCGCCTTGTTTTCCAGCCTGCCTGTCAATCTCTACGGAAGCTTGCCTGTGCAGTCGCATACAGCAATACAGCAATCCTCCTAATCCTCCTCCTCCTAGTCCTCCTATTCCTCCCAAATCTTCCAATCCTCCTCCTCATCCTGCTCCTCCTCCTCCTCCTCCTCCTCCTCCTCCACCTCCTCCTCCTACTTCTCCTTGTAATCCTCCTCCAGCTCCTCATAATCCTCCTCAAAATTATCCTAATCCTCCTCCTCATCGTCCTCCTCCTCCTCCTCCTCCCCTCCTCCGCCTCCTCCTCCTCCTTCCCCCAATCCTCCTACTCCTCCTCTCTCTCCTCCTAATCCTCCTCCTAATCCTCCTCCTCCTATTCCTCCTGCTCTTAATCATCCTCTTCCTCCTCAACCTCCTCCTCCTCCTCCGAATCCTTCTGATCCTCCTTATCCTCCTCCTCCTCCTCCTCCTCCTCCTGCTCTTAATCCTCCTCTTCCTCCTCAACCTCCTCCTCCTCCTCCTCCTCCTCCTCCCAATCCTCCTGATCCTCCTTATCCTCCTCCTCCTCCTTCTAATCCTCCTCCTGCTCCTCCTACTCCTCCTAATCCTCCTAATCCTCCTTTCTTCTCCTCCTCCTCCTCCTCCTCCTCCTCCTAATCCTACTCCTTATTCTCCTCCTCCTGCTCCTCCTAAACCTAATCCTCCTCCTCCTCCTCCTCCTTCTCCTCCTCTTCTGGGCCTTTGGGGGCGTCCCCTCTCGTGTCACAGCTGGACGCGGCTCGGCCAAACGGGCGCCGTTTCGGACCAGATTAAGCAAGCCTCGAACCGATACCTATCCCTAAGAGTTGGTTGGGCCTGTCCCCCTGCAGGCGGATTTTGGACGTGAAATAAAACATACAAAAAAACAGATTCGAATAATACTCAAAAATGGTCGAGCAAGCCTCCTCATATTATTTCTGACTGTTTTGGAATATTCCTCCTGTACAGGGGCACGCCCGACTTATCCCTAAGATCGGCAAGCCAACAGCGATGACAATCCTCTCTGGGATGTGGCCTCAGAAAACATGAGGGAGCCCGCAAGATCTGCATCGGCATCCGGGGATGCCAATCATACGCAGGGGTAGAGGGGGCGATACAGTCGGCCCGTATCATAAGACTGCGCGAAAAGGATGCAAGGGCCCCGGACGCCCATCTCGAAGTTTCGAGCGGAGCGCGACCAACGAAAGTGGCCAAGGAAGGACCGAGGAGTCCGAGGAGGCAAGGATGCAAGGGTACCCTTGGGAAGGTTGCCCATCCTTTCTGTGCGGGTTGGCTGCATGTTTCAAGCTGGTAAAGATTGCGATCGGCGCCAGCTGTGTGCCCGGGCCGGTCCTGGCCGGGGCTCACCCTGGGCCCCTGCCGTGCTGCGCTGCGCTGCTGCGAATTATCGGCCAGGGCCCGGGCTCAGTTTCACACGCGGGGAGGTCCCGAAGGAAACGGGTCCTGGACCCGGGGCCTGACTTCGCATGACGACGAGTAGGCTTTTTGATCGACGCGCCTGGGGCCTGGGACGGGCCCTGGAGGCCCCCAAAAGGGCACAACAAATCAAGGCCCACTTTCCCACAGGAGATCTTGCCGTCAAGGTAGCCCTGGGTGTCCAACCTCAACTTAAGGTCGGGTTGGCGAAAATGCCGCGGCTTGCGGCAAGGCGCGTACGTCACGTCGTGTGCGACGTGCCGGTTCTGGCACCCAGCTTTCCTTCGAGTGATCGTGCATCCACAAGGCGGCGGCCCTGTGGTCCAAGGATGCTCGAAAATATTTCTGGGATGGGGCATTTAAGTACAATGGAAGCAACATAACCTGATCTCTCAGAGGTCCCCCAGGCAGCTGTCTGGGGTAACCCACAGGTACCCATACCGCACTCCTCGGACATCTCACGGGGTGCCTTCTGACCAGGATTTCGAGGCGAATCCCCCGGTGACAACGAGGACCTCCCAGGAGGCCCAAAAAGGCGAAAACGAAGGAAGGGAGCGGCATGGGTACCTCGTCCTCCGCCGACTCCTGGCTCCATCTCTCGTACGGAGACCGCGCCGTGGTCTTGGTCTCCTTGGGCTTGCACGGTCTCCCCCGGGGCCGTAGGCGACCCGAGGAGAAGGAGGAGGAGGAGGTGGAGGAGGAGGAGGAGGAGAAGGAGGAGGAGGGGAAGGAGGAGGAGGGAGGAGGCGGAGGAGGAGGAGGAGGAGGAGCAGGAGGGAGAGGAGGAGGAGGAGATGGAGGAGGAGGAGGAGGAGGAGGACTTGAAATGATATGGCTTAAGGGGCGCCTTAAACCCGTACCACTCGACGTGAGGGTGCATGTGGGCTTGTGTGCCCATTGTAACCCTCGCAGGCACAAGTTTGTCCTCGTTGCGAGAGGGTAGGTTCCCGTGCCTCCCCATCGACCGGTTCCACGATGCAGCATTTTTCTGCCCTCATAGCGGCGACGGTCTGCCGCAGCATGCCCATCGGCAGGGGCGAGCATCTTCGTTAATTGCGCGGTAGTTCATGTTGTGAAGATGTAGCCTCACTTCCCCTTCTGCCGCGCCTGAAGTATGCTAAGCCACGTTGCCGAATTATTGTCCGATGAGCGTGGCCGAGGTTCTACGCTCTAGGGGGCACGAGTTGTCCACCACCTGCTGTGCTGATTGGCGAATAACCGCCCTAAGTTCCGCCCCGCGTCGCGCGGGACTTGGCTTCTAGCATGCGGGTCACTCGCAATACCGCGAGCCCACGCCATATGTTGCAAGCGCATGTCTGCAGCAACTTGCACGCACGGGGCCTCGCAAACATCACCGCGCGGAGACTATCATCCTTCTGGGGTCCTGATGAAAACGTGCCGACGGACACTTTTATGCAAATGTGTTTGGGGAACAGTGGCACGCACACCTACCAAGGACTCATGGGTTTCTGAGAAGCATGTCATCCGTGGTGCTTCGGGATGTTCGTGCGAGGCAGCGCCTCGGAAATTCCAGGGAAGCCACTTAACAACGCTTGGCGACGCTCTTCCGTGACCGTGCAAAGCGGAAGGGGCGATTAACAAAGTGGGTCCCCCCCCGCTCGAAGGAGGGGGAGACAACTTTGTTAACATCTCCCTCTCGCGACTCTGGGATGTCTCGGAATACGCCCCACACCTGCTGCAAATGAAAATGACACCAAGCGAATATCGGAGACTGTGAAAGTTGGATCGCCCCGATCCAGCCAGTCCAATGAGCCCCCCACCGTTCGAAGCAGGGGTGGGCGACTTTGTTAACATCTCTCTCTCTCTCTCTCTCGCGTCTCTGGGAATTCCAGTGGCCCCGAGGACGGGGTGGCCTGAGCAGGGCGGCCGAATTTCGTATCAATTTCGTTACGTCCGCCACTGCTTAGGAGAGTGCCCTGGACTCGGTCGGAGTCGGAATGGTGTGCCCTCTCAGCGGGTATTGGCCCGTAGGACTAATGCAAGGAATAAAACGCCGTTCAAATGCAACCGCGTGTTCCTCTTGACCTGCTCAAGAAGTGTTTTGGAACAGGTCCACATCCGAGCAGATGCCAATGTATAAGCTTCAGGGTCATGAGTGGTGAAGAAG
The DNA here is from genome assembly GCA_963575745.1 of Prorocentrum cordatum. Classification (NCBI taxonomy): domain Eukaryota; class Dinophyceae; order Prorocentrales; family Prorocentraceae; genus Prorocentrum; species Prorocentrum cordatum. The sequence goes on from CAUYUJ010020460.1 coordinate 116,819, forward strand.
TCTCCGGCGAGACGCCGGACACGCCCTAAAAACTGGCCTCGGGGTGCGACAGGGAGTTCTTCACAAGGAAAAGGAATTTAGGAGGAGGAGGCCGAGGAGGAGGAGGATTAGGAGGAGGAGGACGAGGAGGAGGAGGAGGATTAGGATTAGGAGGAGGGGGAGGAGGAGCAGGAGGAGGACTAGGATTAGGAAGAGGAGGAGCAGGAGGAGGAGGAGGAGGAGGAGGAGGAGGAGGAGGGCGTTGGCAAGACTGGGTTTGGTGGGATCTGGTTTAATGACGTGTACCAGGGGGTCGCCCCCCCCCGCTCCTTTCCACTCACCGGAACTGCCGTCACCCAAAACACACCAGCTACATCAGCCCTGGCTTCATCGGCAGCCCTGGGTGCATCGGCAGACCTGGTTTTAAACCGAGGCCCTGGCTATACCCGCCCCTCTGGGTTCCCGACACTATCACTGACCCGTTCCCTTTGTCCGGGGCCCTGGCTATACCACCCGAAGGAGATCTGACAAGGGGGGCCCCAGGAGGGTGCGTGTTCCAGCCGGAGCGTCTGCGCCGGCGCCGCCAGCCTCTCTGGCCAAAGCAGGCACCCCAGTCCCACCCTGCGTGCAGTGCGGATGGGCCGGACTGGGAGGGGAAATGATGGCGAGGAGGGGTGAGGAGGGGGGGACGGGGAGGAGGAAAGGGAACGAGGGCGGAGAGAGGGACCAGGAGGGAGATGTAATGCGATGATGATCATGATGACGATGGTGGTGGTGATGATGATGCTGATGCTGATGCTGATGCTGATTTTGCTGCTGCTGCTGATGATGATGGTGATGATGATGTTGCTGATGATAATGAAGATGTTGCTGATGATGCTGATTTGCGTTCTCAAGCGCAGCCGAAGTCTACTCGTCCGAGCCACAATCAGTAGTCAGCGAACCACGCTCCGCACAGATCTGACTCGCAAGGCTCAGGTGTCCATCTCCGACAAGAGACTGAACATTAATTCCATCCAATGCCTGGGCAACGCTGTATAGTTGCTACATCCAGAAAGTTGGTCCATCACCACAGCTGGGAAATAGCTCCCCGGCAGGGTGAGATCCCCCTGCCCGCACCTGAGCGACGTGCTGCAACTCTGCTCGCCACCCGTGCCGGGTGCTGGCGCAATCGCCAACAAAAAACACAGGACAACTAAACCAGCTGTACGCGATACGGGCGAAGCTGAGCAGCCAGGAGCCACGCACATCCAGAGGAGCGAGCGGTGCAAGACTCACTCTGGGATTGCACAGCTGCACAGTGCAACCATCGAGTCAGCGGCATGGATATGGGCAAAACAAGCCAAGGGGCTCCACCCCTCCACCGTCCGCCCAGTTCCAGCTGCGAAGTGCTAGGTCGAGTTCCACGGCATCCTCTGACAAGATGAGCCGACACAACCTGATTGCTGAATGGGGCCCTGGGACACACAAGTAACAGGATTTCCCCTATGTTCCCATATGTTCTGGGTTTTTGGCTTCCCCCCCCCCCACCTTCCATATTTTCCCATACATTCTGGGGAATCGACGATTGATTGTGTCTGTGTGTGTTTTGTTCCCTCCTGAATTGCATGTATCGCGCCCAACTTGCTGCGTTCCAGACGGGCGAGGCTGGGCGTTCAAGGACCAAACCCAGAGCGGCCAGTGCCAGCTCCATCTCGCAAGCTGTCCACTCCAGAAAATGCGCCGAGTGTGCGCCCCTCCGAGGTGAATAAAATACTCATAATCAGAACGAGCAGTGCAAGGCTCATTCAGTCGTAGGCGGTGACGCGCGCGAGCACCTGTGCACGGCTGCACGACAAAGTCGCCCTCCAGCGCACTGGGACCAGACCCGGATAAAACATGGAGGGGGGCTCCTTCCGCTGCCCGCCCTTCCTGTTCCCCCGACTCTGAAGGCCCACCTCGTGCTCCACAGCGTCTGCACGGCCCGGTGGGAGCAAGAATGTTTTAAAGGGCGCATGGGAGACACCTGCCAAAAGGTGAGCGAGCGAACGAGATCGAGGATGGTCCTAGCGCGTTGGCAGACACACATCGCGAAAGCTGTTTGCTTCCAAGCGAGACTAGGAGGTGGCCGCGCAAGGTTCTCATTTCTCACCACTGAAGTCTGCGGGCATCTCGCAGCTGCCAGAGCACCCAGAATTGCCCTCGGGGCCCTCTGAGGCGAAGGCCTTGTCCAGGACCTCGTCTGGGGGCAAGTGGGCGAGCACCCGGCCCCTCTCGACCTTCGCATCGAAACTGGCGAAGTTCAGAACCGCATTGCTGACACCCTTGCCCGCGTCCAGGCTGTAGGTGTTCTTGCGGGTGGGGCAAGCGGCCTTCGGGGCGTCGCTGTGCGCGCCGATGAGGCCGCGGCCTAACACCTTGAGCTGCTTGTGGGGGCATGAATTCAGCGTGGCGTACCACGTGCCCATGGCCGCACTGTTGAACACAGCGAGCTCCGATTTGCTCACCTTAACCGCGAAACCCGCGCCTTTGGGGTAGTCGTTCGGCGAGCCGACGCCCACCCAGTGCCGCGCGTCGTCGGCCTTGTCCTTGATGATCTTCGCTGGGCCGATCACGGTGGGCTCGTCCTCGACGGCGATCTGCTTTTGCTTGCGCTGGGTGCCCCACTCGAGGTCGCCGTACTTGACGTCGTCAACGTTGGCGAATTGCCGGGACTTCTTCCGCAACTCAGGGGTGTCCACAACCCCCCTTCACTCGCACTCGTAGGTGTCTACCTGCGCCTGCAGGCGCCTTTCCAACTCTTCGCAATGGCCGAGCTTGTCATCGACAACAACTTCCTTCAAATGCTCGATGCCACCCTCGAAACCCTCCACCCACTTCGAAATCCGCGTGAGAGGGTCTGCCTTGTAGGTGTAGTAAATCATGATCCAGTCGATGTACTTGATGCAACCGTCGCCTGAGAGGTCTGGCAAGAAGAGCGCAGCGTGCTTCGGCGAGGTTCCGCGGTTGCCGCCGGCATGCAAATTGTAACCCGTGGTTGTCGCCACGAGGCCGATGTCCTTGCCTTGGGCCTCTGCGCACTCGCGCATGCAACTGGAGACGCCCATCTTAAACTTGTGCGGGGCCCGGAAGCCCTTGTACCGATGCTCGACGCGGTGGCCCATGCCCGCGGCGTCCTGCTGGCCGACGCGACAACAGCTGGCCCCGACGCACGTCTTCACGGCGCGGAGGGCCTTCCCGTGGGTGTGCCCAGACTCCATGCCCTCGCAGTCGACTTTCGCTGCAACCTTGCCGTTAGCAGAGATAAAGGACGTCTTCCCATAGCAGAGCTCTTCCCAAATGGAAAGCAGTTGCCGCGTGTTGGCACCGAATAGGCCGATGCGCTGGGCACCCGTCACCTTGGTCCACAAGTTGTACTTCTTGGCTACAGTGCCCATATGAGAATCATCTCGTCCGGCGTGATCTCGCCAGCGGGCACCCTGGGGATTTGGGAGTACTGCCGGCTGCGCTGGATGTTGCCCAGGAAGCTGTCGCTCGTGTCCTGCAGCTGCTTGAGCCCATCCTCGGTGGGGTTCTCCTGCCACAGGGAGGCCAATATGGAGCCGACGACCTGTTTGCAAACCTCGTCGCCCGCTAGCGCCTTCTGGAGTTCCGCAGTACTGCCCCTCCTGGCGCACGTCTCGACGACCTCTTCGTAGGTCTTCAGCTCCTTCACCTTGATAATCTCAAACAGCTCCTGGCGCGTGAAGGGGAAGTTGAGGCTAGTGCCGGTGAACGCCTTCTTGCCGCACTCCTGCAACGCCACCTGCATAATCTTCGGCGCGAAGCCTGGCATCAAGACGCAACCGCCAAAACCAGAACCCGCGATCGTACAGCGCTTGACGTCAGCCATCGTAGCGCAGTCCTTCTCCTTCGCCGCGTCGACAATGTCCTTCTTCATGACATTGTGGCACAAACAGACGACGGCGTCGCCGCTCAAGTCTTCCGCGTTCTCTTCCGAACTGCCTCCCATGAACAGGTCGACTGGTTACCCACATTGTCCTGCTTGGCGAGCCTAAGTAGACTGAAGTCGTCGTCGACATTGCCCACCAAGAGACCACCCTTCAAATTCTGGGCCCCATCGTGAAAGACAAGTTTCCGATACAGGCCGCTGAACGGGTCCGTCTGCAAAGTGAACGAAACTCCAAGCATCTCCGAACTGCCGCTTGAACCAGACATCGAGCGAACTCCCGAAGGAGGCCACGTCGACGCCAAGTAACTTAAGCTGGGTGGATATGTCACTGCCCCGGTAGAGCGGTGGCTCGGGAGAAGCATCCTTGTCTTTCTTGGCTGCTGTTGGTTTTGAGTTCAAGCCCCACGTCGCATCTTCGAAATTCTTCGCCAAGACAGACGCCCGGCCCCAGCCGGGAGCGATCGGCCCGCAGCAGACGCCCTTGTAGCAAGCCACCTCGCCCAACGAAGAGATGTTAGGATCGCTGCTCTGCGTGCGATCGTCGACCACCACGCCGCCGCGCTGGCCCACAGCCAAGCCGCTGTTGCGGGCCAGCTCGCCACGTGGGCGGACGCCGACGCTGGCGACCAACATGTCTATCTCCAATAGGTATTCCTCTGAGCCGCACGCCCTTCAAGACGCCTTTCGCAACTACGATTTCTCCTATGCACGAGAACGTGTGGACTGTGATAGTCACGTCTTCGATCTTCTTCCCCAGGATACTGCCACCTCCCTCGTCCAGCTGCGCCGGCATCAAGTACGGGGCCATCTCGAGGACATGCGTAGCCTGTTCCAAGTCGTAGACCGCCTTCGCGGCCTCTAAGCCCAGGAGGCCTCCGCCGATGTCAGCAGCCTTGGTCAACTTCTTCGCGAACAAGACCATCCCCTCGAGATCCACGATCGCACGGTACACAAACGCGCCGACGGCGTCGCTGCTCAAGCCCTACAACGGCGGCCCCAAGGGATAGGAGCCTGTGCAGATCACGCACGCATCGTACTTCATCTCCTCCGTGGCGTTGGACTTCACGTTGCGCAGAGTAACGCTACAACCATCGCGGTCGATCTTCTCTGCCCGAACGTTGGTTTTACGTGGCCTTGTGCTCCATGAGCCACTTGCTGTCGCACATGCTGAGCTTTGAGGCATCGCGGTGCTCGAAGTACTCCGTAAGATGCACGCGGTCGTAGGCCATGTGTGGCTCCTCGCCCGCTACGGTGATGTCCAAAGCCCCATCACCGACCATGCCCACGAGCTTCACGCTGAAATCATGACCGACTGGGCCGTGGCCGATCACCATGACACGCTTGCCGTGGCGCTGAAATCGCGGGCACGCTTCAACCCCAGCAGGCAAGCTGGTCGCCTCAGGCTTCGTTTGCGCGGCCTTCGTTGCCGCGAAGGCGTCCTGCAGCCCCAAGGAAGGCTTCGTGGGGGCCTCGGTTAGCCGTGCGAGCTCCGCCTTCAAAGCCCTGAGCTCGTCCTGCGCCTTCTTCAGCTCCTCGCTGACGGGCACCACTGGCTCCGGCCCCACCGCTCCCAGGCACCACTCGGGCTTGGTATACTCCTGGATCCAGTCTTTCTTGTGAATCGCCGACCAGAACTTCGTGGCGTCCCCCCCGGCCCAATCGAGCACGACCTGCTCGCCACCGGGGTGATCCGCAATTAAGCTGGTGGGATCGTACACCTTGCCGTGCAGCACCATCCAAGCGGAGTCGTTGGTATTGTGTTTCTTGATATCGCTCATGGGGATACCAGCCAGGCATGTCGCCAGCTGCCTGTTTCAGGGGAGTCTTTCGACCAACTGTCCCCATTCGAGAACTCAATCAGGTGCTGCTCTTGCTGGGTGGTCACGTAGGCAATCATCGGAAAACCGCCCATCTGGACGTGCATCTCGAACTTCTCTGTATCCCGAGGCTTGCTGATCATCGGCTGGCCGCCGAAGCGCGGCTCCTTAGATCGGACCTCCTCTCCCACGACTTGCAACTCGATCGGGTCAGCAATGTTCTTCATATACCACTTGCCAGAGATGGCCTGGAGACCCTCCTTGAAGCTCACGGGCGTGGACCACGGCATGACGGGCGCGAGCAGTATCTGCGGAGTATACGAGGTAACAACAAAGGCACCGCAGAACCAATAGATGGCTTGAGCCACAATGGCTACGGATGATGATGATGGTGGTGATGATGATGATGCTGCTGGAGACGATGATGATGACGATGATGATGATGCTGCTGATGATGATGGTGATGATGATGATGGTGGTGATGATGATGATGGTAATGCTGATGATGATGATGATGGTGATGGTGATGCTGATGATGGTGATGCTGATTATGGTGATGATGATGATGCTGATTATGGTGATGATGATGATGATGATGCTGATGATGATGATGATGATGATGATGGTGATGGTGATGACGATGGCGATGGTGATAGTGATGGTGATGATGATGATACTGGTGGTGATGATGGTGATGATGACGACGATGACGACGATGACGATGTTGATGATGATGACGATGACGATGACGATGATGATGATAATTATGATGATGATGATGATGATGATGATGATGATGATGATGATGATGATGATGATGATGATGATGATGATGATGATGATGATGATGATGATGATGATGATGATTCCCAACCAACCTGTGTTGTTGGGTCCTCGTTTTGAAGAGACGGTCCCCGCGTTCTCCTCCTCCTCATCCTCCTCTCCTCTCCTCCTCCCCCTCCTCCCTCCTCCTCCCTCCTCCCCACCTCCTCTGCGTTTCACCCACCCAGTACAGCGTTTCGTAGCCCCATAGGTAGCTCCACCGAAGGCCCCAGTGCCACCGTCCACATGCGCCCCCCCTCCACTCAGTACAATGCTTCGTGGCCCCATAGGGAGCTCCACCGAAGGCCCCGGTGCCACCGTCCACATGCGCCCCCCCACTCAGTACAGCGTTTCGTGGCCCCATAAGGAGCTCCGCCGAAGGCCCCAGTGCCACCGTCCACATGCGTCCCCCCCACTCAGTACAGCGTTTCGTCGCCCCATAGGGAGCTCCACCGAAGGCCCCAGTGCCACCGTCCACATGCGTCCCCCCCACTCAGTACAGCGTGGCCCCATAGGGAGCTCCACCGAAGGCCCCAGTGCAACCGTCCACATGCGTCCCCAACACTCAGTAAAGCGCTTCGTGGCCCCATAGGGAGCTCCACCGAAGGCCCCAGTGCCACCATCCACATGCGTTCCCCCCACTCAGTACAGCGGGAGTTCCACCGAAAGACCCAGTGCCACCGTCCACATGATTCCCCCCCAACCAGGACAGCGTTTCGTGGCCCCATAGGGAGCTCCACCGAAGGCCCCAGTGCCACCGTCCACATGCGTCCCCCCCACTCAGTACAGCGCCCCGTGGCCCAATAGGGAGCTCCACCGACGGCCCCAGTGCCACCGTCCACATGCGTCCCCCCCACTCAGTACAGCGCTTCGTGGCCCCATCGGGAGCTCCACCGAAGGCCCCAGAGCCACCGTCCACATGCGACCCCCTACTCAGTGCAGCGTTTCGTGGCCCCATCGGGAGCTCCACCGAAGCCCCCAGTGGGACCGTCCACATGCGTCCCCCCCACTCAGTACAGCGCTTCGTGGCCACATAGGGAGCTCCACCAAAGCCCATTCCCACCCAACCAATCCAGAATTTCGTGGCCCCGAAGGGAACTCCACCGAAGGCCCCAGTGCCACCGTCCGCATGCGTCCCGAAAACCCAACGTGGCATTTTTACCAACCCAATACAACGTTTCGTGGCCCCTTCGTGAGCTCCACCGAAGCCCCCAGTGGGACCGTCCGCATGCGTCCCGGAAGCCCAATTTGGCATTTTCGCCCACCCAGTACAGCGCTTCTTGGCCCCATAGGGAGTTCCACCGAAGCCTCCAGTGGGACCGTCCGCATGCGTCCCGGAAGCCCAATGTGGCATTTTCACTTACCCAGTACAGCGCTTCGTGGCCCCATAGGGAGCTCCACCGAAGCCCCCAGTGGGACCGTGCGCATGCGTCCCGGAAACCTTACTTGACACACCACTCACCCAGAACAGCGTTCCCCCCCACCCAGTGCAGCGCTTCGTGGCCCCGTAAGGAGTTTCACCGAAGAAGATGTTCACAATTGCGGTACCCACAACTGCATATAGTTGGGTCCTTCGCCAGGATAATGATGATGATGAGGCGGAGGAGGATCAGAAGGCAAAATTCAAAGAAAATGCAGAACGCACCGAGAAGCGCCTATCCGAAAACGGGTCGTGTTTTTTTGCCCGCCGTCGAAGAATCTGGCACAGAAAAACTGAAACATTCGTCAAACGAAGATGGCGGCAGATCCGATCAGCGCTGACAGGGCAGAACAATCAAATGCTGCGAGGCGGCAGGTCCGTCCATCGCTGCACTCAACACACGTCGCACCCTGGCGGCAAATACCCTAAGCAGCACAATACGACAATATGTTTGCCAGTGTGGGCCCCTCAAATAGCTAGTGGGGTATTGCACGGTGGAGGTGAAATAGATGTGTATATACATATATACATACACATATACACATGGTATGAAAGCTATGTGGTGCAAGCTGTGGTGTGTAAACGTTGCGGTGTGGGTTATGTGGGACAGGGTATGGAATGCAAGCTATGTGCTGTAATATACGGTGTGTGCACGTTGTTGCGTGAACGATATGATGACAACGATGTAAGCTATGCCGCGTGAGCCATCATCTTATGTGAGCTATATTGTGTAATATCGATGGTATGAGCTATGCAGTGAAAGCGAAACAGTGCAACCTCTATATATCTATGTATATACTAGAACCACGCGCGCGCTTCGCGCGCTTAGGTTCTAGCTGGCTCCAAAGACGGCATTAGCAGGCACGGGTCCGAGTCCGTGGCGTTCCCCCAAAGACTCGACGAATCTACCACCCGAACCCCAACACCCTAGAGGGAAAGCCCGAGCTCAGTAATCGAACTCCCGAACAGCCCAACACTACCATCCGAAACCAAACAGCCGAACTTTGATAGACTAACCCAACACCCTTACTCTGACAACCTCGCACTTACACCCCAACACTGATACCGAAAACCCTTGTTGGAGCGGTCTGGGAGGTTGTCAGGCAGTTTTGGAGCGTCTAGGGCTGCTTTGGGGGCCGCCTGGGAGCTCTCTTGGGCTGTTTTGGGGGTCTCTCGGGCTGTCTTGGGGCGCTCTTGGGCCGTCTTGGGGCTCTCCTGGGCCGTCCCGAAAACGGTATTAGCAGGCACGGGTCCGATCCCGTGGCGTTCCCCGAAATACCCGCCGAATCTATATCAACCGAACCCCAACACCCTAGACGGAACAGCTGGACCCGAACACCCGAATACCCGCACACCGTAACCCTAACCCCAACTCCGAAAATCTTACACCCGAGTCCTGATACCCGAACGCTAACATTCGAATCCGAACACCCCAAACCGAACACCCTAATTGACCCAAACACCGATCACCTGCACCCGAGCCCGAAAGCCCTAACCCAAGACTCGAATTCCCGCACAGCCCAAGACTATCAGCCGAAACTACACAGCCGAATTTAAAATTCAAACCCTAACCTAACACCCTTACCCTGACACCCTCACCCTTACACCCCAACCTTGACACCGAATACCCGAGCCCCAGGCCCGAACCCGAACATCTCAACAACCTGACCCAAACGTTCTAGCGCAACACCTTGACCGGAACACCCTGACTCCCCATCTGGCTCGTCCTTCAAAGCCTTCTCGCCCAGAGCTCCCGCTCGGGGCTGAGAGGGACAAGGAGAAAATCTGATGAATGTGGGGAGAGGGAGGGAGACGGAGAAGGAGGGGGCAGGAGAGAGGGAGGAGTGAGGACGATGGAGAAGGAGAGAGAAGGAGGCAAGAGGAGGAGGAGGAGGAGGAGGAGGAGGAGGAGGTGGGAAGAGGAGGACACCTGCGTACATACAGTCAGGTGCACACAGAGAGAGGCCCGTACAAACACTACCTGTGCGCGGGTCGTGAGTCAGGGGCATCTTGGATGCCTTTCGGTGCCTCGCGGAACGATTCTCAGGGACTCATTGGACGCCTCTGCGGGGCCTCCAGGGGGCCTCTCGGCGCCTCTGGGGGGCCTCTTGGGAGCTTCGGGGGTTCTCTTGGGGGCGTCCTGGAGGCCTCCCAGATGGTCTTGGCAGCATGTTGGGAGCCAGACGGCCCAAGATAAGGCCCCACGGCCCTTCTTGGAACCTTCTCGGGGCCCTCTTGGGGCTCCCTTGGGGCCCGCTTGGGGCTCACGCAGGCCGTCGTGGGGCCCTCTTGGGCCGTCTTGGAGCTGTCCTAAGCCGTCCTGGGGCGTCCTTGGGCGCCTCTTGGGGCTGTTTGGACACTCTGATATCCAAGGGA
>CAUYUJ010020460.1:137263-149763 GCA_963575745.1 Prorocentrum cordatum
TGGATGTTGGTGCTGGTGGTCATCTTTCGGCCGCCCAGGACGCCCGACAATTACCACCGTCACCGAGATGGGGATCATCTTCCCTCGGTGGAGGCACGCCGCCGATGTTGGTGATGGTGCCAATCTCGAGGTCTCTGAGGGTGTGGTCCGCGAATCTGCTCACGTAACTGTTTTCCCCGACGCCTCCATGCGTCGGAGGCGCCCATACAGCGAGGAAAGCGCAGGGCGGCGGGGCCGAAACCAGCGGCATGCAGCAGCCTTCTGAACCCCCCCTTTCCCAATCCTCCTCCCCTAGTCCGACCCGAGCAGGACAGCGCCGCCCCGGGCGCGGGGTCTCGCGGACACGGGGCTCACCAGCTTGATCTGGACTGGCCACCGAGGTGCTGCCTGGAAGGCCTGCTTTCCGCCGACGACGGCCTCTTGCGACATGGCCATAGATCAGACCCATTCGGTCAGAAGACGTGAGTAGAAGCATCACGTAGGAAGGCGTTGAATAGATTATATTTCCGCCCGACCCCTGAAGAAGAAAACCGTTCGACACGTGAAACAGCAAGGCGCTTGTTAGGAATATCGGAATCTTGGAATCCAAAAGTACCCTTTGTCAACTACCGATGGGCACTCAGGATCAGAAGGGGGACCGGCGACTGTATTTGCAGCGTGGTAGAATCGCACCAAGCACGTAGCGCAGTAATGGACATCAGCAACAACGCTCCAGGAGCAGTGGGCATGGGCATCATCCTATCTGCCGACGGGCCCGCTGGGGCCACGGCTTGGGCTTCTCATCGCGTTGCGATAGTCTCGTGGTAAAACTTCCACGCAAGAGCTCCAACTCTGCGGGACCTCTACGCAAGAATGCGGGAGTTCGAACAACCTTTTCGTTGAGCACGCTATGAGCAGCGACGAAGTAGGCTCCAAGGCATCCCTCCCTGCAAAAGCAATGCGAGTCCTTTTACCCCTCGAGCCCCCTGGAAAACCCCCAGAACGCCCCAAAACACCCGAAAACCTCGATCCTCGATCGTGACAACGACGACGATGGCAACGACGACTAACCCTCCAGGTTGGGATCCCTGGGTCTCGCGAGACCAATTCCAACCTCAAGGGGTGCTGTTGGGGTTCAGGTAACATGACCCTACGGGGATCGGGATTGGCTACGCGGTGCTGAGCTGCATTACTTTTCAATCTGGCTGTAAGCCCTGCTGTTGGCTCCACGGTGCCGACGAAGAGCGCGCAGGGGGGGGGCAGCCGCACAACCTGCACTCCTCGGCCCCGCGGGCCGCCCGCCCTGGTCAGGAGCGCAAGGCTGGGAGGTTCCCGGGGTCGCCCGACTTCGCGCAACCTTAAACCACCAAAGGTTGCGCATCGCGCCCGGGCATGCGCGACGCACAAGAATCGTCCCGCCCGCGCGAAGCGCAGTTAGGTTCGCGCCCCCTCCGAAGGACCTAGGCGCATCGCGCCCGGCGATGCGCGCCGCGCGTTTGTCTCCGCGCCATCGCCGAAGGGACAAGCTCGAGGCTCGAGGGGCCCACGCGCCTGGCAACGAGATCAAGCCACCTGTGATTCCTCCATTTGGCGCCTGCAGCCGTGAGAACAATTGCCAAGTCCATGGGTGCAAGACGTATGTTCGATACTCCCGTTCGCGCACTTAGTTGCACGTGTGGGAAATCCGTCGGCTGCATGTTAGATACCCCTCTTGGCGCGTTGGCGCCTACACATCCGAAAACTTGTGCCAAATGCGCACGTGCAGAACGCGTGCTCGATACTTATTCCTAACCATCCTGTGGCATTGGGTCCTCGCTTTGAAGAGATAGCGGCCCGCATCCCTCCTTCTCCTTCTCCTCCTCGCCCCTCATCCCCCTGCCATCCTGGCCTCTGATCTTCGCATGACAGCACCGCCATCATCACCATCCTCATCATCATTATCATCATCAGCATCATCAGCATCATCAGCATCATCATCATCATCATCATCATCCTCCTCCTCATCATCAGCATCAGCATCAGCATCAGCATCAGCATCGTCATCTTCACCAGCATCAGCATCAGCATCAGCATCAGCATCAGCATCAGCATCAGCATCATCATCATCATCATCATCATCATCATCATCATCAGCATCATCTTCATCTTCATCTTCATCATCATCATCATCATCATCATCATCAGCATCATCATGTGCAGCATCTTCATCATCATCCTCATCTTCATCCTCATCCTCATCCTCATCGGAATCATACTCATCCTCATCCTCATCCACATCATCATCATAATCATCATGATCATTAGCAGCATCATCACGACCATCAGCATCATTGGGATCATCATCATCATCAGCAGCATCAGCACCAGCATCATCATAATCATCATCATCAGCGTCATCGGCATCGTCATCGTCATCGGCATCGTCATAACCATCGTCACCATCATCAGCATCATCGGCACAATTAGCATCATCATCATCATCATCATCATCAGCATCGTCATCATCATCATAATCATCAGCATCATCATCACCATCATCATCATCATCTTGATCATTAGCATCATCATAACCACCATCAGCATCAGTGCGATCATCATCGGCAGCAGCATCAGCATCAGCATCATCATCATCATCAGTATCATCATCATCAGCGTCATCATCGTCAGCAGCAGCATCGTCATCATCATCGGCATCAAAACATCATCGTCATTACCATCATCAGCATCATCATCAACATCATCATCATCTCGTTATCATCAGGATCACCATCATCATCAGCAACAGCATAATCACCAGCACCAGCATCATCAACATGATCAGAATCCTCATAATCAGCAGCAGCATCGTCATCGTCATCGTCATCGTTATCGGTATCGTCATCATCATCAGCATCACCATCTTCAGCATCATCATCAGCATCACCACCATCATCAGTATCATCAGCATCAGGATCACCATCATCATCGTCAGCATCATCATTCTCATCGGCATCAGCATCATCAGCATGACCATCAGCATCATCATCAGCATCAGCATCATCATAATCCACATCATCATAATCAACAGCGTTATCACCATCAGCACCATCATCATCATCAGCATCAGCACTATTATCATCGTCATCATCATCCGCATCATCAACATCAGCATCATCCTCAGCATCAGCATCAGCATCATCATCGTCATCATCAGCATCATCATCGTCATCATCATCACCATCACCAGTATCGTCATCGTAATAATCATCATCAGCACCAGCATCCTGATCAGTATCATCAGCAGCACCAGCAGCATCAGCATCACTATCATCAACATCATCGTCATCAGTATCATCAGTACCATGGTCATCATCATCGTCATCATCATCATCATCATCAAGATCATCATCAGCATCATCATCATCACCACCATCATCATCATCATCATCATCAGCATCATCATCATCATCATCATCATCATCATCATCATCATCATCATCAGCATCATCACCATTATTACCATCCATATCCATGAACATCAGCATCAGAATCACATCATCAGCAGCATCATCACCATCAGCATCGCCATCGTCATCGTCATCATCGTCATCGCCACAATCATCAGCATCAGCATCACCATCACATCGTCATCGCCATCGTCCTCATCAGCATCACCATCAGCATCATCATCATCATCAGCATCGTCACAAGCGGTACCATCAGCATCATAAGCATCATCATGCTCACAATCATTATCATCATCATCAGCATCATCGTCAGCATCATCATCATCATCATCATCATCATCATCATCATTATCAGCATCGTCGTCGTCGCTATCGTCATCGTCATCTCCATTATCAACATAACCACCTCATCATCATAGTTTCATCATAACCAGCCGCGACGTCATCATCATCAACATCAGCATCATCATCATCATTATCATCATCATCAGCAGCAGCATCATCATCATCATCAGCATCAGCATGGCCGTCATGATCACCATCATCGTCATCACTCCCATTTCGGCACACCCCTCACACGCTTCGTGGAGCCATTGGGGGCTCCACCGAAGGCCCCCGTGCCGCAGCCCGCATGTGGGCTCCACCCCCGTTTCGGCACACCGCTCACATCTTCGTGGCCATTCAGAGAGTTCCACCCAAGGCCCCACTGGCGGCGCCCGCATGTGGGCGCCACCCCCGTTTCGGCACACCCCTCACACGTTTCGTGGCCCCAGCGGAAACTCCGCCTGAGGTCCAGGTGGCGCCGCCCGCACGTGGGCGCCACCCCGTTTCGGCACACTCCTCACACGTTCCGTGGCCCCACAGGAAGATCAGCCGAAGGTCCAGGAGGCGCAGCCCGCATGTGGGCGACACCCCCGTTCGGGCACACCCCTCACACGCTTCGTGGCCCAGCAAGGAGATTCGGCTAAGGCCCCAATGACGACAACCGCTTGTGGGCGACACCCCCGTTTCGGCACGTCCCTCACATGTGTCGTGGCCACACAGGGAGCTCCACCTAAGGTCCCACTGGCGCCGCCTGCATGTGGGCGCCACCCCCATTTCGGCACACCCCTCACACGCTTCATGACCCCACAGGGAGCCTCGCCGAAGGTCCAGATGGCGCGGCCCGCACGTGGGCGCCACGCCTGTTTCGGCACACCCCTCACACGCTTCGTGGCCACATGGGGAGCCCCACCCAAGGCCCCAGAGGCGCAGCCCGCATGTGGGCGCCACCCCCGTTTCGGCACACCACACACACACACACACACACACACACACACGCGCGCACACACACACACACACACACACCACACACACACACCACACACACACACACCACACACACACACACACACACCACACACACACCACACACACACACACACACACACACACACACACACACACCACACACGTTTCCTGGCCCCAGACGGAAGTCGGCTCAAGGCCGAAGTGGCGCCGCCCGCATTTGGGCGCCACGCCCGTTTCGGCGCACCCCTCAAACGTTGCGTGGCCCCATACTGAGTTCCGCCCAAGGTCCCTCTGGCGCCGACCGCATGTGGGCGCCATCCCCGGTTCGGCACACCCTTCACACGTTTTGCGGCCCCACGGGGAGCTCCGCCTAAAGTCTACGTTTCGCATCCCGCATGTGGGCGCCACACCCGTTTCGGCACACCCCTCACACGTTTCGTGGCCCCACAGGGAGATCCGCCGAAGGTCCAGGTGGTGCAGCCCGCATGTGGGCGCCACCCCCGTTTCGACACACCCCTCACACGTTCCATAGCCCCACAGGGAGGCCCAGCTAGCTAAAGCCTCACTGGCGCAGCACGCACGTGGGCACCACCACCGTTTCGGTACATCCCTCGCACGCTTCGTGGCTCCATAGGGAGCTCCAGCTAAGGCCCCCATGGCGCAGCCCGCACGTGGGCGCCACCCCCGTTTCGGCACACCCCTCAAACGCTTCGTCGTCCAATAGGGAGCTCCACCCAGTGCCCCAATGGCACCGCCTGCATGTCACGCGTTTCGGCACACACACACACACACACACACACTTACACACAGCACGCTTCGTGGCCTCACAAGGAGCTCTACCTGAGGCCCCAGTGGCGCCGCCTGCATGTGGGCGTCACGCCCGTTTCGAAGCACCCCTCGCACGCTTCGTGGCTCCATAGGGAGCTCCACTTAAGGCCACACTGGCGCAGCCCGCATGAGGGCGCCACCCCCGTTTCGGCACACCCCTCACACGCTCCGTGGCCCCAGAGGGAGCTAGCTCTGCCGAAGGCCCCAGTCGCGCCGCCCGCATGTGGGCGCCACCACCGTTTCGCCACACCCCTCACACGCTTCGTGGCCCCGTAAGGAGCTCCACCCAAAGCCCCATTGGCGCAGCCCGCATGTGGGAGACACTCCCGCTTCGGCGCACCCCCCACACGTTTCGTGGCCCCCGTTTCGGCAGGTCCCAGCCCCAACCAGAGAAATTTGCGGGGACCCTTGAAAGTCTATGCTTATGCAGTTGTGATGTTCGATTAGCGAGGCCACCCTGGAGATGGGCCTCCCTCTGACACGGGCCGCGACGCGCGAAGCGCCATCATCTTCAGGACCCTTGGGGGGGGTGATCCAAGGTTCCCTGCCTGACTGCTTGTCTTCCCTTCTTTGCTTTCTTACGGTCTAGACAACGAGCACGATCGCGAGCCCATGGATACGTCCCACGCGGAGCATTCCGCGCAAGGCCGCCCGGTATCCGCAGGATCGAGGCCGAGCAGTCCAGACCACGAGACCGTGGACATGTATATGTTCGCCGCCCACGCTTCTTATCTCTCCAATCTCGGGTCGGGCGAAAAGGGGGGATAGCAAAGGGGGGGTTTGAGAATCAGCTCACGTAGCTGATTTTCCCGGCGCCTCCCGGCGCCGGAGGCGGCTATGTATCGAGGAATGGGCCCCTCGGTGGGGCCGAAACCAGCTGCATGCAGCAAATTTCGTAACCCCCCCTTTCCCTATCCCCCCCTTTCGCCCGGCCCGACAATCCTTTCCCGCATGAGGTGCCTACTAGGGGATCCGCGCCGTGAAACAAAAACGACTGGGATTGCCCACTTGCCGCTGCATGTTACTCCAGGGTTCCCACAGGAACGCCACCAGACAGACTGGAAGGTCACAAAAAAGGCATCAAGGAAGGCCCCAAAAGGCCCCGAAGAGGACCTCCAGAGC
Organism: Prorocentrum cordatum; assembly: GCA_963575745.1. Taxonomy (NCBI): domain Eukaryota; class Dinophyceae; order Prorocentrales; family Prorocentraceae; genus Prorocentrum; species Prorocentrum cordatum. The sequence goes on from CAUYUJ010020460.1 coordinate 143,929, forward strand.
CCAAGACGGAAGAAGATCGCCCCACGATGCACCTAAGATGACCCAGGAAGCCCCAATGCGTCCCCGAGGGAGCAAAAAACGCTGAAAACAATTCATTTAGTGCTGTTTGCCTGTCCCATCGCTGGCCCCCAAGGTGCCCCAAGATTGATTCCAAGATGGCCCGAAAGGTCGCCCTGAAAGGCCCCAAGATGCCGCCCAAGTCGCCTGGAATGGCCCCCAGATGGCCCCCAGATGCCACCAAGACCTCAAGATGCCCTCCAGATAGCCCACAGGTAGCCCCACCAGAGGCCCCACGATGCCCCCGAGAGGCTCCAAGAGGCCTCCAAAGTGGGCCCAACAAAAACTGCCCCAACATAGCCACGGGATTGCTCAGCCCAGGGGCGTCGCGCAGCCGCTCAGACCTGATTATGAGGTGACCGTTCGGGCAGCCCTAGAAGAGTGACCACTCACTTGCCCTTCTTCTTACCGCCGCAGAACCTCTTGAGCGCCTGCTTGAACCTCTGAGCATCGCCGCTCGCCTCCATCAGCTCCTTCACGAGCCTGGCCTTGGACTCCTCCTTCGTGTTGGGTGACGGGAATCCGTCGCCACCCACGGCCATAGCCACCCACGCCTCCGCCGCCTCCGGGCCGTACTGGAAGACGGCGCGCGCGGCGGGCATGATCACGCCCAGGGCGTTCGGCGGCATCTGGCCCATGAGTGCCTTCATCGTGCCTCGCACCGCCAGCGCCCCCAGGGGCCAGGGCGGTTCGACCCCGGCCACTCCGACGGCGTCCAGCGCCGCGTGCGCCTGAGCTCGTACGCCGCCGGCCTCGTCCCAGACCTGCGCCAGCAGAGCCAGAGCCCGCGCTGGGGGGTCCAGCTGCGGGGCGGCCACCAGCGACAGGGCCGCACACAGCGCCAGCCGGAGCCCCCCGCCACCCTGGCAGAGCAGCGCCGCGGGCGCGTGCCTGCCCGCCTCGTGGACCAGCCGCGCCCACTCCTCGATCGCGGCGCGCTCCGCCGCCGTCGTCAGCACCACCTCAACGTCCACGCCGCCCTCGTCGCAGCTGCGCACGGCCGGGTCCGCCAGCAACCGCAGGCGCCGCGAGGCGCGCCCCTCCGCGTCGAGCTGCGCCCACGTGATCTCGCCCACGCCGCGCAGCAGCTCGGCCGTGAGGGCGGTCACCGCGGCTGGCTCCTGAGCCTCCCGCGCGCACCGGTGCACGAGCGCCGTCGTCACGCCAAGGAGAGGCGCCCTCGCGTCGGGGCGCTGTGTAAAAACACCAGCAACGAGCTGTGCCAGCGGCTTCAGCGCCTCCGCTGGCAAGGCCTCTGCGGCACGCGACAGCAGGGCCGCGAGGCCCTGGGCGTCCAAGTGGGCCTCCGAGAGGAAGGCCCAGAATGGCGCCAGCGCTGCCGCCAGGGCAGCCGCCTGCACGCCCGCAGCGTGGGACACGACCTCTGCGGCCCCCATCAGGGCAAGCTGTGCCGGCGAACCACTATCGCGGGCGATCGCCAGGCAGTCACCCAAGAGCCCAGCCGAGGCGTCTGCCCAGGACGCCGCCGCCACGGCTGCCGCCTGCACCAGCACCAACACCGAATGTGGCTGAAGCGAGCTGGATCCCCGCGACGACGACGCCTCCGACAAATGAGACCGCACGTCCCCACGCAAGGCTGCGGCCGCTTCTGGCGACAGGGTGCGCCCAGCACAGCCGAGGCAAATCTTCAGCAAGCAGACGACGCCCACATGGTCCTGCTTCACCCGGAACGGGTACGCAAAGCCCTCGCCCTCTGCGGGGTGCTCCTGGATCGCCAGGGAGGCCCTCGCCATCTGCAGGACGCGCGGGGCCAGAGAGGCCCCGCCTGGGTCCTGCAAGAACAGGGACATGTAGTGCGAGGCGCACATGAGGTAGGTTGCTGCCAGCTGCCGGTGGCAGTCGCACCGAAGCACGGGGCCGTCGTCCGCCGCGAGCGCCGAGAGGACCTGCACAACCACAGCCGCGGCCTGCGCCTCCGCAGGGCCGCCGGAGGCAGAGACCACCACCGCCTTGGCGAGCGCCGACAGCGCGTGCACGGCCTCCTCCAGCGGCCGCCACGGCCCGCGGAGGCCCGAGGCGACGTCGGCCTGCAGCTGCTCCAGGAGCGCGTGGCGCGCCTCGGCACTGGCCGTCAGCAGCCGCAGCGCGTCCCGCAGCTCCCTCCGATACTCCACGAACTCGTCCCGCGCCTCAGCGGTGAGGTGCTCGTAACGCTCCGTGTAAACAGAAGCCGCGCGGAGAGCGCCCATGGCGCGCACGAGCACCATCGCGTACGCCCTGGTAGCACCCACCTTGACGACATGCTCCCCCAGGGCCACCCAGGTCTGCATCGTGAGCGCAGCGAACTGGTGGCCCCAGCGCGTGCCAGCCATGAGCGCGTCGAGCAAGGTCGCCCACGCGGGCGCCGGCGGCGACTCCGCGACAACAAAGAAGCGGCACCAGGCGCTGGTGGCCGACGCCACCAGGCCGCAGAGGGTGGTGCGCTCCGCAGCGCTGGAGGGCTGCACCTCGGCCAGCAGGCGAAGCAGCGCGTGCGCCAGCTTCTCCGGGCACGCTGGGGCGCAGCGGGACTTCTGCAGCAGCGCCTCCAAGAACTCTGCCGCCACCGCAGAGCTGTGCCCGGAGTCCTGTGCGCCTGAAGGGCCAGCCAGCAGCCTGGCCGCCACAGCCAGCAGCGGCGACGCGGCAAGCTCGTCGAGCGCCTGCACGCTGCTGTCGCTCATGAGGAGCCAGCTCGTGGCCGCGGACAGGGCGAGCGCAGGCCGCGGGAGCTCCAGCCGCCCGGTGCACTGGAGCACGTCCGTCGCCGTGGAGGCGATCTCGAGCAGCAGCTGGGGCCGAACGCTGTCGATCTTCACCTCCTTCGCGTTGGCCTCCTCTGGCAGCGCACGGAGCGCCAGCAGCGCCAGCTCCGCCTTGGCCGCGTCGGCTCCAGCGGCCTCCACGAGCAGAGCCTCGGTGGGCAGCGGCCCGCCTGCGTGCAGCCACATCGCAACGGCTCCCCGCACGAGCAGCTCCCCTGCACCCGACGCCGCCGAGGACTCCAGCTGCACGGCGCCGGCAAGGCGCAGCACCTCCGCGGGGGGAGGGTCGCCGGGCCCCGCGCCGCGCGCCTGGAGCCGCCTCCTCACGGTGGACGAGAGCAGCTTGACGGCCTCGGGAGGCAGCTGCCTGGCGCCTGCCAGTAGCTCCAGGCACACAGGCACAGCGCTGTCGGACCGCTGGAAGTCGCACAGGAGCTTGTCGGCGGTGCGCCGGGCCGAGGCTGCAGCAGCTTGGTCCTGGGGCGCCGCGGGTGACGCCAGCAGCGCAGCCACTGCGCGCAGCACCTCATCCTTGCTGAAACGGTCCCTCTCGCAGTCCCCGCTCGGCTGGGGCCGGCCTTCTACACGCATCGTTTCAGCCAGCTATGGCCCATACGGCCGTGCTGCTTGCTGGCATGACTGCAACGCAGGGAGGACTCAAAATCCCACAATCAAGCAGATGCATTGGCTGCGGAAGATTTGCGTGCAAATGGGTACGGACAGCAGATACAGATACATATCTACATATATATATATAGAGAGAGAGAGTACACACCAACACTCGCGCGCACATTCCTGAGACGCCGAACACGTTCTGCTGGAACTGAACAAATCGTGAGTGGTGCCAACAAGGGCTAATTGCCGAGGAGCCACAGCTCAACGGCAGAAGTGCAAGCGAATCGTGCACGGCCTTGGACGGAGAGCCGACACGGAGCACACGAGAGCGAGGCGCGGAGAGCACGGGGATGGCCCGCAACAGTAGATGCTGGGGGAAGGCAAAGGGCCAGAGGCGCCCTCCTGGCGCGAGCTTCGAACAGATTCCGAGGCAGTGGCGGAGCGCTGTCCACTCGTGGCGGACGGGCTTGGCAGTCGCCGGAAGCGCCGACGCAACCCAATAGGCAGGGGACAAAGTGGTCAGGCGTGCAGTGCGTAACGCGAAGAATAAGCCACGCAGAAATCGTCCCGCCGAATAGCCACCCGAAGCGAACCCGCCAGCCACAGCAGCCCCCAACGAGTGTCATAATCCGACGCGCACACGACTCTGTGGTGCCACCCGACGAGTGTCATACTCCGACGCACCGAACTGGGTGTATGGCGACCCCATCCCTAGTCTTTGCGGGGACTCCCATTGGAGCAGAGATTTGGGGCCAAATCTTGTGTTCGTGCGCATATAGATACATATATATATGTGTGTGTATACATACATCTATGTGTGAATATACATATATGCACACATACATATATATATATATAAACATACATACATACATACATACATACATACATACATACATACATACATACATACATACATACATACATACATACATACCAGAGTGAGGGGGGCGAACTGTCATTCATTGTCCCTGGGTGCGGGGCTGAACAAAAAAAAACGTGGTGAGAATTGTTTGCTGCGTTGTTGCGCTGTTGTTGTTGTCGTTTTGTTGTTAGTGGTGTTGTTTCTGTTGTTGTTGGTGGTGGTGATGTTGGTGTTGTTGGTGTTGTCGCTGTTGTTGGTGGTGGTGTTGTTGTTGGTGTTGTTGGTGTTGTCGTTGTTGTTATTGTTTGTGTGGTTGTTGGTGTTGTTGTTGGTTGTGTTAATGTTGTTGTTGTTGTTGTTGGTGGTAGTGGTGTCGTTGTTGTGGTTGTTGTTGTTGGTGATGTTGGTGTTGTTGGTGTTGTTGTTGGTAATGATGATTATTGTTGTTGTTGGTTGTTGTGGTTGCTGTTGTTGTTGCTGCTGTTGTTGTTGTTGGTGTTGCTGTTGTTGTTGATGTTGTTGTTGATATTGGTGTTGTTGTTGGTGTTGTTGTTGCTGTTGTTGTTGTTGAACTCTCACTTCTGAAGAATAATTACTGTTGATCCCCCCCGTCCGGTGCACAATCTTTTTTCTCGATTGAAGTGCCCTTCCCCGGGCTCGCTCCCCTCTTGAGCGTCAAACTGTGTCGTTGGCCCCCGGGTTACAACAACAACGGTTCCCGCCTGAGACTTCCTCACAATTTAGCCAGGACCCCCGCTCCCGCCCGAGACTTCCCTGCAGATTATTCAGGAATCGCGCTCTCGCTTGGGACTTCCTTACAATCTATTCAGGAATCGTTTTCCTGGCGCTCTGGAGTCGCGCTCTCGCTGGAAACTTGCTTGCAATCTACTGAAGAATAGCGTCCTTGCGGTGGACACTCTTGCAATTGATTCAAACGCCGCGCTCCGGACACCCAGGCACCCAGGAGTCGCGCTAACGTTTAGGACCCCCTCACAGATTGCCTAAGAATCGGGATCTCGCTGCCCTTCGTGGCCCCGTTGCAGCCCTTCGTGGCCCCCTCGCTTTGTTTCGTGGCCCCGTTGCAGCCCTTCGTGGCCCCCTCGCTGCCCTTCGCGGCCCCGTTGCAGCCCTTCGTGGCCTCCTCGCTGCCTTTCGTGGCCCCGTTGCAGCCCTTCGCGGCCCTCTCGCTTTGTTTCGTAGCCCCGTTGGAGCCCTTCGTGGCCTCTTCGCTGCCCTTCGTGGCCCCGTCGCAGCCCTTCGTGGCCCCGTTGCAGCCCTTCGCGGCCCCCTCGCTGCCCTTCGTGGCCCCCTCGCTGCTTTTCGTGGCCCCATATATGTATGCCCTTCGTGGCCCCCATATGCATGCCCTTCGTGGCCCCCTCGCTGCTTTTCGTGGCCCCATATATGTATGCCCTTCGTGGCCCCCATATGCATGCCCTTCGTGGCCCCGCTGTCGCCCTTCGTGGCCCCCTCGCTGCCATTCGTGGCCTGCTGCCCTCAGTGGCGCCGTCCTTGCCCTCTGCGGCCCAGTAT
>CAUYUJ010020460.1:154763-156510 GCA_963575745.1 Prorocentrum cordatum
GGCCGATCCGAACCAGGCCGAACCGAACGAACCGGCGCGAACCCTTCTTTTTATCAAACTGAACCGAACCGAACCAAAACCGAACGAAACCCAGTTTTGAACCGAACCGAACCGAACCGGAATCGATTTCGAACCGCGGGCCGAGCCGGATGGAACCGCCATGAACCGGAGGTCTCCAGGGCCCTGATTTTGCAAGTGTCGAGGCCGTTCGGCCCCGGGGGCCCCCAGGGCCCCGATTCTGCAAGTCCCCCGAGGCCCTCTGGGGCCCCGACTTTGCAAGTCCCCGGAGGCCAGCCCCCCGAGGCCCCCCGGGGCCCTGACTTTGCAAGCCCCTGGAGGCCTTTTGCAAATGGTTTGCAAAAAAAACCCTTGCAAAACCAGAGCCTCGGGGGGACTCCGGGGACTTGCAAAAAGGCTTCTAGAAGATCAGGCCCCCAGGGGGCCTCTGGGACTTGCAAAGCGCCCGGGACTTGCAACATGGGTTCCGGGACTTCCTGGACTTGCAAAATTCGTTTGGGATTTGCCAGCTGGCCTCCGGAACTTGCAAAATTGCACCCGGGACCTGCAAAATCGATTCCGGCACTTACAAAAACGCGTCCAGGACTTGCCCAATGGCTTCCGGGACTTGTAAAATCGCCCCTGGCACTTACAAAAACACCTTTTTGCCTTGAAGAATCGTCTCCCGAACTGCTCCGTGGCGACCCCCTTCTCCGTGGCGAACTGGGCGGAACCGGAGCGAAACGCAAGGCGAACCGAACCGAACCGAACCTGAGAATTCCGACACCGAACCGGGCCGAACCGAACTGGACGCAGTCCGGAACCTTACCGAACCGAACCGAGCTGGACCCTTCATGGACTGTCTTGGAAATGGAACCAGGTCCTATTGATCTAGAAAGCTGGTCCCAACAAGCCGTGGACTGTCAGAGCCCCAGCGGGTGCGTAGGCTGTGACTCAGCATTGTCAGGAAGACACGACTGCGCGACAGCACACGCGGAAAAATCGGGGGCCTTGAAGCAAAGATTTGGAGCTGCCAGACATGATTTGGAGCTGCCAAAGAGTTTGCCTGAGCTGGCCTGACCTCGTTTGCGTCCCTGCCGCGCTCCGCCTCTCCATACCATGGCCGCCCTTTTATCCCACATGTTCCTCGCCACCCCTCACGCTCAGATGTGCCCCCCTCTTGTTCCTCATCGCCCTCCTCCTTTGTGCAGCATGAGGAAGAAGGAAAGGCGATAATAATAACGACAACGACGACGCACGCTCGACTTTTCGGCTGGGCGACGCGGCGAACGCCTCAGCACGCCGCAGACCTCGTCAGGCTCTGCAGTTGCAACTCGACCTCGGGGCGCGGGCGGGGCTATCCCCCTCTGTCTTCGCTCTCCACGTCACTACCCCTCTCCTACTCACGAGCGATTACACCGACGACCCTTACTAGCAATAACACTACTGCCACAACTACTCCTACTACGACTACGATTACAACAACAACTGCTGCTACTACTGCTACTTCTGCACATCACTACTACTACTACTACTACTACTACTACTACTACTACTACTACTACTACTACTACTACTACTACTACTACTACTACTACTACTACTACTACTACTACTACTACTACTACTACTACTACTACTACTACTACTACTACTACTACTACTACTACTACTACTACTACTACTACTACTACTACTACTACTACTACTACTACTACTACTCCTACACTACTACTACTACTACTACCAC
>CAUYUJ010020461.1:0-7500 GCA_963575745.1 Prorocentrum cordatum
CATCATCGTCATCATCATCATCATCATCATCATCATCATCATCATCATCATCATCATCATCATCATCGTCATCATCACCACTAGCATCATCATCGTCATCATCATCGCCATGGCCATTAGTTTCCAACCATCCTGTGGTGTTCGCATGGCGGCCCCGCCCCATTCTGGCGCACACCTCACACGGTTCGTGGCCCCATAGGGAGCTCCACCGAAGGCCCCAGTGGCTGCGTTCGCATGGCGGCCTCGGGCCATTTCGGCACACCCCTCACGAGGATCGTGGCCCCATAGGGAGCTCCACCGAAGGCCCCCAGTGGCTGCGTTCGCATGGCGGCCTCGGGCCATTTCGGCACACCCCTCACGAGGATCGTGGCCCCATAGGGAGCTCCACCGAAGGCCCCAGTGGCAGGGTTCGCATGGCGGGCCGCCTCATTTTGGCGCACCCCTCACACGGTTCGTGGCCCCATAGGGAGCTCCACCGAAGGCCTCAGTGGCAGGGTTCGCATGGCGGCCCCGCCCATTTTGGCGCACCCCTCACGAGGATCGTGGCCCCATAGGGAGCTCCACCGAAGGCCCAGTGGCAGGGTTCGCATGGCGGCCCCGACCCATTTTGGCGCACCCCTCACACGGTTCGTGGCCCCATAGGGAGCTCCACCGAAGGCCCCAGTGGCTGCGTTCGCATGGCGGCCCCGCCCCATTCTGGCGCACCCCTCACACGGTTCGCGGCCCCATAGGGAGTTCAACCGAGGGCCCCAGTGGCAGGCTTCGCATGGCGGCCCCGCCCCAATCTGGCGCACCCCGCACGAGGATCGCGGCCCCATAGGGAGCTCCACCGAAGGCCCCAGTGGCAGGGTTCGCATGGCGACCCCGCCCCTGGGCCGTCGGCTGCCCGGCGCACTGCTCCCTCGGCCGACGTCACCCAGGCGCGATCCTGGACTGCGGCCGCCACGAAGTCGGGAACGGCAAGAAGGAGGACGACGACTGGTGGCTGGAGCTCTATGTGTTGCTCTCGCGCGCCACGCGCCACGAGGACCTCCTGCTCATGCGGGCGCCGCGCATCGAGTTCTTCCTGGCAGGGCCGCCGGAGGGCTTGCGGAAGCAGCTGGAGCAGTTTGCGGCGCGCACGAAGCGGTGCAGGAGGGAGGCGACGTCCCTCGCCAGGGAGCTCGGCTTCACCGAGTTTATCCGCGAGGCCTGACCTGAGGAGCGTCCGCCCCGAGCCGCGCCTTCTCTCGACTGCCCGACTAACTGTTTGGCCTCGCGCCGCGGACGACCCGCGCGCGTCGCTGGGACCCTCTCGGGGCGACCAGCGCGCGTCGCGGGAACTCCGTGCCGCGTTTTGCCCGGCGCCTCGTTCGCCCGCCGTCGCTCTGCCCAGCGGTCAGAGCCTTGCCCGCTATCAGCCAGTCAGTTAGCTAGCCAGCTTTCTTTGCTCCGCGCAACGGGCGACCCGCGCGCGTCGCTGGGATCCCGCCAGGGGCGACCGGCGCGCGTCGCGGGGACTCCGCGCTGCGCTGCGCCCGCAGCCTTGGATTTTTGGAGTGCGCGCGCAAAGAGGGAGGAAAAGAAGGGGCGAAAGCGGGCGCGATCCTCGCAAGGGCCGTGCCGACATGGGCGTCGCGGCGCGCGGGCGCTGCCGTCGGGGTTCCCGCGGAAGCTGCCCGCGGCGGCCAAGCCCAGTGTCACGAGTGTTCGGACAGGCATGCTCGAGCAATTCACGCTCATATACATTTACACTAGGCGTAGCCATGATCGCATTCGTGCAAATTACATCACTCGCGCGCAGACCCATTCACACTCAGACTCACTCGCGCTCTGACTCACCTGCGTTCATTTCGCCAGGATAACTGTTTTTTTTCTTTTTTTTTTTTTTTCCGGCGTCCCGGGCCCGATTGATATATTTGTATATATATAGATAGATAGACAGATAGATAGATGACATATATATATATATATATATAATATATCTATTTATATAGTATACTATATAGATATATAGCATCTATAAAGTATATATATATATATATATAGATAGATATATATAGATCGATATGTATATATATATAGATAGCTATTTTAATATATATTGATTATATATATAGATACCTCATAATACACATAGCTACTCATATAGATGTATATATCGATCGATACACACATATTTGTATATGTGCATGTATATGTATGTGCATTTGTATGGGCAAATGTTTGTGTATGTGTATATGTATATGTATACGTATAAGTATACGTATGTGTACATGTATATGTAAATGAATATATATATATATATATATATATATATATGTATATATACATATATATTTATACATGTATATACATGTATGTGTGTAAATATGTAGACGAGTATGATGACTGGTAATATGCAACATTATGATAGTGGAGAGGGGGAATAGAGGAAGAGGAGGAAGAAAGGAGGGAGGGAGGCATGAGTAAGTGTGGTCCCGCTCGCGGGAGGCCTCGGCACGGCCGCACGTCTGGACAAGATGCGCGCAGGCCTCCTGAACGTCCGCGCCCTCTCGTGAGGCTGCGGAGTCACCCACGAGCTTCCAGGCGAGCACGTCCAACTTCGAAGCGGGGCCCTCGCCACAGTGGCAGGCCCAACGGTGCTGGTCTTTCAAGAGGTGGGCGCTACTTGCATTGCAACGAGATCCGCGATTCTATGCCGCCACGCTGGTTCCGGGCAGGCTGTGCTGCCCGGCGGAAGGGGACGAGGAGGGGAGAAGCAGGCAGACGACGAGAAGGGAGGGGGAGGAGGGGGAGGAGGACAAGGAGGAGAGAAAGCAGCGGCCGCAAGCAGACAGGCCGGGCCAGGGGCCGGGAAAGAAGAGCCGCCCGCGACGAGGCTGCGGACCCTACGGCGGCGACCTGGGCGGGGTGGCCGCTCGAACCCAGCGCGATGCGGCTTGGTGGGGATTGCCCTCTGCGGGATCCATCCACCGCCCCGCCGGGGAAAGGCCGGGCGGCGCGTGGGAGGGGTCGCCGGCGCGACGTTGGCGAAAGGGCGAGGGGGGCGCCCGCGCTGCCCAGCAAGGGCGGGGGGGGGGGGCGGGGTGCGCTAGGCAGCGCAGGGGGCACCTCACACGGCGTCTGCCGTGGAGGCCGCCGTGGCCGCGGCCAGGCGGGCCGCTGCCACCCCCGCCCCTCCAGACAGGGTCTGAAGGCGTCCAACTTCCCGGATGCTGCGAGGTCAGCGAAGAACTCCAGGTGAGCACTTCCGCCTCCTCCACCTCAACCCTCCATGGGTGCCGTTCAGAACGCCCCTGCTCACGAGGCGAGACGCTCTGCTTCGAAGCGCGGTGCGCGATTGTGTGGTCCGTGCACTTCCAGGCCTCCGAGGCACTTGCGAAGTTTTTCCGTCGGCGGCGAGGCAGAGGCAGTCCGCACCAGCGTGAGGCTGATCGGGGCAACCGAAAGGCGACTGTCCGGCGCGCAGGAGGAAGGAAAGAAGGCGAGGGCGGCCGCGCGGGGGAGGAGGGGGGGGGGAGCGCTCAGACGTGGCAGAGTTCCGCGTAGAAGCAGAGAAATCGAGAACCCGACTTAGGACAGTGTGGAAAAACGCAGGAGAAGCATGCTGACAGGCTTCAGAATATTACAGAGGCGAATCGTTCTACACATTGGCAATGGAGAGGCTTCGGCCCAGCGCGTAGAAGCACCTGCGACCAGGCTGAGGCCGCACTGGCGCCGCCAGTCTCCGCACCGGAGGATCCACGGCTGGCCGCCACCGACAGAGGTGCACGGGGGCATATCGGGCTGGTGGCAGCCCTCGGGGCCCAGCGGCTCGCCCTCGTCGTCATGTTTTACTAGAAGGAGAAAAAACAGCATGAACATAAATTTTTGGCGCTCTGCGCGGACTTCTTGGATCTGCGCCGGACGCCCCTCCCTGGCGCGCGGAGCGCGCCAGGGGCGACGCCAGGGGCTCCGCCGGGGGGGGCCCAGCGCGGATCCAAGAAATCCGCACGGAGCGCCGAAAAGATATGTGCACGCCGTTTTTTCTTCGATTTGCAGGGGGGGGCTGCCCAGGTCACCCTCGTCCAGGGCCATGGGACATGCCGCCGCGGCCTCCGCAGTGCGCTGGGCGCATATTCAGCCCCTGCTGCTGGTAATTCTTGAACCGTGGCGGCGGGTCCCGAGTGCATCACAATGCAGAGGTCGCCGACTTCTGGGGTGGCGAGCAGCATCAGGAAGGTGCTGAAGTGGAGCTAGGGGCTTGGGAGCAGCGGGCAGCGCGGCTTTCCAGCTCGTTCAGGAGCACCGTGTTCTCAGACGATAGGGTGCGCTACACCAACTCGAGCGTTCGGAGGCGTTTGTGCTGGCTGGTAGGCAAGATGCCGCGCGCCCGGTCCAGGGCCGGCGCCAAGCGATAAAACGGGAGGTCACAGTGGATGGTCAGCATCTCTTGCACCCTCACTGCAATGATGAACGTGGGGGCCCGAATCTCTGCTGGCGTGCGGGCGCAGCGAGCGGTAACACCATCAGGTAATTAGCAGGACCATGTGCCGCACTCGACGCAAATCAACGGATGGTCCTGCGGCGGCGGGCGGCAACGACGCAACAAGAAGCATAATCAGGCGAGCGCATTGTGCGGGGCGTGCATCAAATATAGAAGGAAGCGCAAGTAAGACGGTGGCTGGCAACTAGAGCCCAAATGGCTACGGGCCCTCCTCCAACTCCTCCTAATCCTCCTCTTTGTTCACCATCTTTCTTCTTCACCGTTCTTTCTTGTTTTGTCTCTCTCGCTCTCTCTTGTTTCTCTCTCTCTCTCTCTCTCTCTCTCCCTCTCTCGCTCTCTCTCTCTCTCTCCCTCTCTCCCTCCTCCTCCACCTCCTCCAGGCATCATGATCATCATTATTAGTTTCATGACCTTTTCTTCCTAGTCCTCCTCCTCCTCTTCCCCGTCCTCCTCCGCCTCCTCCTCATTGTCCTCCTCTTCTTCCTCCTCCTCCTCCTCCTCCTCTTCCCCCCTGCGCCTCTGAGATCAACTCGCCCGAATCTTCCACTAGCGCTCCAGCACAAGCGGCCTCGCATACGCGTCCAGCTGTCCACCTGGCCGCGCCGTCGACACCAGCGCGAGCGAAGAATCCACCATCCTCGTCCTCTCACTCCTCTCACTCCTCCTCCTCCTCCTCCTCCTCCTCCTCCTCCTCCTCCTCCTCCTCCTCCTGCTCCTGCTCCTGCTGCTCCTGCTCCTGCTCCTGCCTGCTCCTGCTCCTGCTCCTGCTTCCTGCTCCTGCTCCTGCTCCTCCTCCTCCTCCTCCTCCTCCTCCTCCTCCTCCTCCTCCTCCTCCTCCTCCTCCTCCGTCTCCCGCTTCTGCTGTCGCTTTTTCTGCGCTTCCACCCTGCCCGCCTCATCCTCCTGATCCTTGTAATCCCTTCTGGTTTTCTGTGGTCAACGCGTTATGCGTGATCGAACACCTGCTTCGCTCCTTCCAGAAACTCGAGTCATTCCCCAACAATCGAAGGTGCAGCCCGCTCGCATGACCAGGGATGACGAGGCCAGCCCCTGTAGGGCGCAGGCTGCGTCTCAAACTCTTGGAGCGACCCGACTCCCGAACTACGTCCAACAGGATCTCTTCGGGCCTGAGGCGTCTCGCAGAATGCTGCCTGCACCAGACGTTTCGGTCAGGCCCAGGGCCGAAGGGAGACGCAAGGCGTGCGGCCGGCCAAGCTCATGGTATCCAGGAGCCCGTGGGAGGAGGACAGGTTTGGGCAAGCGGGAGAAGCTGCTGCCACTTCTGGGGGGCGCCTGCCTGGAGGAGACGGGAACTAATTTGCAGAGAGCTGTTTCGAACTTCCCCGTGTGCAGCTCAAACTTCCCCCTGCGCCCCTGTGCGGGGGAGGCGCCCGAGCACACTCTGGCAAACTCCTGGGGGGGGCCTCGGAGTCGCCCCATCAGGACCTGAACCTCGTCCAGACAGGATCTGGAAAGCGCTCCCCGCTGATGCGCAGGGAGGCACTGCGAGAAGCAACGGGGGGGAGCCGCTGCTGTCCCGCTCATGTCTGCGAGCCCCGCTTCCGACCCAGTCCTCAACCAGTCCAGTGCCTTCACTGGGCCCGAACGCCGAGTTCGGCTCTGGAGCTTCAGCGCGTTTGCTGTGGGACCCCCATAGCTCGCTTGGCCACCAGCGCTAGCAGCTTGAAACTCCGCAGGGGGCCATCAGTCTCGGGCATGATGGGCGTCCAAGCCCGTCTCAAACATCAATGGTTCTGCTCGCCTGATCAGCATCGCGAGCTATCCAAACTTCCCCAATCTTCGCGATATCTCCTGAAATAGTAGTGCCAACTTATGGGAAATACGGGAAGCAATCCAGCAACCTGTTCCAAAAAACCCGAGCACGCAGCCTAGATCAGACATGCACTGCAAACATTTGGCGTTGCTTTGCCTCCTTCTCCTCCTCCTCCTCCTCCTTCTCCTCCTACTCCTCCTTCTCCTCCTCCTCCGCCTCCTCCTCCGATCCTTTCCTTATAGATAAACTCTCCCTGTCACACCCCGAGGCCAATTTTCAGGGCGGGCCGGGCGTTTCACCACGTGTGACCTGAAGCTTACACACTGGCAACAATATCACATATGGAGGGCGGGTCGTTGTCAAATTGTGGTTCTCGCCCCAGCGCCGCACACATTCGTGTTAAACATTTGTGAGAGTTTCACGGATTGAGGGCGGCCCGCTTCCAAAATGTGGCTCTCGTCTCAGCGCCGCGCACATTCGCTTTCAACAATTGTAAGAGCTCCACGGATTGAGGGTAGTTCCTTTCAACATCTGACTCTCGCCTTAGCGCCGCGCACTATCGTTTTCTAGTTGCAAGAGTTCCACGGATTCCCATGGTCAGCGTAAAGAAATTGTGCTTAGGAGAGATTCAGGATCAGAGGGTGCAACAGTTACGTTGATTCGCGGCGTTGAAGTCACAAGAATGGCTATCTGGCACGATTCAGGATCGTCAAGACGCAACGGGCAGGTTGGTCCGTGGCGTTGGAGTCCCGATAACAATGTTTTAGCATGCTTCGGGGTCTTCAAACGGTTGTCTTCCAGCAAGGTAGTTCCCTCAGTGGAAATGAAGCCTTATGGGGGCCCATGCAAGAAAAGCTTGGAGGGAGGGTGTGTGCCAACATCGTTGATGACTCTTGGGTTTACGCTGGTCCTCCTCCTCCTCCTCCTCCTCCTCCTCCTCATCCGTTGCTCCTCCCTGGCCTCGCTGTCTACCTCCTCCGTCCGCCCGCTGCGCGGTCCTTTCCTCCCTTCCCCTTTTGTTCCACCTCCCCTGCCCGTTGTTCTCTTCCGCCTGCCCCTCCCCTCGCCCTCCCCCTCCCCCTCCTCCTCTCCCTCCCGCCCTCTCCATCCCTTTCCACTCCGCCGTCCCTCCCATCCCCTTCCCTTCCCGCTCCGCCCCCCCCCTCCCCGCCCCACCCCTCCCGGGATCCACCAAAGGGGTGTTGACCCTGAGGGGGGGCGTGAGTTCGATCTGTTAGTGCACCGAACTGCCGCAAAC
>CAUYUJ010020461.1:12500-17500 GCA_963575745.1 Prorocentrum cordatum
GCCTCCGCTCGGTAGGAGTCTGGCGACGCTTGCACGCACGACCAGCCCAGGCCTCGCTGAGCCGCTGGGAGGTGCTCGTCACGCTGGCTGCCGTCCAGAAAGGGCGTGGCCTTGCACATATATAGCCAGCCTCACCCAGGACCCAGCAGCCAGCAGGGCGAGGAGCAGCGGGGAGAGGAGCAAGCGGCACAAGCAGCCTCTCAGCAAGCAGGAGGGGGAGGGGGGTCTTCCGTCCTCCTGATGAGCCTGACCGCAGGCTTGGCCAAGCGAATTTGCAAACGGTGGCGGCTCGTGCTCACACACCTAATCGTGATGCCCGCAACCGATATGACGATGGAGGAGAGTGCCGTGACCTTCCAAGCACGTCTGACACTGCCACAGCTGAGAGAGACCGCAATCGAATTGTCGCTGTTGTGGCCACTGGCCACCGGACTTTGCGCAACGGTTGCAGCAATAACCCGCGGGCAAACTCGGGACACTCCAAATGGTCTGCTACCCGCTGGTACAGCCAGAGGTCCACAACCCGATCCAACACCAGTCCCACCGTCCGAGGAGCGAGGTCGAGGAGAGAGAAGGATCCTATCTTGGGGTGCGACCATTGGAGCCCGTCCGTGTGTATTCCTAATATCATGGCCGTGGCGACGCATGCACTGAAGGGTCCCTTGATACTTTGCCAGGGAGACGAGTGCTGCTGAAGGCGCTGCCAGGCGTCGCGGATCCCTCCACGAAGGACCGCGTGCGGCATCAGGCCACTCCAAACAGCAGACGCGAGCGCGAGCATGGCCCCTTTGCACAGCTTGTATGCAGGGTCAACACGGTTGACATCCGAGAGGAGCAGCATGAGCGTGATGGACCGCCCTCCTCCTCCTCCTCCTCCCTTTCCTCCTCCTCCTCCTCCTCCTCCTGCTTATCCTCCTCCTCTTCCTCCTCCTCCTCCTCCTCCGCCTCCTCCTCCTCCTCATCATCATCCGCATCAGCCTCCGCCTCCTCCTCCTCCTCCTCCTGCGCCTCCGCATCCACCTCCTCCTCCTCCTCCTCCTCCCTCCTCCTCCGCGTCCGCCTTCTCTTCCCTCCTGTCTGGTGTGCCCTGGTCGCGCGCGGCCCGCCGGCTTCTCGACCGTGTCGGCGCTCGCCTTCGTCGCGGGCCCCAAACAACACCGGACTCGGTCGTGCGCTTGCGCTGCTGTGAAGATACCCCACGCCTTTACGCTCACCATGGGGAAGGGTCCTGGGGGAGGCCCAGTGGTGCTGCTTCTCCCCTCTCGTCCCTCTCCATCGGGCCCAGCCAGCGCTTGGTGGGCGGTCCATGATCCCACCTTCAGGAAAATAGGATTCATCGACTTACTCGCAGTTTTGAGGGATTGGATAGGGAGGGTCTGTCACAATCGTTGATTGCCCAGATTGCTTATGTGTTTTACTGTGCTGCGCAATACATGTGCAGTGGTTGTCAGGATGGGCTGAATTCTCCTGGTGAGCTTGCGGGATTGCCCCTGCCTGATAACCCTTTACCTGGACGTAGGGAGCTGGTTGCATTCTGGGGGGCTTAGGTCATCTGGCGACTGGGACCCCTGACGACATCTCCCTTTTCTGCTCATTGGCCCCTTGGGAGAGGCTGCTCAAAACATCTATCCTGATCAAGCTGCGAACGACCGAACACACGAGGAGAACGAAGAAAAGGATGAGCAGGAGGAGGAGAAGGAGGAGGAGGACGAGGAGGAGGAGGAGGAGGAGGAAGAGAAGGAGGAGGTGGAGAAGGAGGAGGATGAGAAATATGGGGAGGAGGACGACGACGACGAGGAGAAGAAGGAGGAGGAAAAGGAGGAGGAGGAACAAGAGGAAGAGGAGGAAGGAGGAGGGGAAGGGGGAGGAGGAGAAGGAGGAGGAGGAGGAAAAAGAGAAAGAGGATGATCAGAGGAGGAGGAGGAGGAATAGGAGGAGGATGAGGAGGAGGAGGAGGAGGAGGAGGAGTAAGAGTAAGAGTAAGAGGAGGAGGAGAGGAGGAGGAGAAGGAGGAGGAGGAGGAGGAGGAGGACAAGGAGGAATAGGAAGAGAAAGACGAGGAGGAGGAGGAGGAGGAAAAACGGGAGGATGAGGATGAGGAGGAGGAAGAAGAGGAGAAGGAATAAGCGGAGGAGGAGGCGGAAGAGAAGGAGGAGGAGAAGTAAAAGGCGAAAGATCGGTACGAGCTGGAATAAACGCTATGAAGAGAAGGAGGAGGAGAAGGAGGAGGAGGAGGACGAGGACGAGGAGGAGAAGGAGGACGACGAGGAGGCCCGCGCCACGCGAGGAGGTCTGGCGAACTCCCCTGCACCATCCAACCGTCGCGCTTGGCCCCTTTCTGGGGAGCGGTGTAGGTGAGAAAGGAAGCATGATGGGACCAAACCGAACCGAGAACGGAACCGAAACGAGAACCGAGGACCGAGGACCGACAGGGCCGAACCCCAACCTGCCCCCGCTCCTCATCCTCCTCCTCCTTGTCCAACTCCTCCTCCTCCTTCTCCTCCTCCTCCACCTCCTCGTCCTCCTCCCCCTCTTCTTCTTACTGTTCGTCGTATGTTTCGTCTCTTTCGTAATAGTAAACTTATGCTTCGTCTTATTAATGTTAGTCTGAGTGTTGCCCTTATTAGACATATGCTGAACAATGTTACTTCACAGAAAACACTATCAACAGTATCACAAGCATCATCACCAGCAGCATCACCATCATCGTCAGCATCACCAGCATCGTCATCGTGCTTAGAATTATTGTCAGTAGTAGTAGTTGTAGTCAAATTATCCGTGCCAGTATTACTACTACTACTACTACTACTACTACTACTACTACTACTACTACTACTACTACTACGACGACGACGACGACGACGACGACGACGACGAGCAGGACTACTACTACTACTACTACTACTATTACTACTACTACTACTACTACTACTACTACTACTACTACTAGCACAAGTACTAGCACAATTGCTACTCTTATTACTACTACAACAACTACTACTACTACCACTACTACTACTCCTACTGCTACTACTACTACTACTGACTAACTCCTACTACTCTACTACTAGTACTCTACTACTGCTAATAAACTAATTATTGTACTACTACTACTACTACCTCCTACTTACTACTACTACTACTACTACTACTACTAACCCCTACTACTGGCTTGCTGCTACTGCTACGCTGCTACTATACTGCTACTACTACTACTACTACTCCACTACTACTACTACTCTACTACTACTACTACTACTACTACCGCTACCACTACTGTTAGACTTCGCAGTAGTAGTAGTAGTAGTAGTAGTAGTAGTAGTAGTAGTACTAGCAGCAGTAGTAGTAGTAGTAGTAGTAGTAGTAGTGGTAGTGGTACTAGCAGCAGTAGTAGTAGTAGTAGTCGCAGTATTAGTAGTAGTAGTGGTAGTAGTGGTAGTAGTATTAGGCGTAGTCGTAGTGTCAGATTACTACTTGTAGTAATAGTAGTCATAGTAGTAATAGTAGTAGTAGTAGGAATAGTAGTAGTAGTAGTGGTAGCAGTAGGAAGCATAGTAGTAGTAGCAAGAATAGTAGTAGTAGTAGTAGTAGTAGTAGTAGAGTAGTTAGCAAGTAGTTAGTAGTTAGTACTAGTACTAGTACTAGTAGTAGTTAGTAGTAGTAGTAGTAGTAGTAATTAGTAGTAGTAGTAGATTAGTGGTAGTAGTAGTGTAGTAGTACTAGTACTAGTTACAGTACTAGTGCTAGTATAGTAGTAGTAGTAGTAGTCGTCGTCGGTCGTCGTTCGTAGTCGTAGTAGTAGTAGTAGTAGGTAGTAGTTAGTTAGTAGTAGTAGCTAGTAGTAGTAGTAGTTAGTAGTAGTTAGTAGTAGTAGTAGTAGTAGTAGTATAGTAGTAGTTAGTAGTAGTTAGTAGTAGTAGTATTAGTAGTAGTAGTAGTAGTAGTTAGTAGTAGTAGTAGTAGTAGCAGCAGCAGCAGCAGCAGCGCAGCAGTAGTCGTAGTAGTAGTTAGAGTAGTCGTAGTAGTAGTAGTTGTAGTAGTAGTTAGTAGTAGTAATGGTTAGTAGTAGTAAGTAGTAGGGTTTTTTTTTTTTATAGTAGTTAGTAGTGTAGTAGTAGTGGTGGTGGGGTATGTTGGTGGTGGTGGTGGTGGTAGTAGTAGCCGTGGTAGTAGTAGTAGTAGTAGTAGTAGTAGTAGTAGTAGTAGTAGTGGTGGTAGTAGCCATCGTAGTGTTAGTAATAGTCGTCGTAGTGTAAATAGTCGTCGTAATAGTAGTAGTAGTAGTAGTAATGGTAGCAGGAGTAGCCGCAGTAGTAGTAGTGGCAGTAGTAGTAGTAGTAGTAGTAGTAGCAGTACTACTACTACTACTACTACTACTACTACTACGACTAGGACTGCTACTACTACAAGTGCTGGTGCTACTAGTAGTAGTAGTAGTAGAAGTAGTAGTAGTAGTAGCAGTAGTGGTAGTAGTAGCAGTAGCAGTAGTAGCAGTAGTAGTAGCAGTAGTAGTAGCAGTACTAGTGACGGTAGTAGTAGTAGTAGTAGTAGTAGTAGTAGTAGTAGTAGTAATAGTAGTAGCAGTAGTACAGTAATAGTAGTAGTAGTAGTAGTAGCAGTAGTCCTAGTAGTAGTAGTAGTAGTAGTAGTAGTAGTAGTAGTAGGATTAGTTTTGCCAGTAGTAGTTTTGCCAGTAGTAGTGGTCGTAGTAGTAGTGGTCGTAGTAGTAGTGGTAGTAGCAGTAGTAGTAGCAGTAGTAGTAGTAGTAGTAGTAGTGGTAGTGGTAGTAGTAGTAGTAGTAGTAGTAGTAGTAGTAGTAGTAGTAGTAGTGGTAGTAGTAGTACTAGTAGTGGTGGGAGTTGTCGTAGTAGTAGTAGTCGTAGCAGCAGTCGTAGTACTAGTAGTAGTAGTAGTAGTAGTAGTAGTAGTAGTAGTGGTAGTAGTAGTAATAGGAGTAGTAGTAGTAGTAGTAGTAGTAGTAGTAGTTGTAGTAGCAGCGG
>CAUYUJ010020461.1:25000-55000 GCA_963575745.1 Prorocentrum cordatum
GTGCACCATGAAGTGATCGTGCCCTCGTCAACTGCCGCTCCACGTGCCGACGAGATCCGCCACCGTGCCTCTTGGCACGCAGCCGCACCAGACTAGCAAGCATCTGGAGGACCCTTCGGGGCCCGAGAACGTCCAGGCCCGCCTTTGCCCCACCGCTCTTGGGCTGTCCCTTGGCGTTTCACTGGCGTGCTCGTGCTTACTCTTCGGCGCACCCAACTCCTATTGGCTTCTACTGTTCTTAGCTGTTGCGTGCTAGTTGCCCTAGCCCCCTGATGTCGGCTGTTGGCTGTGGCTTGCTTGTTATATTGTGTGCTTAGTATCCGCCCGCTGTAGCTCATCCACGCAATCATGCACAATCCAGGATGATAGATCGCCGTCCAGCTTGTGAGTGGATCGGCGACCCCGCAGGGGCGACCCTGCAGTCGTCCCTGCGGCTCTCTGTCTATCTTTGTTTTTGTACTCTCTCTCTCTCTCTCTCTGTTTTTTTGTTGCTTCTCTCTCTCTCTCTCTGTTGTTTTGTTTTCTTGTTTTTCTGTTTTCTCTCTCTCTCTCTCACTCTCTCTCTTTCCCCCTATATATCCCTATTCCTATACTTTTATAAGCCCGGGGACGCCGGACCCCCCCCCCCGAACGAATTTGGCCCTCCTCGGGGCTCCGGGCAACCCTCCAGACGACCCAGGAGAACCTCACGAGGGCCCGAAGACAGCCCCAGTCGGGGATCTTCTGACACGGGTCAATCGTGACCCAGGTCAGTCAGTCAAACCTTGCAGAATCCTGGAAGATCCTGCACCCAAACCCGGGTCAATGCGAAGGATCCTGCAAATCCTCCAGGATCCTGCACCCAAGCCCGGGTCAGGCCCTGCAGGATCCTGCAAGATTGGGCGCTCTGGCTGACCCCCGTTTGCATTGACCCCCCTCTCCCAGCTCCCGACCCAGACGGGTTCCAGGCGTTCTGGCGCGCTCCCGAAACGACCCCAGAGAGCCCCGATACGGTCCACGACGACCCCCAAGAAGCCGTCATACCCCCAAAGATCGCCTCAGAACGTTCCAAGGGGCCTCTAAGAGCACTTCCAAGAAGGCCCCGAGAGAAAAATCATTGATTTTCCGTTGGTTTTTGGTGCATTTTGCGGTTCTCCTCTTTTCGGCTTCCCGACGCTCTAAGACGGCGGTCTTCTGGGCGTCCGAAGCCACCTGGGAGGCTCCCAAATCGCCCCACAACCATCCGAAAGGGTTTCCAGGCAGTCCAAGAGAGCCCCAAAACGGCACAACAGGGGTTCAAGATGGCCCTAAGACCGAGGAAGCCCCCAGAGGCTCCCAAAACACGCCCAGGATGCCTCCAGAAGGCCTTAAGAAAGCCAGAACTGTTGTGAGGCCCCCGGAGGCTCTTCAAGGAAGAGCCTCCGCAAAAAGAGTTGAGGAGGATAGGGAAGAATGCGCAGGGTATGGTGAGAACGAGGAGAAAGAAGCATGGAGGAAGGATAACGAACAATATTACTATAGAGGCAATGCCGGAAAAGGCAACAACGAGTTATCGCTAAATTGTCGGCTTGACCTTCCTGCCATTCCGCCTGCATGCCAAACTTCAAGGACTAAGGTGCATGGCGCGAAGCGCCACTGCAATCTTGTGTGTATATCTATATGTATGTGTGTGTGCGTGTGTGTGTGTGTGTGTCTCTCTTTCTCTCTCTCTCTCTCTCTCGCCCTCTCCCCCCCCGAAATCCAAGAGGGGATAGAGACGCTTCGGGCTAGTACACCGCATGAACTCACCGCGAAGCATGCAACAAAGAAAGGCCAAAGACCACTACCATCGAATTCTCTGCTTCACACCGGGCTGGCAGGCTTGGCCTGCCACATGTCTCCAGTGTGATGGAGCACCCCCCAGGTGTAGACGATGTCCTGGAGCGTCGATCCCCCCACACAGACACACAGACACACACACACACACACACACACACACGCACACACACACACGCACACGCACACACATGCACACACACACACAAACACGCACACACACACACACACACAAACACACACACACACACACACACAAACACACACACACACACAAACGCGCGCCCTTCTCGCCCCCCCTCCCTCCCGCCCCGAGGGCGAGGATAGGGATGGAAATGGTGGGGAGGGAGAGGAAAGAGAAGGAGAGGACGGGTGTTCGCCCTGCAGCAGCAATGACCCTCGTCTTGTCATAGCCGAGGGGAGCGAGCGAGAGAGCGAGAGAGAGAGAGAGACGCTGCGTATACTCCCACACACCGGTGACGCGCGCGGCCTCTGGGGCCAGCGCGGCGGCACCGTACCGACCGAGGCCTGCGCCTGGGCGGCAGGAGCGCCGGATCCTGGCCGTGACTGACGAGGGCTTCGCCTCCCCCGCCCCAGCGCGGGGGTGTGTGCGAGACCTGCCTCTGCAGGCCGGTGGAGCTGGGCTGGAGGACGAGCTGGGCGAGGAGGGGGGAGAAAAGAGGACGTGCAAGAGCAGGGCTCGACCAGCGCATCGTTCCTCGTTCTCATTTCGTCTTTGTGCTCCCTCGTTCTGGCGTCGCTCTGCCCTCGCTGCGAAACGAAATCAAGACGAAAGCAGCCCACGAAATCGCCCAAACACCGTTTCGGTTGAGCCCTGTGCAAGGGCACTTCGTTTTTCCTCCTGCCCTCCCAGGAGTTGGGTCCTCGCTCTCGTTGTCATCTTTGCGGTGCGGCATCCAATGCTCACCTTTTTAGTCTGGTCCTGGTGCTCCACTTCGTTGTGTCCGCATGCTGGTCATTAACCCAAACAGGCTGACTCCCTGCTCGGCGTGGGGACTCAAACTGTGGCCCCAGAGGTTGGGAACGCACACCTGTATTGGATCCAGAAGGGCTCACTATTCACATGTGCCCCCCCATAAGGAGCAACAGTGGGGGCCACAATGGTTGGGTTAGTGCACTGGCCGAGGATCCACAACGCATCACCAGCGGGCGGCTCGCCCTCCTTCAGATCCCAATGACGGGCCCCACGAGTGGTCAGGCTGTGTCGTCCACACATCGGTCGCATACCCAGAACGGTTCACACCTTACACAAGCCGCAGCGTCGTAAGAAGTCCGCATGATACAGCCGAACAGATGATTAAGAAAATCATCGTGTAAGAAACCTGGGCCAGCTTTCTGAGTTTCTTCAAACAAATCTGGGCCAAAATATGTTGTTCACACTGGAGGGGCGAACGGTCTCAAGAAACTGAGCCAGCTTCCTGGCAAGTTGGTGAAGAAACGCTGGCCCAGCTTTTCGGGAGGAGGCTTCTTAATCAGATGCTCGACCGTAGTGATCACCTAGAACACATCACCAGCAGGCGATTTGTTCCCTCCTAGCTAGCCGCGGCCCTTGCAGGAGGCAGCTGGCGGCTGTAGCCACTGCTCATCGTCATCTGATCCCGAGGGCAAATCCAGGCAAGTCTTCCTCGTCTTCCTCCTCTTCCTCCTCCTCATCTTCTTTCTTCTACTCCCCCCCATCCTCATCCCTCTCCCAATGCGTTTCCCTGCCCCAATCGTCGTCCGCTTCCTGTCGAGGGAGAAGGGTGGAGAACAGATGGATGGAGGGGGGTCTGGATTGCTGGCTGCAAGAGGGCACACCATGAAGCGACCGAGCTTCCTCGAGGGAAGGGAAGGGAACAGAGGGGAAGGTGGAGAGGGAAGGGAGGGAGGGGAGAGAGTGACAAGCTAGGTGCGCTCGCGTCATATCTGACGTCCTACCGCTCCCTCCCATCCCTTACCATGGCGCTGATTTTCTCTATCCGCGGACGCGTGTCGTGGCGGACCTGTGGCTCCGCGCGCGCGTGCGTAGTGGGTGGTGGTGCGCGTGCGTGCGTGCGTGCGTGTGTGCGTGGTTGTGGGGTGGTGGTGGCTGGTGCTGGTGCTGGTGGTGGGTTGGTGGTGGTGGTGGTGGTGGTGGTGGTGGTGCGGCGCGGTGGTGGCGGGCGGATGGGCGCGCGAGAAAGAGGCCCGCGCTGGGGCGAGAACGCCATCCTGAACGACGGAGGCCAAACACCGATCCGAAAATGAGGCCCACGCTGCAGCGGGAGCACGATTCGGAACGATTCGGGAGCAGAAATGAGGCCGGCGCCTCAGCGAGAGCAGCATTTTGAAAAAAAACGCATGCGAAAACCCAACTCCCGGGAATCCTGTGTAAAAAAACAGTACGCGGGGTGGGGTCGGCTACTTTCAGGCCGCCATCGGGGGAAGAGGGAGAGTAGTATTCATTTTGAGTAATTGTCAAGGGAGGAGAAGGGAAGCATGGGGAGGGAGGGAGGAGGCAGGAGGGTGGGGTGGGTGGGGGGGGCAAGGGAGGTCTTCGTCCTCCTTCCCTCTTCCTCGCTGGTATCGCCAAATTAGACGCAGGCTTCCGAATCAACGATCGAGCTTCGTGCTCCCCGTCTCCACTGGGCCGAGTCCGGCCAAGCCCCAAGCGTCGAGCGCGGAGACCCCCGCGACGACCCAGCCGCTGTCGCCTGCGGATATCCTGGTCCTCCTCGTTCTGCTGCTGCTGCTGCTGCTGCTGCTGCTGCTGCTGCTGCTGCTGCTGCTGTTTGGGTACGATAGTATAGGACTATGATACAATGAGACGATTTTCTGGGTACCGACTAACACGAGGAAATATCTCATAATGCCCTTGCAGAGGCCACGCCTGTGGAACGAGGTTTGGAATTTACGCCATCTGCTGCTGCTGCTCCTCCTCCTCAACTGTTGGAGCAACTTGACTGCGATCGTGAATCGATGCGGCACGACTCTGCGTAGAAACTCTGACCTTGAATTCAGCGTGGTTCAACTTCGAAAGGCAATGCGCAGTTGCCTGGTTCGCTGCAAATGTCGGCCGACGGATGCCGAGGTGGAGGTTGGTGGCGGGCAATGAGCTACGTCTCAAATCCCAGCAGTCCTTCGAGCGTAGGTGGTACAGGCAACTACTTATTCCAACCTCTTTCTTCCCCTTCGGAGAGAGGTGTACTTTTTATTTCTCCCCCTACACCCCTCTCCCTGGGTCTCTAGGGGGTCCGCAAGGGGTGAGGACAACCAATATGGCCCGAGATGGCTCCAAGACGGCCCCAGATTGCCCAAGGTGGCCTCCAAGATGGTGCAGTGTAGCCCAGGATGGCTCAACACAGCCTCCACCATGCTTGCAAAACGCGCCGTGACCGTCTCAGGACGGCCCCAAGTGGCCACGGACCCCCCCAAGGTTCCCCCCGAGAGCTCCACGTCCTTGCGCAATTTCAGACAAATCAATGGGTGCTGCCTTCGCGCCTTTTCGCTTCCTATAGCCAAGACAGCTCTGAGAGGGGCAAAAGCCAGCCCAAAAAACGCCCAAGAGCGGCCGCAACCAGACCGAACCCCCGTGATTTGATCGATTCCCCCCAAGATGGCCCGACGAGGGCTCCCAAGGGAGCTCGAAGAGAACCACAAGAGGGCCCCAAATACTTCCAAAATGACGCGAAGATGGCCCACGCAGGCTGCCAAAAAGCTCCCATATAGAACGATCCGCGAAGGCATTTACGCTTCACTCATGGGCCTGCTCAGGCTGATCATGAAATTCGGTTTGACGGCGGCGACCCCTACTTGTCCGACTGCATGATCCAGAACTTCCCTGATCGCCGCAACTCGCCTGGACATCGTTTCTGGATTGGCTGGGGGAGATACTTTTTTGGTCGCGGCCGCGAGATAAGGGTCAGGCGGCAAAAGCAAAGTCCGGGGCACGAACACTGGGGGGGATCCTTTTTTTCTACAGCCGCGGGCGGAAGCGCCAGCGGCGGCGGGTAAAGGTCGGGCTGCGGCCGCTACAAATTGGCCGAAAGCGCGCGCGAGCGCGGCCGGCGCCATGCGGCGGGTGCAAGGGTGCTGCAGCCCAGGGATTCTGACGGCAACCAGCACCCAGGGAACAGTAATTACGCTGCCAAAGTGGCGCGATGCAAGACCCCCACCGTGTCAAGGATATCTGAACAGTAGGGAGTCAGCCAACCTCGGCGCGGGAATGGCGTACCAAGGGGCCCCAGGGTGTCTGCCATGTTCAAGCAGAAGCGACCGAGAGACACGCAAGCTGTCGCCAGACTGCATACCGTAGGAGAGGTTGGACTCTGACAGCGCCAGCGAACCGTCGCAGCTTCAGAGTACGCACCAACGCAGCCAAAAGGCGCGAAATTCGTGGTGTCTGTAACCGAACGAAGCACGTCAGGCCCAGGAGACAACCTCAAATAGATGCGTTCGCAAGCGAGCCATCAGGTAACATGATGTGACGCTATGCGGAAGGTACAACTGTCCCAATCCTCTACCAGGCACAAGTCGCAGGCGACTGCCAACCGGAGATGAGCAGGGACGCGTACCAGGGAGCATCTAGCGTGACGAGCATACACAGAGCCGCCTATCCTTGGTACCCTGGCGTACCAGAGTGAAGTGTAAGACGATGGCGCTCTGGGAAAGCTGTGCTGCCGCTTACCAGCTGCAGCCCAAGCAACAGCCAGCGGTCACGAAGAAGCCCAGGGAGTGAGAGTGCGGTTCTGGACAGTGACGAGGCGAAGCCATCTTTGCGTCGGTCACAGAGCCGCGAGGCCGGGGGGCGAAGTCCGACAGGGCCAGAGGTGAAAACAACTACAGCGGGGCCAGGGGCCAACTATGGCCTGCACGCAACACGCCCCAGCGCTGTCATGCAGACGGTAATGCTGGTAAACACACTTGGGTCCAAAGGCAGGAAGTGCGTGTGCCGGGGAGGGCGGCAGAAGGCCGCCACACGAGTATATGAAACGTAACCCAGGGAGGCAGCTGAAGGCTGCACAGAGTGAAGAAATCGGACGCTGCACCTGAAACTCTTGGGGAGGGGGGGGGGGCTCAGTCGCCTCGCCGTTGTCCCTTCTCGCCACGATCGTCTGGCCTGCCGCCACCGCGCTTGCCTCCTGACTGCCACCGGTCGTCGTGCCAGCCAGAGCTCCAGCCACTCTGCCAGTTGTCTCTCGCACCAGTAGCGCCAGCCACCGTTGAAGAAGGCCCGACGCATCCAGGGACAGTACCGAGCAAGGAAGACACGAGAGCCCAGACTGACTGGCGGGCCGTCCTCACTGTGTGGCAGGCACGAGGGCCAGCGACGGGTGGGACCTCGGTTGTTCCTAGGCCCCATCGTGTGCCGAGAAGACCCAGGGAGCGTCCAGTAAAACCCAGGGAGGCAGCTGAAGGCTGCAAGCTGTACTGACACGTGTGAGGCTGCTGTTGCTGCAGCTGCAGCCCTGCTGCTGCGTCGGCCCGCTGGGTGCCAGCTGCTGCTGCTGCTGCTGCTGCTGCTGCTGCTGCTGCTGCTGCTGCTGCCGGCTTCCAGGGGTGCCCTGCCGCTGCTGCTGTTGAGGGCGGGCTGTCGGGCTGGCTGCGGGGCTGGCGGCCGCAGGCGGCGTCCGCGGCTCCAGCTGCGGCCGCGGTGCTGGCGGCGCCAGCGGCGCAGGGAAGCCCGGGAGAGGGGCCGCGGGCGGCGGCCGCGGCTCCAGCTGCGCCCGCAGCGCAGGGGAGCCCAAGGGGGCGGCCGCAGACAGCGGCCGCGGCACCAGCTGCGCCCGCGGCGCCGTCGGCGCCAGCGGCGCCCGCGGCGCCCGCGGCGCCCGAGACGCAGGGGAGCTCGGGGGGGCGGCCGCAGGCGGCGGCCGCGGCTCCAGCTGCGCCCGCGGCGCCGGCGTCGCCAGCCAGCGGCGCCCGCGGCCCCCGCGGCGCCCCGAAGCGCAGGGGGCCCGGGGGGGGGCGGCCGCAAGCGGCGGCCGGCTCAGCTGCGCCCGCGGCGCCGGCGTCGCCAGCGGCGCCCGCGGCGCCCCGCGGCGCCCGGCGCAGGGGAGCCCGGCGGCCGCGGCCGCAGGCGGCGGCCGCGGCTCCCGCGGCGCCCGCGGCGCCAGCGGCGCCCGCAGCGCAGGGGAGCCCCGGGGGGGGGCGGGGGCGGTGGGCCGCAGGCGGCGGCCGCGGCTCCAGCGCGCCCGCGGCGCCCGGCGACGCCAGCGGCGCCGCCGCGCCCGCGGCGCCCGCGGCGCGGCGGGGGCCCCGGGGGGCGGCCGCAAGCGGCGGCCGCGGCTCTCAGCTGCGCCCGCGGCGCCGCGCGTCGCCAGCGGCGACCCGCGGCGCCCGCGGCGCCCGCGGCGCCCCGGCGCCCGCAGCGCAGGGGGGGCGCGGGGGGGGCGGCCGCAGCGGCGCCCGCGGCGCCCGCGGCTGCCCGCGCGCGGGGGAGCCAGGGGGGGGGGGCGGCCGCCAGGCGGCCGCGGCTTCAGCGGCGCCCGCGGCGCCGGTGGCGCCCGCGGCGCACTCGGCCCCGCCGCCGAGCCCCATCACCCGGGCCCGAGCGCCGAACCTGAGGGGCGGGCTCGAGCCGAGACGGCTTGAGCCAGAGGGGGGGCTACGGACTGGGGGGGATTCGCGAAGCGTCAAGAACTGCTGATCGTGAAAGACATGCTGCTCTGTGGCCATCGCGCGGACCTCGTGGCGCAGTGTCTCGCTCGAGGCGGGCGCACTCGTCTGTCGAAAGTGGCACCATGCCGATGCCGACCTGTGCTTGCGTGCCACGGAGCAGCTGCAGGTGTCGAAACTCCCACTGCATATGTGCGGGGGGTCTAGTTTGCATCATAACGGAAGGTCTCACGGGGGAGGAGGAGGAGGAGGAGGAGGAGGAGGAGGAGGAGGAGGAGGAGTGGAGTGGAGCAATCGGACGTAGTCCGTTCGGAACCCAGGGATGCCAGGGGGGCCATCCAGTATTTCTCGGAGGGCCGTGGGGGGCGACATCCCACGGCCCACCGCGACAGGCCCCCCTGGCCTCGCAATTTACTCGGTGGCAGCACCCGCCGCGAAGGAACCGATCGCGGCTTCGGCTGCCGAAACGTGCAAAGCTTCTAGCACAGCCTTGCTGGGACCCGCTCTGGACGGGTGGAGGCCTCGCCTGATCCTGCTGAGGTTCTCGAGGCCTTTGCCCGTGGGTCCCAGGGCCCTGCGCTCTCCAACTTGGTGGGAGAGAGGGCGCGGCAAAAGGAGGCTTTTAACCTGGTGCGTGGCCGTATGGCCGCACTTCACACAAAAGAACAACTGCCACTTGGGGATGGAAGCCAAAAAGTGGGAGGGGTGGATCAACTTGCCACTGATCACGCGGGGACCCCTCGACCACAGCACCTCTCCACACGCAGCGAACTCGGGAAGGGGGCAAGGCGGCACACACTCAGTGGCGGCAGCTGGAATAACTTGGCACGCGTCAACGATGATGAGGCAGGCAGGGCATCTCCATTTGTCTGCACACCGCTCGAATTTGTGCTGAGAAGCCGCGACCGCGGTCTGCAACTGAGAGCGAGGGGCTGCTACCTGGGTGGGATGCCTTTCTGGCCACTGTCCTCGAGGCTCTGAATTCTTGCCTAAGGAACGTAAGATCAGTCGGGCCCTCTGTCGGACGATGGCTGCAATAGCGTCATATTCATCGGTCCTGGGGACGGGCGGGAGGGCAAGGGTGGCCGACTTGTGGGCCGCGCTTCCCGCGAGCTCATCGGCGTGCTGGTTGCCGAGAGCCATAAATTTTTGGAAACCATTCAAAGTGAGGGGATCGGCGTGAGATGGGGCCCAGAGCACCGAGACCGAAGAGCAGCCGCCAGATCGATCCTGCACGAGGTGCCGAATTCTCAGCCAGAGATCCCCGTTCTTATTCTTGCCTCTGAGGCTGCCAGGTCGGAGACATCTGCCATTCTGCCAGCCGCGCTGTAGGGCTAGGTGATCAGTGACAAACGTGAAATCCTGCTGGCACGTCTCGAGAGCCAGGCAAAACGCATGCAATTCGCCTCTTGGGACAGTCTGGCGGGGGCCTGGGAGGGGGGCGAGGAGGCCAGCATGGAGGGCCCAGGAGGCCGAGGGAGGGTCCCATCGGAGGGCCGCGAGGCCAGAACCAACACGTCTTCGTCTGACGTCGTCGGAAAAGGCGCCGCCAGACCCGTCGCCAAAAAGAAACAACTCGCCCTCAGCGTTACGAGCTCCTTCCCACGATGGCAACCCATCCCGCACCGCACCAACAAACTCCCACCCGTCCCTCCCAGTCAATGGCTCGAACGCGGGCGTAGTGAGAGCGACGGAGGGAATGCCACGGAGCCACAGGGCAGGGTCAGCTTCGGCCCCCGCCACGGCTCGCGGTAGTAGCTTGTCACTGGCCTCAAACTCGGGTCCCGCATTCGCCTCACACTGCCACATACGGTGAAACAGGGTTTCAGGAACTCCTGCGCTGCATCGGTCGCAGTTCCTGTCGATCTGGTAGCCCGAGTTGTGGAGGCGGTCCCTGGTCCATTGTCCTCCACTAATGACGGTGTTGTTGAGGGCCCAGTCGCTGAAATCACCGTTTGCGAGGAACCTCCTTTGCTCGATGCGGTGTAACCATGTCCGCTCCTCCAGCCAGCGTGTCGCCGTGGTCATGGGTAGCGGCCTGAGTCCAGAGGAGCCTGTGCAAATCCTCGCTGAGGTCCTGCAATACTGTGTGGATGTCGGCGTCGGGGAGGTCAGGGTCGGGAAGGTTCCACTCCTCAATGTAGCCGTCCTTTGTGCGCCTCCACGTGGTGGCTGAGGTCGGCTCCCAGCTGGCCTCCAGCAGTGTCGCGATGGCCGCGCCAGTGGGCCCTTTGACCCTGCACCACAGCTTGGGGCCTGCGGCTAGCAAGGTGGTCTTGATCCTTGGCCATGCTCTGATGATCCTGGCGTGCGTTCTCGGGTGGCGTATCCAGTGCTGGAGCCAAGCCTCGATGAACTCGATTCTCAGGGAAACTCCTGGGTCCATGCCGTCGAAGGTGGCGCCGAGGAGGGAGGTGAGGCATCGGCCCGCTGCTGCCCCCGTGGCCGCGATGGCGGCCTGACGGCGCCATCGTAGTAGAGCGTGTCGAGCGAGGCCGTGCACCTGATGACCAAAGACTCCTTCGGGGAGAGCGCCAGTACGCCACAGTCCTGCTGAGATTCGAGCCTGCTGTGCAGTGCTCCGTAGTCGGTGTATCTTGCGAAACCTGGCTGCGGCTGAGCTCTGTCGCTTCCTGGCTTTTGCTTGTACTCGTCGAGTAGCCGCGGCCGCGTCGACTCCGAGGTCCACGGCCGTGGAGGTCGCTGTGACAGGGATGTCGTACTGCCGCAACTTCTTGGCAAGCGATTTGCGGACCTTGGGGGTGGAGCCGATGAGGACCGTCTTGGGAGGAGGAGGAGGAGGAAGAGGAGGAGGAGGAGGAGGATGCGGTGGAGGAAGGATGAGGAGGAGGAGGAGGAGAGGGAGGTGGATGCGGGGAGGAGAGGAGGAGAGGAAGGAGGGGGAGGAGGAGGGGAGGTAGGAGGAGGAGGAGGAGGAGGAGGGAGGAGGAGGAGGAGGAGGAGGATGCCGGGGAGGTGGTGGCGGAGGGCGTGAGGAGGAGAGGAGGAGGAGGTGGAGGAGGATGCGGGGAGGAGGAGGAGGAGGAGGTGGAGGAGGAGGAGGTGAGGAGGAGGAGGAGGAGGGAGAGGAGGAGGAGGAGGACGAGGAGGAGGAGGAGGAGGAGAAGGATCTGCTTTTTGGGAGAAATCCCAAGGACGACCACCCGCTCGACCAGACTGGGCTCCTGCACATGCTCTGGGCCGGGAGAGACCTGTCCACTCTCTGCGGTGGGCCTCCTGCCGAGAGGCCCGTTCAGACACCCACATAATGTTTGCCTTCGCCACCCTGTCCAGGATGGCCGGGCAAGTTGGTACAGTGGAGACCCATGCCAAGAAACACCCTGCTTTCCTCCAGCGTGCCCCAAAAGGTGTCCAATCATATCGGTGGAGCGCGAGTCACACGCACTGCAGCAGAGGCCCGCTCACAAGAAACCGTCCACAAGAAACAAAAACCCTGAGACCCCAGGACGTCCACTGATTTTGTGGTGTGGGAACGTCACGCTTTCCATGTCACAAGCATCGAAACCCAAGAAACCCAGGGCACCCTGGAGGCGAGCAGAGTGTTTCTTGGCATGGGTCTCCCCACTGTAAGCATCAGAAATGTTGCAATCAACGCTTGATCAACCGTTCAATCGCTTCCTCGCGCTGGGACGCAGAGAGGGAGGGGGGAAGGGCAGGGCGGAGAAGGGAGACAGAGGGAGAGGAAGGGAAGGGAGAGACGGAGAAGGTATATGGGGAGACGAAGCAGAAATGCGTGCCGTGGCAGCCCCCCAACCTCATCGCTGCATTTGCATGTCCCTCACCCGCCGACCTTCGCTTGCCAGGGGTGGAAGGGCGTGTGAGGTAATTAGCTTTAGGTCGGGCATGTCCCCCTACAGGCGGATTTGGGCGAAAAATGAAATATACCCCCAACATGATCAAACAAAAATAGAAACATCGTCCCCAGACTACTCTATGACTTGTTTTTGAATTTTCCTCCTGTAGAGGGACAGGCCCGACTTAAAAATCAGCTGTCCCCCTCCCCCTTTCCCTCTCCCTGGGGGCCCAAAATGCCAGTCGAGGGGGGAGGGCCCCAGGGGTGGGTGGGCCGACGAGCTCGTCAACGCACCTCCGAGGCCTGCGGAGCCTCCAGACCCAGAGAAAGAGAGAGGGAGAGAGAGAGAGAGGACTAGTGATATATATATATATATATATATACATACACAGAGATGCAGAGAGATGTATCGACAGATACAGAGGGAACGAGAGAGAGAGAGAGAGGGAGAGGGAGAGGAGGAGGGGGAGGTGGAAGAGCGGGGAGAAGGGGCGACGAGGAGGGGCGGAGATAGGGGAAAAAGCGGGAGAGAGAGAGAGAGAGAGAGGGCGGGGTGGGGGCGGAGGGAGAAGCGGAGGAGGGCGGGGGGAACGAGGCCCGAGGGAGAGGGGCGATGCGCGGGCCACGGGGCCGGGAGGGGGGGGGGCAGGCGCAGGAAGAGGGCGGAGGAGGCCCCCGCGCGAGCAGGGGCAGGCCGAGAGCGCCTCCGAGTGGCAGGACGTCGCTGGACGCCGCTGCGGCGTCGGTCTCCTGTTGGCGGGAGACCGGGGGAAGGAGGAGGAGGACGCGCCCATGCACGGAGGACGCCGCCAGGTGGCGGGGCCGAAGACCGCTGCACGCAGCAGATCTCGCAACTCGTTGCCCTCCCTCCCCCCCTCCCTCTCCCCCCTGGGACCCCTTCTCCTCCCCTCCCCCTTCCCCTCCCCCCCCCTCCCCACTGCTCCTCACCCATCCTCGAGCTCCCCGGAGGTCTCCAGAGGCCTCCACAAGCTCCGCCAGGCCAGGAACCTCCGGCAGCCTCGGTCCTCGGTCCTCCGTGCCGCGTCTCCCGCCGCCGCCCGCCCTTCCTGGGCCCCCGACTCCCGTGCGAGCAGCGCGGCGCGCAGCCGGCGGGTGGCGTCGAGGGAAGCGCCCTGCAGGTCCGCCGAGATGACCCGAGCGCCTCGAGACTTCAGAGGGCTTTGGGGCCCCCGTCGCCTTCCCCGTCGTCGTCGACCTCTTCCTCCTCCTCCTCCTCCTCCTCCTCCTCCTCCTCCTCCTCCTCCTCCTCCTCCTCCTCCTCCTCCTCCCTCATGCTTCTTCCTTGAAAGCAGCTTTCCCCCTCTGGGGCACCACAAGACGTTCCCGCAGGCCTTGCGAGGCATTTCCCTTCGGACTTCCTCCCCAATTGCGGTCGAATATGTAGACAGATGCAAACGTCTGCAAAAGTTGAGGGTCAGTCCGACTGGCCGACTGGCCCTCCATGTTTGTAGACTGGCCCAATCGTTGTCAAAAGGAATCTCTCCCGCGCATGTTCTTCTCGAAGCTCGCAACCTGATGGAGGGCCCGTCGCTTTCAAATTGGGGCTCTGGACTCAGCGCGGTGCGCATTCTTTCTAAAAGCTTGCAAAGTCACGAGGATAGAGATGGCCTGCCGCTTTGTTCATTGAGTTCTCGCCTGAGCGCTGCGCACATTCGTCTCACAAGTTTGTGACAACTACACAGATGGAGGACGCCTCCTCTGCAAAGTGGAGGTCTCGCTCAAGACTTCCCCAGATATGAAGCCCCAAGTCTAAGCATGCGCGGCAGCTGGACGGGCCGGGGCCGGCTTCTCCCCCAGGAGTGAGAGATCTCGCTCGAGGCTTCCTCGCCTTCCGCACGGCCAGGAGGTGCAGGCCTGCGCACCAGCTGGACGGAGGAGGAGGAGGAGGAGGAGGAGGAGGAGGAGGAGGAGGAGGAGGAGGAGGAGGAGGAGGGGGACGAGGAAACGGACCGTGCGCCACCGAAGAGCTCCTCCTCGTCACCTCTCTTTCCCCGACGGGGCCCCCGAGCGGAGAGGTGGCTCGGAGTCTAGGGGAGCGAAGCATGGCACAAACATAAAAACTCAAGAGGTCCGCGCGGATTTCTCGGATAGGCGCTGGACCCCCCTGCCTGGTGCACGGAGCGCGCCAGGGGCGGCGCCGGAGGCGCCGCCAGGGGGCTCCAGCGCGGATCCGATAAATCCGTGCGGGCCTCCGAGTTTTTATGTTTATGCCATGTTTCGTTCCCCTATCTAGACGAGCGTGCTCCACCTCTCGCATGGTGCCTACTCGCAAATAGCCTGGATCCGCCGCGGGGGATCCACGATAAATCAAATCAAAGCATGCACGTGCTTTTCGAGCGTTTGCGAGTAGGCATATCTTTGCGTGTTGGGGTGTGAACCGCCTCGGGGCGGCGCGCGGACGGCGCCGGGCCGTGTAGGAGGTAGGCGTACGACGAGAGCCCCGTTCCGAATGCACTGGGCGAGATAAGGTGAACGGGAGCAGAGCGGTGGACTGCCGCTACGCAGGAACGGAAGCCGAAACGAAGAACGACGCAGACGACGAAGACGTAGACGGAAGGACGAAGCCGAAGACACCGACTCATAGGCAGGAGGCAGACGAAGAAGCACAGACGCTCGCAGACTGCGGCAGAAGCGGCAGAAGGGACGAAGATAGACCGCAGGCACTTAGACGCCGCTACCGCCGAAGTGAGGCACGAGCAGGCGGCAGAAGGCAGCAGCAGCAAAGAAGCAAGCGAACTGACGCAAAAAAGCAAGAAGAAGAAGAAGAAAGAGAGAAGCAGGGGGAAGAATAGAAGACAGCAGTCCTACTGAGCAACCTCCATAGCCTAGAAGGCGAAGGCGACGGGAGAGGGCTTCCGCAGCAAACAGCAGCATGTACTCCTGCCTCATCGCCGTCCGCCGCAGGCAGCGGAGCATCAAGACGCAGCGAGCGAATCAGTCAGAGGCCGCCGTAATACCAATCTGCTCCTCATTCTCCTTCACCTCCTTCGCTCCTCAATCAGCCGGCACCGACTCCTCCTCCTCCGACTCCTCCTACGCCTCAATTCCTCATCCTCCTTCCTCCTTTCTCTTCTCCTATATCCACCTCTCCTCTCTCCTTTTACTCCTCCTCTTCCTTCCTCCTCATCCTCACTTCCTCACTCCTCCTCTTCCTCCTCCTCTCCTCCCCTTCATATCCTCCTCTCCCTTCCTTCCATCTCATCCTCCTCTGACCTTCCTCCCTCCTCCTCTCCGCCTCCTTCTCCTCCCCCCTCCTCTCCTCCTCCTCCTCCTCACTACTCCTCCCTCCTCTCCTCCTCTCTCCTCCTCCTCCCTCCTCCTCCTCCTCCTCCTCCTCCTCATCATCATCATCATCATCATCATCATCATCATCATCATCATCATCACCATCATCAGCATCCTCTTCATCCTCCTCCTCCGCCTCCTTCTCCTCCTCCTCCTCCTCCTCCTCCTCTTCTCGCCCTTCTCCTCCTCCAGTCCTCTTCCTTCTAAGCGCCGCCACCGCGTCGCACCACCAGACGTGTCGGCAGGACGGGTCGGGCGTTTCCCCTGCGATTTCCTCACCACTCGTGGCCTGAAACTTGGCACGCCTGGCAGCTACACTGAGCGGGCGTTGTTTTCAAATGTGGCTGTTGTCCTAGCAACACGCACATTTGCAATCAAAGGTCGCAACGGCTACAATGGTGGCGGGAGGGTCATTTTGAAAATGTACTATGGTCTCAGAGCCGCGCACGTTCGTATAGAAATCCTAGGATGGAGGCTCTCGCCTTAGCGCTGCGAATTCTTGACACCGGACGCATCGATCTCCTCGAGCAGAGCAACCTGTGGTGCGCGTCTTTGAGGAGGCCGCAAGGGGCCGCGGGGGGGCCAAACACAAGCGTGCAAAACGCTACGACCGCGCCGCGTTCGGCGATCGGGGGACCCCACTGTGGAGCAGTGGCGATGCGTCCTGGCGTGCCTATAGGCCTACCAAGCAATGTTCTAAGAACCTTTTGTGGTTTCCACGAAATGTTCTTAGAACATGTCTGGCTGGGACTGTCTTGTTTTAACACATCGGGGAAATGTTCTAAGAACATTGTTTTTGTTCTTAGAACATTGTTGGGTTCTACGAACATTTCGTGGTACGCCTATAGAAATGCCAAACGGTCGTTCCCAGATCAACATTGGGCCCGCACCAAAAGTCACTCCGGCGAAAGCTCACTCTTACGTGTAGTCGATTGGACTTGTTGCCCTACAGCTCTTGCGAGGCCGGCCTTCCTTGGGCTGTGAGCGTTTTCTTGTTCGGCGTTTCGACTTTGGGCGGGAAGGGACGGGGGGGGTCTGGCTCTGGACCTCTGCTGAATGCGACTGTTTGCAGCAGTGCGTCCTCCGGGGGAGACTCCACCTGCTCGAAACAGGCAACAAAAACAGCCAAGATCTACTCCATGGGGGAAGGAGGGAAGGGGGTACGAGGGCCCGCGACGATCGGCAAAATAATAAGAAAACGATAACGTTCTGCGGGTTGGTTGGTCTTGTTTCCTTTCCTTGAAATATTCCCCGTGTTGCCAAGACGTGCCAAGCCAAGCAATCGCATGCACTGCCGAGCTACGGCAAGCAATGCCAGTCAATGCCAAGCGATCCAAAGCAATACTAAGCAATGCCAAGAAACGCAAAGCAATGCTAAGCAATGCCAAGAAACGCCAAGCAAAGCACTGCAATGACAACCAATGCCCAAGCGACGCAATACAATGACAACCAATGCCCAGCGACGCAATGCTATGCCTAGAAGTGCCCAGCAATGTAGTGCAATGCCAAGAAGTGCCAAGGAATAATAAGCAATGCCAAGCAATTCCAAGCAATGCCAAGCACTGCAAAGAAATGCCAAGAAAAGCCAAGCAAGACCAAGCAAGACCAAACAATGCTAAGCAACGCCAAGCAACGCAAAGTAATGTCAGACAATGCCAAGCAACGCGAAGCAATGCAAAGCAAGCAATGGCAAGCAAAACGATGCAATGCCAAGCAGTGCCAAGCAATGCCAAACAACATCAAACAATGCCGCTTAGGGAATGATACCCTAATTGGGGTCGGGCCGGCTTAACTTTGTCAAGGAACTGGTGGGTACGACGTTCCTTACCGAGGCAGGCCTCGACGTTGTTCGATTCCCTGCGCTTGATTTCCTTTAGGCGTTGCTCGGGTTCCCCGGTCTCGTCCCTTGTGTTCCCCAGTCCTTCCTCGATTCCCCGGTCTTGTGCCTTGCCCTCTTTTCTCGGGTTCACCAGTCTTCTTCCTCGGGGTCCCTGGTCTTGTTCCTTGGGTTTCCCGGTCGTTGCAATGCCAAGCGTTACCAAGAACTGTCGAACAACGCCTAGCAACGCAAAGCAATGCCAAGCCACGCTAAGAAATGCCAAGTAAAACCTAGCAACGCCAAGCAATCCAATCCAAAGCAATGCCAAGGAATGCATAGGAATTGTAGTCAAAAAGATTTCGTGCAGGGGCTTATATGAGGAAGGACGAGAGGGTGTAGAACAGCACCGCTGGCGCACCCTGAGCTTAATGAGGTCCTTCTGCTCCCCCTCCTCCTCCTCCTCCTCCTCCTCCTCCTCCTCCTCCTCCTCCTCCTCCTCCTCCTCCTCCTCCTACCCGCCATTCCCATCCATCCCTTTCCCTTCCAGTGCCCACCTTCCCCCTCCCCCCCCACCCCACCATCCCAGAGTGCTTCCCCGCCGTAGCCCTCGCCTGCCCTCCCTTTCCCTGCCCTGCGCTCAGCCCCCACACCTCCCTCCCTTTATCCCCCGCGCTTCCCTCGGTGGACTGGAAGCTCCAGTGGCATCAAGTCGGGCCTGCCCCTCCACAGGAGGAATATTCAAAAATAGTCGCAACAAATAATACGGGGAAGATGTTTTTCACTATTCCTGATTTTTCGGGAGCATGTTTTGACAATTTTTATTCTTCGTCCAAAATCCCCCTGTAGGAGGACGTGCCCGACCCAATAGTGGCAGCGGGCAGCACGTGAGCTGGGTCGGAGTGGGCACTATAAATGCCCCCTGGCGAAACTCCACACACGGCCGACGACATTGATGAAGGACAAGACGTACGCTTACGAAGCACGTGCGGCTGATTCCAAAGTGGGAGCGGGCAGATGCTTCAGTGAAGATAAACCTTTCATCGCCTCTGGTTCACTCCTCTCTCCCTCCATCCCCCTCATACCTCAGATAGCCACAGCCAGTGCAGACCTTACACTGATGTAGCATGCACCTAAGACCTAAGATCACAAAGACCGAGTGGCTTATGGGTGATCAATAT
Organism: Prorocentrum cordatum; assembly: GCA_963575745.1. Classification (NCBI taxonomy): domain Eukaryota; class Dinophyceae; order Prorocentrales; family Prorocentraceae; genus Prorocentrum; species Prorocentrum cordatum. Next base: position 43,509 of record CAUYUJ010020461.1, read on the forward strand.
TAGAGAGAGAGAGAGAGAGAGAGAGAGAGAGAGAGAGAGAGAGAGAAAGAGAGAGAGAGAGAGAGCGTGATCCACCGCCGCTTTACTGTGGAAAATTGCCCCCCTCTTCCTCCGGAACCCGGGGGTCCCCCCCCCCTCCGAACGCCCCCCCCCCCCTGGACCCCCCCCCCCTCCTCCCCCCCCCGGCAAAACCTCCCCTCCCCTAACCCCTCCCCCCCCCTCCCCTCGAAAACCGGGGGGGGGTCACTACCGGTTCGAACCCCCCCCCCCCCTCGAAAACCGGAGGGGGGTGGTCAACGGGTCAACACGGTTCGAACCCCTCCCCCCCCCCCCACTCACCGCCAGCAAACGACTCCCGACTCCCGGTCCCTACCACCGTCCGCATCACATCCCCCACTGTTGTTCCCAGCACCACTGTCCTCACCACCACTGTCCCCGCTGGTTCCACCACCGTCCCTACTGCCCCCACCAGTGCCCCCACCACTGTCGCACTGTCCCCACTGTCCCCGCCACTGTTTCCACCACGGTTCCACTCTCCCCACTTTCTCCACGTCCCCAACCACTGCCCGACTATCCCCACTGTCCCCACTGTCCCACTGAATCCTCCGCTGTCCCACAGAGCTGTCCCACTACTGTTCCCACCACTGTCCCCACTGTCCCCACCAGTGTCCCCACTGTACCTCTGTCCCATTGTCCCACCGCCGTCCTCGCCACCGCCTTCACCACTGTCCCCACCACCACTGTACACTCCACTGTCCCACTGTTTCCACCTCATTCCCACTGTCCCCACACCACTGTCCCCACCACCACCGTCCCCACCACTGTCCACTGTCCCCACTGTTCCCACCATTGTCCTCACCACTGTCCCCACCACTACCGTCCCCACCACTGTCCCACTGTCCCCACCACTGTCCCGCTGTCCCCTCACCACTGTCCCCACCACCAACGTCCCCACCACTGTCCGCACCCCCCATCGGGTTTCGAGGGGGGAAGGGTTCGAACCGGTAGTGACCCCCCCCGGTTTTCGAGGGGGGGGGGGTTCGAACCGGTAGTGACCCCCCCCCCTTTTCATGATGAACTGGGGGGGGGCGGAGGGGTTCGAACCGGTAGTGATCCCCCCCGGTTTTCCGGAGGGGGGGGGAGGAGTTCGAACCGGTAGTGACCCCCCCGGTTTTCCGCCAGCAGCGGTAGGACACGCTCTTTCCAATATTACTAGCAAGATGCGTGATGCGTTCAGGCAGGGGGCACTCTGTGAAGACAAATCGCAAGAACCGCGAATACCTTGGAGGAGATTGTGTAGACTACTGTCATGCTACTCCCCAAAGCGGGGGAACCAAGGGTCTGTTCTGCCTGGTCCGTCACGGCTTCGGCTGGCAAATTCCAAACCGCGGCTGGTCAATTCTGGGTGCCGTGTGGAATTCTGGGCCCCAGCAAGCAAGTCTGGGCCCTGGCGGGGAGGTGGAGGAAAAGATGGGAGGAGGGAGAGCACAGCCGTGCTGTGCCGAAGAGGCTAGAAATAGCCACCACGACTAGCGACTACCCCCCCTGCCGTGCTACTTATCCGCGAAATCACAACAATGATGCTATCAGCTCCCACTAGCGTCGACTGACCCGGCCGCCCTGCTGTCCCGAAAGATGAAGAATTGCCGCTGCCCCCGCCCAACGCCACCTATACCCACTGCCCTGTTGCTTCGCGATGCCGGGCGCTTATCGCTAGCTCCGAATAGCCCTGACATGCCCCACTGCCCTCGACAATGTCGGCAATGTGCCACCAATTCCAACTTGTCCCAGTCTGCTCCCGTGCAAACGATGCCGGCTCCTGTCGATAGCCCTAACTCGCCTCGCGGCCCTGCTGCGTCGGCGATGCTGGTAGTCGCCACTAACCCCCGACCGGTCCCGACAAGACCCACTCACTGCCCTGCTGTCTTTGCTGACAATGACGGTAGTTGCCGGCTATCCCAGGCTGGCCCCTACTGGCCCGACTGCCGTGTCCAGCTCTGCAGGCAGATCCAGCAGTTGCCACTAGCTCCGACCAGCACCGAGTAGCCCAATTGCCCTGCCGTGCCGGCGGTAGTAGCAGTCGCCGACGAGCCCCAGCCTGCCCCGACACACTCCAGCGCCCTGCGGAGCCGACGGCACGTTTTACGTCGTGCGCGGCAGAGGCAGTCCGCGCGCGCGCTCAGGCGGGCTGGGGGACGGCAGGCGCCAACTGTTCGGCGGCCAAAGCGGGAAAAAGGGGAGAGGAAGCGGCCGCGGGGCGGGGGAAGGGATGGGGAACGATCACGCCGACGGCACAGGCCATAGCCACTTTTACCGACTGGCCCCGACCAGCCCCGTGAACCTGCTGCGCCACCGCCCCTGACGATTCCCGACTATAGCCCCGGCTGCTCTCCCCGAGCAGCTCTGACTGGCCCCAAACCGCGCCGCTGCGCCGACAACACATGGGGGGCAGCCTCGCGTGGCCACGTAAAGCGCGGCCTGGTCCGACTGCCCTGCTGCAGATGATGTCTGGTTAGTGTTAATGGGGGGAGTGCGCAAAGGGGGGAGGAATGCACGCTTCTCCCAAACGAGGCAATTAGAGGCGAAAGCCCTTCTCACAAATGATAGGTCGCTCGACTCGAACGTTCCATGTCAGACGGCGGCTGTCCCTCGCTTGCGGCCCAACTCTTCACGTGGCCATTGAGTTGCGCATGACTGGCACCGGATGCCAGTAATACCCACCAGCCTGGGATGCTTCCTTGCTTGACTGCACTCTTGCGTGCGTGATGTCGCGCATGCTTTCCAGCGTGCGCGTGTTCTACAGGCCTTCGAGACAGCTCGTCCCGCCACCCCCCCCCAGCGAAGAGCGTCGCTCCCTGAAGTGTCGAATATGACTGGAGCGTGCTCTGGAGGGGGCGACGCAAGATTTCGAAGCTGTCTGGAATTGAAGAGGGGGGCTCATCAAGGACGTCGCGCTCACGCAGCCAACGGTTGAGGTTCATTATGTCGATGGCTGCAGTCCAACCGAATCCTTGAGGGCGTGAGTGGTTTAGAGAGTTTCTTCTTCCAATTCCCCTCCCCCTTCGGAGAGGGGATTATCAGTTTTCCCTATTGATAAACACCCCCTCCCCGAGGCGACCGGCAGCCAGCCAGGACCGATGAGAACTCCCCCACCATCCCTGTCAAAAAATAACATGGAGTCCACTTTGGGGCAAGCTCGTGGGTCATGATCGGGGGGGCCGCGAGCACTTTGCATTGTTTTTTCGGCAGGGACGGCGAGGGGGGCCGCATATCGGTTGCTGCGCGCAGGGCCAGCATCCTTCTTTTAAACCATCCAGCATGCACTTCGAAACAAAATATAGATCATGCGCGAGCACCCCGCGACCACTGTGCAGTTGTTTTTGACTGGGACGGCGGGGGTGCTGGCATATTGCCTGCTGTGTGCAGGCCCACCAAGCACTATGATGACCACCCCATCCACGATTGAGCACTGGCTTTCGACAAGGGTGGTGGGGGCCGACACATTCCCCGATGTGTACTACCACGTGCGCAGGCGCTCCTGACACACTATGTGCGTGCCCCGAACGTGGCGCACCTGGTGGGCTGGAGCATGCGGCACACATGGCGCACGTGGATCGCGTGGCGCATCTGGCGCACCAGGTGCGCCCGGCACGCTTGGGCCACAGGGGTGCCTGTCGCAACTGGCGGGCGTGGCGCGCATGGCACGCGTGGCGCACCTCGCCCCAACGTTGAGCACACGGGATCTGGTTTGGTTGCGATTAGCTGTTCATCCGAGAAGACAGCTGAATATGATGCGGCTTGAGTGCTACTTATACTTACGTGTTGGGAGAGCGGGTGGGAGTGAGCGAAACGGCTGGAGGGCGGGAAGGCTGTGTTGATCACTGTTCCATATAGATATACACCTCCTCCCCCAGGCGGCCGGCAGCCAACCAGGAACCATGCGGGCTCCCCCCGAGACCATCCCTGTCGAAAAACAATACAGAACGCACTCTGCCTCCACATGTGGAGCATGCGCGGCCAACCCGATGCGCCCCCCCCACCATCCCTGTCAAAAAAGCATACAAACTACACTTTGCGGCAAAGTCTTGACGCACGGCTATCACCCCTAACAAAAACAATACAAAATGCACCTCGCGGCTACACCTGGATCGTGCGCGGCCACCCCGCGATCAAGTCCAAGTAGTTTTTGACATGGACGGGCTAGGGACGGTGGGGGTGGTGGCGTCTGGCCTGCTGTGCGCAGACCCACCAGACACAATGATGGAAATTGCTGTTCGACAAGGATGGCGGGGGGCCGACATGTTTCCCGATGTGTGTGATGTGTGTTGTCACGTGCACAGGCGCACCTGACACGCTCTGCACGTGCCCCGAACGTGACGCACCTGGCGCGGCTGGAGTCTGCGGCACACCTGGCGCAAGCGGAGCACATCTGGCGCACCAGGCGTGCCTGGCACGCTCGGGCCACAGGGGTGCCTGGCGCGCGTGGCGCGCCTGGCACGCGTGGCGCACATCGCCCCAGCGTCGCGCACATTTGGTCGTCTCTGGTTCCCAATAGCTGCCCATCCAAAGACGACCGCTGAACATACTGAGGCTCGGGTGTTACTGATGTTGGGAGGGCGGGTGGGAGTAAGCTAGACGGCTTGCTATCTAGGTTGTGCCTTGATCACGGCTCCATATTAGTATGCACCCTCTCCCCCAGGCGACCGAGGAACCGCGAGGGCCACCCCCCACCATCCCTGTCCAAAAACCATACAAAACGAGCTCTGCCTCCACATGTGGAGCATGCGCGGCCAACCCGATGCGCCCCCCCACCATCCCTGTCAAAAAAGCATACAAACTACACTTTGCGGCAAAGTCTTGAGGCACGGCCATCACCCCTAACAAAAACAATACAAAATGCACCTCGCGGCTACACCTGGATAGTGCGCGGCCACCCCGCGATCAAGTCCAAGTAGTTTTTGACATGGACGGGCTAGGGACGGTGGGGGTGGTGGCGTCTGGCCTGCTGTGCGCAGACCCACCAGACACAATGATGGAAATTGCTGTTCGACAAGGATGGTGGGGGGCCGACATGTTTCCCGATGTGTGTGATGTGTGTTGTCACGTGCACAGGCGCACCTGACACGCTCTGCACGTGCCCCGAACGTGACGCACCTGGCGCGGCTGGAGTCTGCGGCACACCTGGCGCAAGCGGAGCACATCTGGCGCACCAGGCGTGCCTGGCACGCTCGGGCCACAGGGGTGCCTGGCGCGCGTGGCGCGCCTGGCACGCGTGGCGCACATCGCCCCAGCGTCGCGCACATTTGGTCGTCTCTGGTTCCCAATAGCTGCCCATCCAAAGACGACCGCTGAACATACTGAGGCTCGGGTGTTGCTGATGTTGGGAGGGCGGGTGGGAGTAAGCTAGACGGCTTGCTATCTAGGTTGTGCCTTGATCACGGTTCCATATTAGTATGCACCCTCTCCCCCAGGCGACCGAGGAACCGCGAGGGCAACCCCCCACCATCCCTGTCCAAAAACCATACAAAACAGCTCTGCCTCTACATGTGGAGCATGCGCGGCCAACCCGACGCGGTCCCCCACCGCCATCCCTGTCAAAAAAAGAATACAAACTACACTTTGCGGCAAAGTCTTGAGTCATGTTCGTGACGCCCGCGGACACTTCGCAATGTTTTTGACAGGGACGGCGGGGATGTCAGCATGCTGCCTGCTGCGCGCAAGGCTACCATCCCTAACAACAAACAATACAAAAAACACCGCGCGGCTACATCTGGATCATGTGCGGCCACCCCGCGATCACTGCCAAGTGGTTTTTGACATGGACGGCAGAGGTGGTGGCGTATGGCCTGCTGTGCGCAGGCCCACCAGACACAATGATGGGCATTGCTGTTCGACAAGGATGGTGGGGGGCCGACATGTTTCCCGATGTGTGCTGTCACGTGCACAGGCGCACCTGACACGCTCTGCACGTGCCCCGAACGTGACGCACCTGGCGCGGCTGGAGTATGCGGCACACCCGGCGCAAGCGGCACATCTGGCGCAACAGGCGTTCCTGGCACTCTCGGGCCACAAGGGTGCCTGGCGCGCGTGGCGCGCCTGGCACGTGTGGCGCACATCGCCCCAGCGTCGCGCACATTTGGTCGTCTCTGGTTCCCAGTAGCTGCCCTTCCAAAGACGACCGCTGAACATGCTGAGGCTCGGGTGTCACTTATTTGTTGGGAGGGTGGGTGAGAGTGAGCTAGACGGCTTGCAATCTAGGGGGTGTCTCTTGGCTCCTCCCCCTACTCCCTCCCCTAGGCCCTAGACCGTGGCGAGGGGGTCGCTGGGGTTCAGAGCCTCCAAGATGGCCTCGGCGAGAAGGCCAAGATCACTGATGTTACCAAGGTTTTAGCCCAGTTTTGACCTCCCGGGCGGGGGCCCTAATTGGAACCCCTCTGTGATGAGAAGCGGAATCACACTACGACGCGAACGTGTAGACGTGAACAAATGTGATGCTGTTGTTTCTTTATCGTCGCCTTCGCAATCAAGCACCCCCACGTTGTGCGCCGGACTGTGTGTATTCTTGTCTGTAGCTCTGTGTGCCCGGCTTGAGCACCGGCCTAAAGCTTATGACTGCGAGATCGGCTCCTGAACAACACGATTGGGCCATTGACTAAGCAACTCCAAGACATCACAAGACGCCGAGGGCCCCAAGAGGTGCCCAGGAGCCCCCAAGAGGCCCCCAAGAGGCCCCCAAGATGCCACCAAGAGACTCACTCCCAAGAGACCCCAAGACGCCCGAAGAGGCTCCTCCGAGGCACCCAAGACGCTTCAAGAGGCCCCCGGGACTGCCACGAGGCCCCCAAGGCGCCCCAACAGGCCTACAAGAAGCTCTCAAGAGTCTCCGAGAAGCATCCAGTAGGCCTCTGGCCTTTCTGTTCGCCCTCCTCCTCTTCCTCTTCCTCATCCACCTAACTATCCTCCTTCCTCCTCCCTTCTCCCTTTTCCCCCTCCCCCTCCTCCTCCTCCTCCTCCTCCAGTTTCTCCTCCACGCTCCCCCTCTTCGGGTATGACGGCTGCCCAGCCTTAATTCCACTGCGTGCTCCCCGACATGCCCGATCAAGGCAACTCGCCTGGGCATGGTTTCTGAATGGGCTGGTAGGACTACGCGAGGCGTCTAGAATATGCTTGCTCGCTATTCCCAGCTAGCTTTGCACTGCAGACTTCGAGTCTACAACTGACGCCGACTAAGGCATCGGAGGCGCATGTCTTAGCACCAGTCGTGTGGCAAGCTGAACAAACAACATCCTAACTTCTTCTCGCATAACGTCATCGGGCGGTACCCTGTCTACAAAGGGGCGCTCACGTGTTTCCGACTTGTCAGCGCAAGCACTGGCAGTTGGATATCGTCGGACAGCAATTTGATTATGGTGTCCCTGTCCGCACCGCGACTCGCTCACTGTAACGTGCTGTGACCGTGATGTCCACTCGTGGGTGCCCGAATTGCATACTTATTGTGTCAATCCGCATCCAGTCTGCGACCTGTAACCGTCCAAGCGTTTCCTCAGATCGCTCAGAGCTGTGCGCCTGGGCGCGAGCTGCATCATGCGCAACATCTGGCGCCGTGTCTGCCATAATTGGTTTTCCATGTCAACTGCCTGAGCCGATACTTCACCACCATAACATAGAATCAGGCATCGCACTATTGCACAGGAAAGGAGGACCCCCCGCTTGTTTATGAATTTCGTCTTCCTAGCAACACCGTCATGTTCTCGGCATGCATTTATCCGAGTTCATCGTGTGGAAATTGCCCATCTGAAGCGTCCACCCGAGATATGTTGCACAATCGTGCATCATCGGATTACAGCGAACCGATCGTAGAAACCGAACTGCATATCCTTGTGAACTGCATATCTTTGTGTATGCAATGCTTTCAGCCGCTGGACTCCGCCCGCCAGTCAATCGCTTCGATTAAGCGCCTTGACGCGCCAATAACCCCAGCACTTGCCACGAGTCCCAGCTAACTACCAGCCTCACTGTCATGCTGTGACGAAGGTGCAGCGTGTGCCCACTAGCCCGACATCTACCCCCCGCGCGCGCGCTATGAAGGACTAATCGACCCTTGTCGACTAAACAAACATATAATTCTGACTAGTCGACTTGAAGAACGCACAGGGACGCCAGCCAAACAAATAGCCTGGCGAAGGACCCAAACATATGCAGTTGTGAGATCAGCAGTTGCAGATATCGCCTTCGGTGGAGCTCCCTGTGGGGCCACAAAACTTGTCAGTGGTGTGCCGATGAAGAGCGGGGGAGAAGCATACGGGCCTTGCCACTGGTGACGAAGCTGATGGCGATGATGATGCTGCTGATGATGATGACGATGATGATAACGACGATGACGATGCTGATGATAATGACGATGTGAGGGGTGTGCCGAAGCTGATGGGGATGATGGTGATGATGATGGTGATGATGATAATGACGATGACGGTGACGATGATGATGATGATGATGATGATGATGATGGTGATGATGGTGATTATGATTATGATGCTGGTGACGATGATGACGATGATGACAGCGATGGAGATGACGATGATGATGATAATGATGATGATGATGATGATGATGATGATGATGATGATGGTGATCATGCTGATGGTGCTGACGGCGGTGATGTTGATGTTGATGTTGACGATGACGATGCTGATGATGATGATGATGTTGCTGATGATGACGGTGATGATGGTGATGAGACAATGACGATGATGACGATAATGACGATGATGCTGACGATGGTGATGCTGATGGTGATCGTGATGGTGATGGTCATGGTGATGATGATGATGCTGATGATGATGATGATGATGGTGGTGGTGATGATGATGATGTCGATGGCGATGACGATCGTGATGGGAGGAAGGCGCAGGAAGGAAGGAGCGCGGGGCGCTCTCTTCAAAACGAGGACCCAACGCCACAGGATGGTTGTGAACAAGTAAAAACCTCGCTGACGAGGGCAAGGCAAGACGTAGGCCCAAAGATCCCTTGCGGGAGATTGGCTTCAAGAGTTCATCTCGTCAGCCGCTTGCAGTCACGCTTGCTACGACAACTGCCAAGTTAAACATTTAAAAAACAGTCGGTAGGTGGTAGCTCCAAACTAGCCCCGCTGGCCTGGTTTGCCAACAATCCGGGTAGATGCCGCTAGTCCAGACTAGGCGAGACAAGCCCGACTGCCCTACTGCGCCGACGATGCCAACGGTTGGACTCGAGCAGCCCTATTACCGCGGTGCGCCGACGATTCTCGTAGGTGCCAGTAGCCCCGACTGGACCTGTCCAACAACTTTGACCTGGCACGCTGGTGCGCCAGCAACCCTGGCAGTTCAGCTGCCACTAGCCTAGGCGAGACCCACTGCACTGGTGCGCCGACAATCCTGGTAGACGCTTGCCCCGACTAGCCCCGAGTAGCCCCTAGTGCCTTGGTGCACCTGCAGTGCCAGTAGATGCCACACTTCTCTGGTGCGCCGACAATTGCGGCTTACCTCCTGCCCCGACTTGGCCAGACTGGACCGACTGCCCTGCTGGACCGACGATGCCGATTGTTCTCGCTAGCCCCGACTAGCCAGCTTACTCACAGTCAAAGGCTGATCATTTCAGTGAGGGGCTGATCCATGGTACAAGCTAGAACATTCGACGACAATGATGCACTGCCCTGTTGGGAGGCAACCAATTCGCTGCCCAGCGACTGGCAATGTGCCATGCCTTGGGAGTCTCCGAGCAGGCCCGCCAAATATTCACAGATTTCCGAGGGAACGTAGCACGAGGCCCGTGAGCAGCCTTCGACTGTATTCGAGCTTGGGCAAGCCGACTGTGGTAATCAGGAGAGGAACGACAAGCTCTAGGCCTGACCACGGCAGGTTTGTGTCGTGCCGATTTCGGCGTTGGTTCCCGACACCGCGGGGATCGTTCAAACTTGAACGATCGGCTGTTTCCGAAACGTCAGATCGTTCAGCACCGACCGACTCTGCGTCGCCGGTAGCGTCCAGTGTTGAACGACTGCGCTTTTCCGATGGCCAGCTCGTTCCATGTTGGTCGATTCTGGGCCACTGGCGGCGCTCAACCTTGAATGCTTGCGGCGGGGTCGCAGCGAATAGACACGACGCGAACCTGCCATACAGGCCTCGGAAGAAACGGGGGAACACTCGTGCCGCATTCTTCTGTCAATGCCCCCCCCCAAAATGATCAGTGTCGGCGGTGGGTTGAATGAGCTACACTTGGACCGCCAGTCTTCCCCGCGCGTGCCAACTCTGAGCCCGGGGGGGCGGGGGAACGTCCACTAACTGTCGGGTGTTGCTAGAAGTACCCCTGGCCCAAGGTACCCCTAGGATTCTCACGGTGGCCCAGACGGCCTCCAGGGCACCCCTCACGCGGCCCAGGGGGCTCCAGGGGCTCCAAAATCGAGCGAAAAGCTGGGGGCACCTTGGGCCAGAGGCTCTTCCAGCAACACCCGAAACTGCTTCCCGCTGCCGTACCTCCCCGGTTCCCCTCATCGAGAGCCCCTGGAAGCCGCCCAGGGCCGACAGGGCGCTCCCGCCCACGGCGTGCCTCACCTCGCGGACGGCCGACTCGATGCTGTAGACGGAGATGCGGCCCCGCTCCACAAACTGACGCCAATCTCGGGATCCACCAGAGGAGGGGGGGGGGACCCTGAGAGGGGGGCACGAGTTCGACCCGCTCGTGCACCGACCTGCCGCAGACAAATGCCCCCCGCATTCCGCGTGGCCACACCTGTTGGCAACTGCCGGGAGCTGCCGGCGGCTGGGGGCGGGCATCAGTTTGGGGCGGTCCTGTGCAAAAACCGATCGAACTCACGCACACCCCGGCCCCCCCCCCCTTTGCGGGATCCCGACAATTCTCGCCGAAGGCAAACTGCGCATCAGCACCATTCGACGCCTCAGCTGCAGGAGGAGGAGGAGGAGGAAGGGGAGGAGGAGAAGGAGGAGGAGGAGAAGCAGGAGGAGGAGGAGGAAGATGAGTTGGTGCTGAATGATTCCAGCAAGGGCCAATGAGAATAGACCGAGGGCAAGAGCAGGAGCAGGGACTCCAGGTGCCGAGGAGGAGCCGAGCTCTAGATGCGTGGGGATCAAGACGGCGCTGCGGTCCAGCCCGCTGGACAAGGCAACCAACCGAGCGGTGGCTACGCACACGCAGGCTGGGAGGACGTCGGTCAGCAATGACCGATGGATTGACTGAATGGCTGACTCGGCGCGAGGTGAACTTACAATCCAGCGCTGGTGTGAGACATGTGCCGCAAATGCGGACCCGCACAAATGCTGGGAGGAAAAGCGAATTACATCTTGTGCCATACACAAACAATAGTGGATAAGAAGGCAGGGGAACAGCTTCGGGCCACGGCGGGACACCAGACCTGAAAACCAGGACCGGGGAGGACAGGGGACAAGCAGGGGAGGAACCAGTCAAGAGGGAGCACATAAGACGGAGGACCAGGAAGT
>CAUYUJ010020461.1:57500-70000 GCA_963575745.1 Prorocentrum cordatum
AACCCCTGGACTTTCAGTGGCAGTGCCGCCTCGGCTGGTAGGTGCAAGCAAAAGTATGTAGTGCACTTCTGGCGCTGCTACACTTTATAAGCATTAGATGCGCTGCCTATGGTGCTGTCTTTTCAGGCTGACTCTGTACGTTGGCCTGGTGTGTGGAGCCGCTCCCTGTGAGCCAGGTGGCTCCAAATAAAGATTCTGAGAGTGTGTGCAATGTCCTCCTCCTCCTCCTCCTCCTCCTCAAGAAAATCCACATCATCATCCTCCCAACATGTAACGAATCAGGCTTGCGGCGAGGGTGGTGGTGCGTACGAGTGCGCAAAAATATATCACATGCGATTTTGAGGCTGATACCCTTGTGTATGCTAGTGCTGATTATGCTGAAGCTGGTGTTGTCTCTGAAGGCTAGCACTGTGAAGGCTGGCCTGAGTAGGTGGATCCGCTCCCTGATGTCAGGGGGTCCCATATTGGAAAAGCGTGAGGTGGGAGCAAAGAAGTAATGCAGTCTGCCTGCGTGATTTAGCTTGCGAGAGGATCAAACCTGTAGCAGTTGTTGGGTTGCTGCCCAGGTTGTTTTGGGTTTACCCCAAACCTCCTTGGTCCCAAGGCCATCGTATGGTTGTGTGTTCTTCTCGGATATAGCACGAACCCAGTGTATCCTCTATTTAGGCAGTCTACTAATATTGTCTTGCAGGGCCGGCTCTTTAGGCTGGCCTAGTGGAGCAGCTCCCTGTGTCAGGGGGTACACAGTAAAGAAGAGTATACACTGGTGCTGCCTTTTAAGGCTGGCACTGTAGGCTGGCCTGTATTGAGACAGGCTTGCAGCTGAGGTGGCAATGCGTGCGGGTGCGCGAAAATAGATACAATGAATTGCTGATGCCGTCGATCAACCCTCCCCCAGCTGAGATCCACGTATCCCACTTGTACAGAGACAGGTTTGCCGCGGGGGGGCAACGCGCACGGGCGCGCGCAAGTGTATAACATGCAAGTTTGAGGCTGATACCCATATATAGCTAAATAGGCTGCTTATTATGATGCTATGCTGTCTACGAGGCTGGCACCGTGAGGGCTGGCCTAATGTGGAACCGCTCTTCGTAGGTCAGGGACTCCCAAAGTAAAGAAACGTGAGGCAAGAAACAAGTGAAGTACAATCTTGCCCACCCGCCCCAAGCTCCAAGGTAACCCAACCAATCCCATTCAGCATCCGAGTGAACGGCGCCAGTCTGTTGCGAAATTATTGGGCTGCTACCCTGGAGGTCAAAAAAAATGCGACTGGGCGCAAAAGTGCTGCTTTGTACCTGCAGTCAAAGTGTAACGAGGCAAGCGCGCATGCTCCTGAGAATGCAAGGATGGAGGTTCTTCCCTCGTGGGCAGACTGCTCACGCGTCCTCGAGCTTGGTTCAACCTGTGAAGCGGTAGAGCGGGTAACGCGCTCCAGTTTGCGTGTGATTCTTGGGTTGCTACCCTCAACCGAAACAAATACGGAGCTTGCAAAGGAAATGCTGCTGCGCGGGAACGGTGCGCAGACGGGTGAGCAAACGTGCAGCAAGCAGCAACGACGGGAGAGGAATGGGAGCGGGGGCCGTGAGCAACCGAAGGAACAAATAAGTGATGAACAAATATAGCCGGAGTGAAGTATCCCCAAACAGGGTTTTTAAAACGCACTGCGGTTTCCAAGGTCGATTGCGTGCCCGTCCAGTGCGGGCTGGCGTGGCATGTTAGAACATGATAACATGATGTTTGCACATGAGAGGGCGGAAGGCAGGGCGCGCATGACGGAAGCTGAGGCGGCAGAAACGACGACGGCGGGCACCTCGCGAGCGACATCTTGGAGCTCGGTATTTGAAGGATGTCTCAAACGAAACGGGCTGGACAAACTCTTGCACACGTTCTGACAAGTCCACGTCACATTCGCTTCCCGTTGGGTCCTCTCCTGCAACTCCCTTCCTTCTCCCTCCCCCTCCTCCTCCTCCTCCTCCTCCTCCTCCCTCCTCCTCCTCCTCCCCCTCCTCCTCCTCCCCCTCCCCTCCTCATCCAATCTCCTCCTCCTCCTCCTCCTCCTCCTCCTTCTCCCTTCCATCTCCTCCTCCTCCTTCTCCTCCTCCTCCTCCACCTCCTCTTCATCCCGAACGGCATCTCGGAGCCCAGAGTTGCGAGGATGCCTCCAGCGTAACGGGCTGGGCCACCTCGTGCGCAGCATCTCGGAGCCCGAAGTTGCGACGATGTCTCGGGCAAAACGTGCTGCGAAGAAGTCTCAGGCGAAACGGGCCGGACCACCTCGAGCGCGGCGTCTCAGAGCTCCGAGTTGCGGGGGCCTCCTGGGGCCTCGTGGGGCCTTCTGGGGACCCCCTGTGGCGTCCTCCTGGGCCTCCTGTGGCCTCCTGGACCCCACCTGGGGCTTCCTGAAGCCTCTTGGGGCTCCCAGGGGGGGATATCTAACGTGTGGCCGTCTGGGCCCCCCAAATGGGGGGCCACAAGAGCAGGAAAAATCAACGAATCGACACCGGATGTGTATTAATTTGACACGTTCTGATAGGGGGCCTCCTGGGGCCTCCTGGGAGCCTCCTGGGAATCTCCTGGGGACCCCTGGGGCCTGTCCTGGGCGTCCTGCGGCCTCCCCTGGGCGTCCTGTCCTGGGAGCCTCCTGGGAAGCTCTCCGGGGCCTCCTGGGGCTCCCAGGGTCCCAGGGGGGATATGTAACATGTGGTCTTCTGGGCCCCCAGGCTGGACCACCTCTTGCGCGGCATCTGGGAGCTCAGAGTTGCGAGAATGTCTTGTGCGAAACGGGCTGGACCACCTTGCGCACGGCATCTCAGAGCTCAGAGTTGCGAGGATGTCTCAGGTGAAACGGGCTGGACCACGTCGCGCGCGGCATCTGGGAGCTCAGAGTTGCGAGAATGTCTTGTGCTAAACGGGCCGGACCACCTTGTGCACGGCATCTCAGAGCTCAGAGTGGCAAGGAAGTCTCAGGCGAGACGGGCCAGACCACCTCGCGCAGGACATCTCAGAGCTCAGAGTTGCGAGGACGTCTCAGACGAAACGGGCTGGACCACCTCTCGCGCGGCATCTCGGAAAGCAAAAGTGCGAAGATGTCTCAAGTGAAACGGGCCGGACCACCTCTTGGGCGGCATCTCGGGGCTCAGAGTTTGGAGGATGTCTCAAGCGAAACGGGCCAGACCACCTCTCGCGCGGCATCTCGGAGCCCGGAGTTGCGAAGATGTCTCAGGCAAAACGGGCCGGACCACCTCGCGCACGACATATCAGGGCTCAGAGTTTGGAGGATGTCTCATGTGAAACGGGCTGGACCACGTCGCGCGCGGCATCTCCGAGGTCCGAATTGCGAGGATGTCTCAGGCGAAATGGGCTGAACCACCTCTTGCGCGGCAGCTCAGAGCTCAGAGTTTCGAGGATGTCTCAGGCGAAACGGGCCGGACCACCTCGCAAGCGGCATCTCGGAGCCCAGAGTTGCGAGGATGTCTCAGGCGAAACGGGCCGGACCACCTCTCGCACGGCATCTCGGGGCTCAGAGTTTCGAGGATGTCTCAAGCGAAGCGGGCCGAACCACCTCGCAAGCGGCATCTCGGAGCCCGGAATTGCGAGGATGTCTCAGGCGAAACGGGCCGGACCACCTCTCGCACGGCACCTCGGGGCTCAGAGTTTCGAGGATGTCTAAAGCGAAACGGCCCGGACCACCTCTCGCGCGGCGTCCCAGAGCGCAACTTTTCGAGGATGCCTCAGGCGAAACGGCCAATCCCGGCCAACTCAGAAACGAGAGTTGTGAGGATGTCTCAAGCGAAACGGCCCGGACCATCAGATTTTTGCGAGGATGTCTCTGCTCCCCTTTCCCTCGGCCGGAGTTAGCTTCTATCACAACAGCACCCCGTTCAGCAAGCTGTTTGGGGAATAACTGATGCTCTACGCACCCGAGGGATGCACAGAGTGCCATCTGTCCTCATCAGCCAGTAGGGCACGGCCCCTCGGTGGGAGAGGGGTTCCAGGCTAGCTAGCTTGGCATGGTCGGACGACCATTTGAAACAGAGGGTGAGGCAGGCGGAGCAACTGGAGAGACGATGACGACAGCAGGAAGGTCAGTAGTAGAAGCGCGCGGCCGTCGTCCCCAAGTCCACAACTAGTTCCCGCCCACTATAGGGAACCTAGCATTGCAACGCGCGCGGGGAAACAAAGCACTTGGAGGTGAATGTCAACGCAGGCAAGATTTTGAGAGAAAGAGAGAGAGAGAGAGAGTGACACCCGTTATGCCTGCTGTATCCTCTGTCGCTGGCCCGTTGGCCTGCTGACAGTGGTCATCGAGGTCATCGAGGTCATCATTGGCCTGCCGACAGTAGTCCAGTTCCTGCGGTCATCGAGGTGCAGGTGGTTCTTGTGGTCGATGTCGTGGTATACTGCGCTGTGCTTCCCGTGCGCTTGTGGCACGCGAAGGCTCGGTTAAGCGGCACTGTTGTTGTCGTAGTCGTATGTCTGCGGCTTGGGTTCCGGCGGTATCTTGTACAGTCGTGGCAATGCCTTGAACGTTGGTTCCTTGAAAAGTACTTATGGCTGGTCGCTGCTTGCGCGGGGGCTGGCGGGGCACTGCTCGCAACGTGTCTGGTGTGAGCAGATCTTGTCGATGTAGCTGTGGAGGCGCGGGTCGCACTTGTTGTGAACGAAGATGACTCTGCTGTTGTCGGTGACGCTGCGCTGCTTGTCCGATGCCGCGCACGAAAGGGACGCGGCAAACGCTCGTTGGGAAGTAGGCCTGGATGGTGGCATAGGTTTGGGGCGCGAGAGAATGCAATGGCACTTCCTGCAGCTATCGCTGTGCCATTCCCTCTTCGTAGGGCGGGCAAAAGATTGATATCTGGAGCACTGGTGGTGGTGGGTGCGTGGACATTGCGGCTCTTGCTGTAGGCGGCCATGTTGCGCTGGCCGTTGTGCGCGATGTAGCTGGCGCGCCTACGGTCGAGCCGTCAGTGATGGTGTGGATGGTCTCTGGTAGTGGGTGTGGTTTTTATTCCACGCGTGTGGAAGGTAGTGGTGGTGGTTTCTAGGCTGGTGGTGTGTGTGTTTGTTCGACGGTGGTGGGGGCGGTACCGTGGGTCTGTGGTCTGGACTGCGGCTGTTGGAGTGTTCGTCAAAGGTAGGTGCATATTTTTTAACGAAGTACGTGGAAGCTAGTGGTGGTGTTTTTTTGGCTGGCGGTGCAGGCTTGGTCGTCTGTAGTGTGGACGGTTCTGCGGGTCTGTCGATGGTCTCGGTTGCGGTGGTTGGAGTGTTTGTCATGGTTGGTCGCGGGGGTAAGGTAGGTGCTTGCTGTGTTTTTTGGGGCAAATGGGGAGTTCTTGGTTGGTGGTGGTGCTGTTGGTGCTGGTGGGTCGTCCGTCGCGTCTGCTGTTGCCGGAGTGTCCTCTTCGCTCGTGCTGTAGATGTCAGTCGGCGGCGTGGGTCTGGCAATGATGAGGGCTGCCGCCGGGGGTCGCCGATTTGTTGTGGTGATGCGGCTGCCTAGTATATGTTGACTGCCCAGTCGTACTTCATATTGCTGCCGTCGCTGTGGCACGTGTTTAGCGATTGTATTAGCTCTTGTTTTGCCTCGATATTGTCTTGGTTGAGTGGCGCTTGTCCACCTGTCATTGATGCTAAGAAAACTTGGCTGGTGGTACCTACGGCATGTCGGAATGTTGCGTTAGTGCGGTAGTGGCCTGTGAATGCGTTGGCGTCGTTGCCGTAGCGGGGCAGGGTCAGGCGTTTGGGGGGCTTGAGCATTGGTAGGGAGCGGCGTGGACGGCGTCTTCAAGTTTGAAGTGCTTGGTTTTCGTCGTGAATGGCGGTGTGAAAGTCGACAGTGGAGTTGCTTGTGGGTCTGGTCGAAGGGGCGGGAGTGGCAGGTATTGGGCGCCGTCTTGGTGCGCGTGGAGCTTGTGATTGAACTTGCCCAATTATCTGCTCCACCCTGGTGGGAGTAAGTCGTCGTTGGGGAAGTAGTACGGGTGGGTGTTGGTCTATTCATGGCAATAGACTGCGTAGTGTCATCGGTCGTCGTCGTACACGTCGGCGTCAGTGCCGCTGGCGTGATGGTAATATGCTGTCCATTCGCTCGGGCACTGCATGTCGTGACACTTGTTTGGCTTCAGCGAGGTAAGGTAGAACTCGTGCGTGCCTGAGGCTCCGTTCATCTTGGCTCATGGGTCGTTGCTGTCTATGCTGGCGTCGGAGTCTGTTGCGTCTTATATTACTTCGGCCCTCTTTCCCTCAGGGTTCGTGGAAGACTTGGGCGCGCTTGCTGTGGTGCTGGATGAAATGGAAAAGACTGGGGGCTGCCCAGCCACAAGAAAAACAAACGAGTCAGGCTGCTTAGAGGCCTGGTGCAGCAATCGCGGCCTAAGATGGGCTCACGTTGGAACGTAGCCAAAGAGGTAAGAAAGGGCACCCCTCAGAAGTTGCTCTGCCTCAGGAACTTGAAGTACACGTAGCAGAGTTGCTCGAAGTATGCAGCCACCCAATTGGAATACCTGAGCACATCTGGAAACGGCAATGTCGGGACTGCCGCATGAACGGAAGAGGGGCAGGCTACTTCTTCCGTCCCGGGTAAGGCTGAGGCCGGCCAGATTTGGGTCCAGCATCGCCCTCAACACGTCCAAAGGAAGGCTTCCCTGACGAAGCTCCCTGTTGGTGTGCACTAGATCGTGCAGGATCTTTGGCACGTGCAGGTGGCCCTGATGGTTCTCGCCCCAGTGTGTGGCAAGAACTGGCGCCAATTGCACTCCCAGCAATAGACTCGGGGAGCTGGTGCCGGGAATTGAGGGTACCTTCAGACTGCGAGGGTGAATCAGCGCCTGAACGTAGAGCAAGTGCCGGAGCGGGCTCTGCAGCAAGACTTCCCCCGAGGTCTGCGCTTGGGCCGGCTGCACCTGCTGGAGGTGGAATGGCTTCAACGAGAAGCTGAAGGCCATCAGGAAGAATAGGAGAGGCTGGACCATCTTGAGCCACCTGCTTGGCTGTCCTGCGCTTCTCCTTCTTGCGGAGTCGTTGGGCACGGCGTACAGCACGAAGTTTCTCCAACAATTGTACAGGATCGTCGGAGTCTTCAGCTTTGCCCTGTGCATCCTGAGCGCGCTCCTTGTGCATAATCGCTGGCACGGAGGGCCGAGCAGTCGCAGACATCACAGTGCCGGCAACCGCCGCAGCCACAGCAGCAACAGTGCGCCTCGGGGCGCCCTCCCGGATCGCCGCCTGCACAGCCGCCGCCACAAGGGAGGGGCCATCAGCAGCGTTGGCGCTCATCTATACCTAGCAAGGGGGGTAGCTAGACAAATGCAATCGCTTGAGCCAAAATGTGCTGTGGTGCTGCTGGCTGTGTCCGAAAATTTGGTACTTGTGCTGGTGGAGGGGGCATGCGCTCGCAGCTGGCGCCGGGTCTTGCTTCGGCATGCTTTGTTTCCTCGTTCTTAAAGGTCAGGTTAAGCATTCGTTGCTGTGGTGGCGTCATTTTTTGTGCCCTGAACATCTGCATCGTTCCTTGTCTTCGTGCTCGTAGTGTCCTTTCTCTATGTCATGAAACTCTGCGAGCTGTCTTTGAACGAAGTCGCGACGCGGATGGTCGTCTGGGGCGTCGGTATGGAACCTGATTCCGTCTTTCGTGCTTCGGTGGTCGAAAGGTGAAGCGTGGTCCATACGGCTGGTGCATTTCCATCGCGGGCCGTGGGTGAACGTAGCTGGGGTTACGCGAGTTGTGTGCGATGTATTCGCTGGGGTCAAAACCTGGATGGGTTGGGGAAACAGGTGACAAGTGTGCGGGGCCACATGGGGTTGTCCGACTTTGGCGTGGTCAGTTCGAAATGCGTCGGAGGTGTTGGGCCTCGGTGGCGGTCGGGTTTGACGCGTGCTGTGCCAGTCCATTGGTTTAGTAGATCACACTCATAATCGGATGGGCCTTGTAGCTCTACGTATTCTGGTTATTGATGCGTGGAGGGTGGGGCAAAGCGTCTTCTATCCTTTTCGATGATACCAGTGGCCCAGTGTGGGCGCAGTATAGATGCGCCTGGTGCGTGGAGTTCATCTGCTAGGTCTTTGGTGAGTACAACTCTGAGCCCAAGGTGGCGTTGTGGTTGGGGTCGGCCAAAGTGCTGATGAATGTGGCGCGGTCGTTGTAGTTGAACTTTGTCCGTACACCGTAGTCTTCGTCCATCTGGGACTTGCACTCCGGATCTCATAACAATGGGGGGGGGTCTGCTTCTGGGGGGGTCTAACGGGCTTCGTCAAACACAGTTGTGGGGGGGTCTCGATTTTGGACCTTTTGTTGCCTGTCTGGGGGGGTCTACTTCGGGCTGTCATGCAAAACGTTTGGGGGGGTCTCAAATTTCTCGACATCTGATAAAGGTTTTGGGGGTGTCCAGCTCCCCGCCAGTCGCCAGCTCCCTGGCGACGACGACGACACCGATGACGAAGACGCCTGCGACGACGACGACGACCCCCGCGACGACGACGCCGACGCCATCACCGACGACAACGACATCGACGACGACGAAGGGGACGACGACGACGACGCCGCCGACGACGCCCCTGCCGTCGGTGCTGATTTGAATGGAGGGGTCAACGGGAATGAGCATCACGTACTCCAAACCAATCGTTATGAATTCTGCGCACGGCGTTGTGGTACGGATGCACGGCATGATGAACAGCGAGGCGATAATCCGCCGACCCTGTCGGCGTGTGCGAGGGGCTTGGCTGTTCGAGTCGTCGTCTCCGTCGGTCGTCGCCTCCGTCGTCCCCTTTCCCTGCAGCTCTATGAATTCTCGCAGGCGTTGATCCCTTCCCACGGCAGATGAACAGGGGGGGGGTCCCCCCCCCCTGTCGGGGGGGGCCGGGGGGGGCCGGGGGGGGTGGGGGGGCAGATTCGTTTTTCCTCGGGCGGCCTAGAAACCTCGAAAACACTCCAAATGAGGTCCGAATGCCCAAGATGGCCCCCGAGACGGCCCAAGAGGGCCCCGAGTCGCCCAAAGATCGGCCGAAAACGCCCAAGATAGCCCCAAGACCGTCCAAGAAGCCTCCAAGACGTCCCAGGCCCCCTCCAAGAGACCCCCAGGAAGCCCCAAGAGGCCCCCACGAGGCTTCCAAGCGGCCCCTCAGAGCTTCCCACGAGGCCCACAAACTACCCCCAAGAGGCCCCCAAGAGCGCTCGTCGTCGTCGTCGTCGTCGTCGCCATTCAGGGTCGGCGGCACCGGCCGTAAGGCCTTCGCAATAATGTGATACGATTAGTAAAAACAGCACCCACCATGACAGTAATGACCACTACGTTCATTGCATTGCTGCGACCCGCAGCCACTTGGAGTAATGAATGTTATGACCAATAGTTCCACCGTGCCTGCCATCATTCATCGGCACTACGGTCTCCCCATCAGCATCGTAATCAATGGTATCATTGTTGGCTTCGTCATTACAGTGAAACGTATCCTGGTCAGACCATGAATCGCGGCACCGCCACTACGTCTCATCATTATCTTTCTGTTTTAACACAGTGCAGTTCGCAAGTTAATGGCAACAATCCTACTCATTGTTTTCAATTGCATAGTGTGTGCAGGCATGTTCGGTAAGTCCCAGTCGCATTGTCATTGTTGGTGTCATGGCCGCCACCATCGTAATCGTCGCCGGCGTCGGCATTACCATGTTCAGGATTACCGTCGTCGTAGTCGTCGTAGTCGTTGTAGTCGTCGTCGGTGTTATCGTCGTCGCCACCGTCTGCGTTGTCGGTGCCGTCGTCGACCGAGTCGTCATGATTGGTGTCGTCCCCTTCGGCGTATTCGTCGTCGTTGGTGTCGCCGTCGTCGTCGTCATCGATGTCGTCGTTGTCGTCGTCATCGATGTCGTCGTCGGTGTCGTCGTCGCCGTCGTCGTCGTAGTAGTCGTCGTCCTGGTGTCGACGTCGTATTTGTCGTCGGCGTCGCCATCGTTATCGACGGTGTCGTCGGTATCATCGCCGTCGTCGCCGTTTTCGTCGTCTGCGTCTTCGTGGTCGTCGTAGACGTCGACGTCCTCGCCGTCTTTGTCAGCGCCGTCGCCGTCGTCGGTGTTGTCGTCAGCGTCGTCGTCGTCGGTGTTATCATCGTCGTCCGTGTCGTCGGCGTCGTTTTCGTCGGCATCGTCGTCGCGGTCGTCATCGGCGTTGTAGTCGTAGCCGTTGTCGGCGTCATCGTCACCGGCGTCGTCGTCGCCGTTCTCGGGGGGGTCCCAAAATGCATGCCCAGACACTCCTCTTTGGGGGGGGTCCAAATCGAAACGTCAAACGATGCTTCTGGGGGGTTCCGGATTTTGGCGCGGTTGCACCGGTCTTGGGGGGGTCCCAGACCGGCCGTCAAACACTTTTTTGACCCCCCCCACTATTATGAGATTTGGAGTACATATTGTCGCTTTGCTGGTAGTAGATCTTGTAGAGCGTCTCCTTGAGGCTCTTCTCTGCGCCATCCTCGTTGAAGTAAGCGTACCTGAGTCGTGCCGTCTTGTTGTACATGTCGTTGTTGAGTTGGTCCCAGGTGAGGTGTGTAAGAGGCCGTCGTCGGACGTCGCGCGGTGGCTCTTCGTTATCGTCGAATGGTTTCTGGCCAAGCCGGTATTCGGCCTTCCAGTAGAACGGTGTACGCGCTGGCCCCCGTGACCAAGATGTCTAAATGTTGGTGCGCGCGGAGTGGTACTTCCATCCGTCGGGGGCTTGCTGGAGTCGTCGCAGTAGTAATGTAAAGTGCTGCCTGTTGATGCCTGGTAGGTGGGCAATCGCGGTGTGCGTCTCCCTCTTGGTGCGTGCCCAGCCTTTGGTAGTGGGCACTGGTATGCGCTCGTGGCCGAAGCGCAAGGAGATGACACGTAGTACTTGTCGATTCTAGCGTCGTTGGTCTTGTCCTGCTTGTTGGGTGGTACCTGTGCTCGTAGTACCTGCGCTGAGTCTGGGTCGTATGTTATGGATGTCGCCGTTCGTAATAACTCTTGTACTTGTTCTCTGTTCCGTATCTTGAGAAGAGGTAGTAGTTTGTCGGTGCCGCCGTCTTTGCATTGCTCGGTGAATTGCCGATTTTGCTGTTCGATGAGTATCTTCCTCTTTTCCGTACGTTGGTCGTCCGATGTTTCCGAGTGCGCCATGCGGATGGACAGTAAAGGAAGGTGCATGAACCTCGTGGCGTTGGCCCACTGGTCAACATGTACGGCGAACGCGTCATCCGTCGAAGGCGTATATGGCGCTGGCCGTGGTAGCGCGGCACCTAGTAACATGAAGACTGCGAGCATGGTGATAGTCGCTTGTTCGGGCCCGGCTGCTACGGCACGTGGGAAGGGAAAATACAATCTTGCGACACAAAGCTCATCCAAGGGGCGGTGCCCTCGGGACTGGCTGCTGATGCACCTTCCGAGTCCTGCGCCCCTGCCTGAGGTATGCCTTGCGGCCCCCATCACAAGTCTGGTGTAGGTACGGTGCGTGCACGTGTCGCGGTGGCTTGCTGGCGCGCGCGCGCGCCGCGCACCGCAGCGCTCGACAGCGCCCGTGGGACAGAGGTGTGCGACGCCAAGGTTGGAGCCCGAAGGGGCAACGGCTTGGTGCACCAATAACTGCAATGGTCATCACAAGTAAAATGATGGCTGCCAATTGCCCACGGCTGTCCTCGGCAAATATCGAAGGCGCGCGCACGCGCGGTAAAACCGCAAGTGTAAGGGACGAAACAAGCCAAGAACAGTACGGTGTGAGAAGAATGAGGTCTATCCCACATTATACTGTTTGTTCTGTACGCGTGTGAGATGTCCTGGGGCTCGGTGGTTTGCTGTGATCCTCAATGCATGCGTCGCTCATGCGCATGTAATGTGCCCGTGTAGTCACCAAATCCGCGGCACAACTAAGCCACAATAGGCCGAACACCAATGGTAAGAAAATGACGTAAGTGAAGTTCGTTCAGCATGCGCGTTTCCTTGGGCATTGCCCTCGCCTCTCCCCCAGATATGCCTGTCGGGCTCCCATACAAGGTAAGAGGTATGTCGATGGTGCTGTCGCGTTGCTGGTCGTAGTGTTAGTGCTGTTGTGCTGCGGGAGGCCGGTGCTGACCTATGCTGCCGCATGCCTTTTATGCTCCTACCTGAAGTAAGCATTTCGGCTCCCTTGCCAGGTATGGTGCAGGCACGCGAGTCCGTTCTTGTCCTGGACGTCGGCGTGGGTCTGTGTTGCGTAGTGTTGGACAGCTGGCGCGCGTGCTGCGCACCGCAGTGCTAGACAGTGCTCGTAACACAGAGAATGCGAGATGCCACGTTGGGGCCCAAACGAACCACGGCTTGGTGCACAAAGAACAATAATGGTCATCATACTGCCAATGTCTGTCATCAGCTGTCAGCGGCTGTCCCTGTCAAGTCCCAAAAGCAACACGCACATGCGGTAAAGCCGCAAGTGTAAGGAACGCGCTAAGTCATGCCCTTACAGAGTAAGCAGAATGAGAGCTCTGTCCCAAATCCCGCGGCTTGTTCTGTAGGCGTGTGA
>CAUYUJ010020461.1:75000-80000 GCA_963575745.1 Prorocentrum cordatum
TCTCCGAGAGATCTGTGAAAGCTCCCGAGAGGCCTCTGAGATTGCCCGAGAGGCTTCTGAGAGCGTCCGAGAGACCTCTGAAATGTTCCGAGACTCCTCTGAGAGCGTCCGAAAAGCTTCTGGTAGTTCCCGAGAGGCTCCTGAGAGCCCCCGAAATGCTTCTGAGAACGTCCGATCGGCTTCGGAGAGCTCCGGATGCGACCTCAGAGAGCTCCCGGAAGACTTGCGCGCGTCCGAGAGGCCTCAGAGAGCTCCCGCGAGGCCTCTGGGCATTGTTTAGGCGTCCCAGAAAAGTCCTCGGGGAATTCCTGGGAGGCTTCTGAGAGCTTCCGAGACGCCCCTGGGAGCTGCCGAGAGGCTTCTGAGAGCCTCAGAAGGGGCGCTGGGAGCTTGTGGGGCCGTCTGGAGGGCCCTTGGGGCCGTCTCCGAGATTTCCTGGGGGCTTCGTGAGGCATTTCGACAGCCTCCTGGGCCGTCTTTGAGCCGTCATCACAATCTGCAGGGCCATCTTTGACGCCTGCCAAAGCGGGAAGGCCTCGGTTTGTTAAAGATACATGTGCCCAACGTAATATGTTTATTAGGGCCAGCCGGGGCCCTCTTGGGTGAGCCATTGGGGTTCTCACCGGTCACGGGCAGTCCTGGGGGCCTCCTGGAGCATGGTGAGCAAAGAGATGAGGATGACCGCGGCGATGGCGACGATGGGGTTGATGATGCTAGTCAGGCGATATCAGGCGAAGGATTGGGGGGGAGCTTAGCAGAACTCAGCAGAAGTCAGCAGGATTTAGCATCATTCAGCAGGGCTTAGCAGGGCTTGCAAAACCTCACCAGGACTTACCAAAGCCTACGACGGCTTATCAGGGTTTGTCAATGCTTACCAAGGGCGACAGCAGGACTTAGCAGGGCTTAGCAGACTGCAGCAGTGCCTCGCAGGGCTTCGCGGGACTGTGCAAGGCTCAGCAAGGCTTAGCAATAGTCCCCGCGCCTTTGTGGCCGGTACTTTGGCTGGGCCTTCGATATCACTGTATGGAGACCTTGTTCGGGATTGGTGTATTTCACACTTCGCCTACCTCCGGCTCCTGTCGTTTCAAATAAATTCCCAAGGAATTCGTTGACTTCCTTGTGGATTTTGCTACGAAGGTAGCATATTGAATTCCGATTTAGAATCCGCCTTTAAATCGTACTGCATGTCAAAATTCCATTCTTACGAGGCCTTTAAAGCGGAGTTCCTATGGAATTCCCATAGGAAGGCTTCCAACTGAATTCCAATCGGGAGCCCGCCCGCCCAAACCCAAACCTAAACCCAAGCCCAAACCTCCCAGTCCATAGGTCAAGTGTGGCCCTAGTACTAACGGTAGTAGTAGTAATAGTAGTAGTAGAAGAAATAGTAGTAATAGAAGTAGTGGTAGTAATTGTAGTAGTCGTACTAGTACTAGTACTAGTACTAGTACTAGTAGTAGTAGTAGTAGTAGTAGTAGTAGTAGTAGTAGCAACAGTAGTAGTAGAAGTAGTAGTAGTAGTAGTAGCAGTAGTAGTAATAGTAGTAGTAGTAGTAGTCGTAGCAGTAGTACTAGTAGTAGTAGTAGTAGTAGTAGTAGTCGTAGTAGTAGTAGTAGTAGTAGTAGTAGTAGTAGTAGTAGTAGTAGTAGTAGTAGTAGTAGTAGTAGTGGTAGTAGTGTAGTTAGTAGTAGTAGTCGTAGCCGTAGTAGTAGTGTATAGTAGTAGTAGTAGTAGTAGTAGTAGTAGTAGTAGTAGTAGTAGTAGTAGTCAGCAGTAAGTAGTAGTAGTAGTAGTAGTAGTAGTAGTAGTAGTAGTAGTAGTAGTAGTAGTAGTAGTAGTAGTAGTAGTAGTAGTAGTAGTAATAGTAATACATCGCCGCTCCGAAAGTTCCTTGAATTTTCTGAATTGGGCCCGATGGCATTGCGTGCTCGCCTACGTTGCAGCCCTCTTGGCGACGGCCCCGATGGGGTTGAGGGGCAGGATGCGTTGAACTTTGTACTCTGGGAATGCTCTGACCACCTCGGGGTCGCTCTGGGGCCACCGCGTCTGGTCTCCGGGGCATCGCTCACATCTTGGGCCATTTTTGATTCGCCCACCGGCCATTTCGACGCTGCGTCTGGATACGACGGGGTCTTCTTGGGGTCGCCCTGGGGTCATCTTCGTGCCCGTCTGAGGCCGTCGTGGAACCATCTTGGGGCCATCGGCCCGCCCAGGCATCCTGTCTGTGTCGTCTGGAGGTCTTCCGTGTTTCCAAAGCAGGTTTCGTTACGCCTAAGTAGTCGTAGTAGTAGTGGGAGTAGTATTAGCCGTAGTAGTAGTAGTAGTAGTAGTAGTCGTCGTAGTCGTAGTCGTAGTCGTAGTAGTAGTAGTAGTAGTAGTAGTAGTAGTAGTAGTAGTAAAAGTAGTAATAGTAGTAATATGAATAGTAGCAGTAGTAGTAGTAGTAGTAGTAGTAGTAGTAGTAGTAGTAGTAGTAGTAGTAGTAGTAGTAGTAGTAATAGTAGTAGTCGTAGTAGTACTAGTAGTAGTAGTCGTAGTAGTAGCGGTAGTAGTAGTAGCAGTAGTAGTAGTAGCAGTAGTAGTAAGTCGTAAGTAGTAAGTAGTAAGTAGTAGTACGTAGTAGTAGTAGTAGTAGTAGTAGTAGTAGTAGCAGCAGTAGTAGTAGTAGTAGTAGTAGTAGTAGTAGTAATAGTAGTAGTCGTAGTAGTACTAGTAGTAGAAGTCGTAGTAGTAGCGGTAGTAGTAGTAGCAGTGGTAGTAGTAGCAGTAGTAGTAAGTCGTAAGTAGGAAGTAGTAAGTAGTAGTACGTAGTAGTAGTAGTAGTAGTAGTAGTAGTAGTAGTAGTAGTAGTAGTAGTAGTAGTAGTAGTAGTAGTACTAGTAGTAGTAGTAGTAGGAGGAGGAGGAGGAGGAATAGTAGTAGTATGGGGTGGTAGTGGTAGTAGTCGTAGTAGTAGTAGTAGTAGTAATAGTAGTAGTAGTAGTAATAATAATAATAGCTGTAGCCATAGAAGGAGTAGTAGCAGCAGTAAAACATAAAAGTACGAAGCATGATAATCAGCATCAGCAGCACCACCACCATCATCATCATCATCATCATCATCATCATCATCATCGTCATCATCATCATCGCCATCATCATCATCATAAGCATCGTCATCGGCATCATCATCACCGCCGTCGTCGTCATGATCATCGTCATCATCACCCTCGTCGTCGTCATCATCACCATCGCCATCGCCATCACCACCACCATCATCATCAACATCATCATCGCCATCATCATCACAGTCTCTGTCGTAACTAGCACCATCATCATCATCACCATCCTCATCATCATCAACAACATCATCAACAGCATCATCATTATAGTCGTCGCCGTCGTCAAATCACCACGACCACCGTCACTATCGTTACCACCATAACCAGCGTCAACCCAAGCGTGGTGGTGGTGGTCGTCGTCGTCCACGTCCTCGCCCTCCCCCTCTTACCTTCGAGTATGCGCGGAGGCCCCCTGGTGCGCCTGTGGAAGCGTCAGCGGCTCCTTGCGGTCCCAGCCGAACTCCTCCTTGGCGAGAGGGAGGGGGGCAGCGAGCGCAACCAAACAAACCACAGCCGCTACAAGAACAACATGTTTTTCCAAAACCACTACCATTTACAATGCACCCCTCGGCATAGACAACAGAAACGCATCCGCATGTCCATGCTGAGGACTGGCACGACGATGCGCGGGGCGGAACAGGCAGGGCTCGCTTCGCAGTGGCTCGCGCGAACTCCTCGGAAGCGGGAGAGCTCGCCCCTGGGCCACCAGACTTCGAGCCTCGCACCCTGCGCTGCGCGACCTCCTCCTCGCCCTCCTCGCTCCGTCCTCGCCCCCACGGCTCCTGAAAGGTGCCCTCCGCCCTGAGGTCCGGGGAGCCCCCGAAGGCGCGCGCGAAGGCCTGCGCCGACGGGCTCAGCAGCGCTGCCGCCGTGGCCCGCGCCAGCTGCCCCATGCGCACCAGCGCCATGGTCGCCTCGCTCCGCCTTCCGCCCCCCTCGCTCCTGCTGCTGCTCCTGCGGCTGCTCCTGCGGCTCCTCCCGCGGCTCCTCCCGCTGCTCCCCCCGCTGCTCCCCCCGCTGCTCCTGCACCTCCTGCTGCTCCTGCTCCTGCCAGTCCCCCTCGGCGACTGACTGGATGGCGTCTTCGATGCAGTACAACGAAGCGGCGTTATATGTCTTCTCCTCCTCCGCCTCCTCCTCATGTTCCTCCTCCTCCTCTTTCTCCTCCTCCTCCTCCTCGTGCTTCTCCTTCGCCTCCTCCTCCTCCTCCTTCTCCCCTACTGCTTGTCCTGTTTATGATTATCCTGTTGCTCCTGCTCCACTTCCTGATCCCTTATTATTCCTCCTCCTCGTCGCCGCCATCCCTGCCCCGAAACAATACGAAGTGCAAGTGGTGGCGAAACCTAGATCATGAGCAGGCACCCCGCGACCATGTTGCATTGGCATTTGGCAGGGGTGGCGGCGGCGTGAGCACACGTGCCCGCCGTACAGTGTCCCACTGCTCCCACTGCCCCGTCTGAAGGCAATACGGGCTCATTGCGGGTGCCCGCACCCACAGAAACACACATCGCACACCATGCCGACCATCCTGCCGCCACCCTGAACTTGTTCTTGACATAGATGGTGGTGGTGCTGGGGGTCGACGCGCTGCCCAGTGACTGCTGACACGTGCGCTGGCGCCCCCGTCGCCGCCCGGCCCGCTCTGCGCGAGTCGCGCCCGTGGCACGCCTGGGCCCCTGGCGCACCTGGTGCGCGTGACGCACCTGGCAGGCTCGGCGCACCTCGCGAAGGTCACGCACCTGGCGTCAGTATCGCTTCTCGGCGGCTGCCCATCCAATGACGGCCTCTGCTCATCTTGAGTCCGCAGTGCTACTTCTATGGTGGGAAGGCGGGTAGGAGTGAGCGAGACAGCTCGTGGCGCACCCCTTGGGGAACTTGACCCCTCCCCCATCCCCCTCCCCT
>CAUYUJ010020461.1:85000-156479 GCA_963575745.1 Prorocentrum cordatum
TCGGATGAGATCGGGCGTCGTCGTGGGCGTTTTCGGCGGCGAGCGGGGGGCGGAAGCGAGAAGGAGCCGTCTTTCTCGGAGGGCGCGACGGGCTTCTCGGAAGCCCTCTGTGCCTGGCGAGAAGTCTTCCGCACCTGCGGCCATGGAGAGAGCGCTCGGACAACTGCTCGGGAAGCCGGGGGGGGACTCCCGAGCCTTCTGAGAAGGCCCGCCCCTTCGCACTTTCCCCCTGGGCCCGCCGCCGACGTCTGCCCGCCGCAGCGTGGACGCTTGGCTCATGTTGTTCCCATCGCGCTTAAGGACCACGTCCCAGAAATGGTTTCGAGCACCGGGAAAGTGTCAAAAGAGTGTCGGACGAGTATCGCCTCCCAGGGCCCGACGCGTGAAAACCCCCCAGTTTCGCTACTTTCTTGGTGATCGGAATGATTCCTGGTGATCAAGGCTGCAGTAGGTTGGAACATCATCACGCTTGACGAGGAGGTCGTCAGCTGCAGCGAGGTGGGCCGATCGCCCGCGGGCGATCGTCCCAGCGCTGACGTGGTTGAGCTGGCAGGCCGCGCGCCGACGTGGCCGGACGTGCTGCGGCGGGGCGCCGCCATGCCTGCCGCTGCGAGCGGCATCGCCGCGTCCGTGGCGGGAGCGGCGACCCTTCGGAGGTGGTCCCTGAGGCTGTCGAGGAAGGAACAGGGCAGGGGATCGACTACACAATTGATTCACCCCGAAATCAACTTTCACGTCGAAAATATGAACGAATACGTACAAGTTTCGTAGATCTATCAAAGGCCTACACAGAAACATGGGTTCGACGAGACAAATGAAGTTTGGGGTAAATCAATTCTGCAGTCGATCCCTTACTCGAAGGGCCAGCCCCAAGACACCCTTTGGAGGTGGTCCCTGAGGCTGTCCCTTCCGTCCCTTCTGCCGCGGCCGAGTCCTTCGTGCCCCGCCGCGGCAGCGGCCTCCCCTTGGCTGGCCCCCGGCTGCTGGTCGACATTTGCGTCTCCTGGGCTCCTGGACGATGCACGCGTCCCCTCGGAGAGGGCCGGGCTGTGGGAGGTCTGCGAGCCGTCGGCACACGCGCATGACCGTGCTGGATCAACACCGCGTCGATGGCGAGGACCTGTCTTTCGGGCGCGTCCGCGGCATCTTGCAGCAGGCGGTTATAGATCAGCACCTGGTCAAGGACGAAGGGCTGTCTGAACAGTCGCCCGAGGTGGGCGAGTGCCGCGATCGGCCGCTGGACTGGAGATGTGCTCAAGATTGGGACGCGGCCGAGGTTATGTCCGACGGGGTCTTGAAGCGCCTGCTGGAGGAGCTTCGGCGCGACGCACATCGAGCGGAGCATGGAATGCTCTGAGCGCCCTGAGGGGCACTCGCTGGCTGAGGTCGTGCAGCCTGGCGGCGATGCCTTTGACTGGAATTGCCCTGTGTGCACTTAGCGCGTCCCCTGCCCACACCCGCTGGGGTGGAGCAACGCTCGTGGGCATGGCGTGAAGGCTCCCGGGTCACTTGCAGATTTGGTGCTCGCGCTGTCAATGCTCTGCTCTCCTAGGGCTTTGCAGCGTCGTCCGCACCTTGCTTCTGCATGTCCGAGTTCCATAGCTGCCCGCACGCCCTCATGTGCTCAGCTGCATTCGTGCTCTTATGGACCCTGCGCAGGCCTGACGAAAGCTTGAGAGGTCCCCTCCAACGTGTGTGCCACCCGTGCGACGGCACGTGCTTCGCGCAGGGCGGTGCGTTAGTCGGCTGCTCGGAGCCCGCCTGCGAGATGGCGGCACCGCGTGCAGTGCTGCGCTGATAACGACCAGCGCTGGACTCGGAGGCGGCCGCCGCCCCTGCCAGCCTCGCGAAGGACATCGCTGAGGTGTCCACAAGCCCGGGTGGTGGCATAGGTTCGGGGCTTTCTCCAGGAGTACCAAACAACACACATACACTTGTTGGCGCTCCGCGCGGGGACTTCTTGGATCTGAGCCCGACCCCCCGTCCCTGGCGCGAGTAGGGTCCCAGCGCGGATCCAAGAGGTCCGCGCGGAGCACCAAAAGCTTTAATGGTTATGCCGTTGCTTATTCTTCGAATGTTTGCGAATGTCCCACCGTCTGTGATTGCCAGGATGCCCTTACGAGTGTCCTCCTCCGTCATGGCTTGCGCTGCGGTCACTCCTTGAGCCCTGCTCGGCCCTTCGCTCGCTGGTGGACCCGGCTCCTTTTTGCCGCGCCCGCCCGATTTCCAGGCATGCCTCCTCGGAGGCGGGCCAGTCCTGAATCCTTAATCCTCTTGCCTACCCCTTTTATCCTCCCTCGCAGAGCAAGCCTGAATCCTGAATCCTGAGTCCTCTTGCCTCCCTCCTGGATCCATGATCCTCAGCCTCATTAGTCCTCTTGCCTCCTGCTGGGTCTTAATCCCCTTGCCTCCTTAATTTTTTATTCTGCAAAAGGAGGAGGAGAAGGAGGAGAAGCAGGAGGAGGAGGAGGAGGAGGAGCAGGAGGATGAGGAGGAGTAAAGACCGAAGGGTAGGGGATGCGATATAGGGGGTGGCAGGGAACAATACGCCCGACCCCACGCAGAGATGGTCGACCCATAAGAGCCACAATCCCACCCTCATTCGCTTTCTCCCCTCCCTCCCTCCCTCCCTCCCTCCCTCCCTCCCTCCCTCCCTCCCCCTCATCTCTCCCTCGCTCTACTCAGGCCAAAAGGCTCGAGCATTTCGGTTGCCGCCTGGCTCACCGTTGGCGCTCCGAGCCCGTCCTGGAGCTCCACTCAGCGTGCGAAGGGCGTTGGGTCGGCCTCGCATTGTCGCGATGTCGCTGTCAGCAGCTGGTGCAAGGCAAAGGACGAAGGGCACCGAGCAGGCTGACACTTTCGCTGGACATCATGACCACAATTTGTAAATTTCCCTTCACTGGATGGGTTCACTGATTGAGGGAGTTCGTGGTCGACTCAGGGCGATACCGCATTTCGACTGGAGTATTTCTGGGCGGCATGTGCGGCTGCTGCTTCTGGGGTGCAAGGCGTGACTTGTATTCAGGAGGCAACGGTCGCCTTCGGAGGTGAAATTTGGCTGTCGTTTTCTCGTGGGATTTACCTGCGATGGTTGAGCTTAAGTGCTGCAACCGCTCAATGTGCGTTGGTGCCGCTGAGAGGCATAATCGCGGGTACAACGGGAATGGTGGGAGCCTGTGTAGAAGTGGCCAACCCGCCCGACGTTAAACATGGTTAGGGTCGTAAACCATATATTCGGCGCTTTCGCCTTGCCGGGTGTCCCTACCCGTCCGTCCCACACCGTCCGACCCTGTCTCCCTCACTCCCTCCGTCCCCCCTCCATCTTTCCTCCTGATGTTCTGTTGGAAAGACCCTGAGCGACTGAGCTCGCAACGTTCTCCTCCTCCTCTTCCTCCTCGTCCTCCTCCTCGTCTTCCCCCTCCTCCTCCTCCTCCTCCTCCCCCTCCTCCTCCTCCTCCTCCTCCTCCTCCTCCTCCTCCTCCTCCTCCTCCTCCTCCTCCTCCTCCTCCTCCTCTCCCTCCATCCCCCTCCTCCTATTCCTCCTCCTCCTCCTCCGCCTCCCCCGCCTCCTCCTTCTGTCGCCACCTCCCGCTGGCTTCTTCTCCGCCTCGCCTTCCCCCTCCGCGTCCTCGTCCTCGCAGGTCCCCGGATTGACCCAGGGCGCGTCTCCGGTCGACCGAGGAGGGGGCCACCGCGAAGGCCCAGGGCCTCTGTAGCTTTTGGCAGACCCGCGGCCACATGCTGCCGGCAGACCCGCACAGCGCCGGCAGCGGCTCCTGCAGGGCTGCCAGAACGGGGGGAGGGGGGGGAGGAGGGAGGAGGAGGAGGAGGAGGAGGAGGAGGAGGAGGAGGAGGAGGAGGAGGAGGAGGAGGAGGAGGAGGGAGGAGGAGGAGGGAGGAGGAGGAGGAGGAGAAGGAGGAGGAGGAGAGGAGGAGGAGGAGGAGCAGGAGGTTGAAGAGGATGATGATGAGGATGATGAGGAGGACGAGGAGGAGGAGGAGGAGGAGGAAGAGGAGGAGGAGGAGGCGGAGGCCGAGGAGGAGGAGGAGGAGGAGGAAAAGTAGGAGAAGGACGGTGCGAGCTCAATCGCTCACAGTCTGGCCAACGAAGAGGAGAAAGAGGAGGAGGAGGAGGAGGAGGAAGAGAAGGATGAGGAGGAGGAGGCTGAGGAGGAGGAGGCTGAGGAGGAGGAGGCGGAGGAGGAAGATGAGGCTGAGGAGAAGGAGGATGAGGACGAGGACGAGGAGGGGGGGGTCGCTGGAAACTGGGGGGAGAGCGTAGACACTTTTGCACTGGGTCTTGGACATTGGGCACTGGACACTGGGGGGCATTGGACACGGGACGGTGGGAGGGTAGGATCGGCGGGAACGCGTAGCCGGACTCCGAGAGCAGCTGCTGAACCTCTTTGAGCTGTCAGCCTGGCTTGTCCATGCTGTCCTGCCAAGTCTGACCTGTAGCTCTGCACCCTAGGACCACAGCCCTCATCATGCCATGACCTGCTCCACGTTGGGCATTCAAACGCTCTGAGCGTTCAAGGTGGCTATACCTCTTCAGCTGAGCATCGCTTACCTGTTCGCATGGAGCTCACGGCACACTTGGCCGAGTCGAACGCCACGGGTGCCGAGAATGCAGACCTGTGCGCAAACTGCTGAAGACACGCGGCACAGTTTAACCCTGGGCGTTGCGTCGTACGAATGACATGCACGGGTGTGTGTGTGTGTGATGAACTCGACTGGTGTGCGCTCTGAAGCCTCTAGTCCCGTCGAACTTCTGAGCACACCACATACATGCCAAAGGGACTCCTGCAGACCCAAACATCTTGACAATCTCCGTTTCGATATTCTTGGCGAGAGACTCTCGCTGCAAAAGACTGACGTGAGCTGCAAGTGCCTGGCGAAACGCGTACTTCCACAAGGCTGCAGGTCTCGTAGCGTCGACTTCCAAAATGGATAGGTCATCGATGGGGTCGGGGTAGTCGTGGAACCGACTGGTAAATAGCTGCAGCCACCGAAGATTCCCACTATCTCATGTCGCCCCAGGACCTTGGGCAGCCCCTGAGACCGGACTTGATGAGGGCGACGATATGATGAGGACCAGGAAATAGGAGGCGGCTTGAAAAAACCGAAGCCTATAAGCAGATAGTAGCGCTGCACGGCGGGCGGCTTACAATCGACATGGCGTGCTGTTGGTTTACAGCCGTGTCGCCCTGACGCGGCAGACGTACAATGGAGCGATAGCATCCAACCGACCATTCCTGATGTTGTATGCACTGTGCTTCTGGCAAGCACCACCAGGTGTTGGATTGAAGTAGACACCCCAAGTCAACTAGCGAATCCGAGAAGGTGAGGCACACGTGCCGCTGGATGGCCGTGTGCTGGAGTGCCCTGGAACGGAAAGCTTCCAGCCCCGGTGGCACCCGTTCGCTCGATGAGCGAACTCTGGACCCCGTAAGCGCCGACGTGTCGTGTCTGGCGCCGAGGCGAACGCGCTCTTGAGCACGGTGCAACGCTACAATCATGCCTACGGCACGCGCGCGCGCAAGCACGGCATTGCGCACTTCGAGGATGAAGTGATTACGAGCCTTGTGCTA
Source organism: Prorocentrum cordatum (assembly GCA_963575745.1). NCBI lineage: Eukaryota > Dinophyceae > Prorocentrales > Prorocentraceae > Prorocentrum > Prorocentrum cordatum. The sequence goes on from CAUYUJ010020461.1 coordinate 90,592, forward strand.
CGTTGTTCCCATCGTACTTAAGGGCCACATCCCGGAAATAAGTTCGAGCACCCGGAAAATAAAGAAATTATCCCAGTGCGACCCGACCTAGGAGTTGGAGCATTTAGGAAAGCATCATCTACGCTATGCTATGCTATGCTATGCTATGCGATGCATTTAGGATATATGCTATGCTATGCTATGTTGCGATATGCTATGATATGCTAGGCTATGCTGTGATATGCAATGATGCGCTATGTTATGCTATGCTATGTTATGATATGTTATGATGCACTATGATCTGATATGCTATGGTATGCTATACTATACTATACTATGATGTGCTCTGCTAGGCTATGCTGCGCTGTGTTATGCTAAGCAATGCTATGCTATGTTATATTATGATATGCTATGCTATGCTGCGCGATGCTATGCAATGCTCTGCTATGCTGCGCTGTGCTATGCTAAGCAATGCTATGTGATGTTATATTATGGTATGCTGTGCTATGCTGCGCGATGCTATACAATGCTTTGCTATGATATGATATGCTGAACTATGCTATGCTATGCTATGCTGCGCTGTGCTATGCTATGCTATGCTGCGCTAATGCTGCGCTGCGCTATGCTGCGATGCGCTAAGCTAAGCTAGTGTAAGTTAAGCTATGCTATGCTAAGCTAAACTAAGTTAAGCGAGGCTAAGCTAAGCTAAGCTAAGCTAAGCTAAGCTAAACCAAGCTAAGCTAAGCTAAGCTAAGTTTAGCTTAGCTTAGCTTAGCTTAGCTTAGTTCAGCTTACCCTATTTCATCTTAGCTTAGCTTAGCTTATCTCATCTTAGCTTAGCTTTGCCTAACCGAGCCTAGCTTAGCTTAACTTAGCTTAGCTTAGCTTAGCTTAGCTGTGTGAGCCCAGGGGGCGCAACTGGGGTAACCGCGGGGCGGATCCTGGGGGAACCGCCCGGGGCGGGGAACACTGCCCGGCCCCTTTAAGCAAAGAGAGTAAGAAACCTTCTAGGCAGAGCCTAGGTAAGGAACAAGGTCGAACGAATATCGCCTCCCAGGGCCCGACACGGGAACACCCTCCCGTTTCGGTACTTTCTTGGTGCTCTAAATTATTTCTGGTGATCAAGGCTAAAGCATGTGGGAAAATCATGAACCTTGCGTGGCGCCGGACCCCGAAACAGAAAGAAGAGCGCGGACTTCCCCGGCTTGGCTATTTCCTGGGGCCCGAGCTCTGTGAACGCTTCTATCGCGACAGCGGCAACGAATGGGGGCATGACCGAGCTCCGACGTGGCCCCGTAAGAGAGGCTCACTACATTACATCGCGAATCCCATCGGGCCAGCGGGGGGAGCAGCTGCTGGCCCTTCCTCGCGCCCTTGGGGAGGGGGGCGCGCGGGCTCAGCAGGGCGCCCACGCCAAGGGGGGGAGAGACGACGACGCGACCTCAACGGAGGAGAGAGGGGAGAGACGGAAGGCCCGAGACCCCAAACTGTTGGTGGGGGGGCTCCTACGAATTCGACATTCTGAATTCCGTGCCCCCCTCTTCCACTCAGATCACGTCTCGGTCGTTCCGAGAGATGCTCCATGTGATATCATGTGCTCTATCCGGCGAGGTAGCCCATGTCCCCCTCGTGGTGCGCGAGGTAGAGCACACTGGAAGTCACGGTCATAAGTAGGGCCAGTGAGGAGCACCCAGGTGGGCATCATGATGATCATACGTTTCTCCTCCAACCCTGCAGATGTGCACCTGAAGGTGCTCCAAAAAAGACTTCCCATTGCGATTGCAGTGCAGGCGTACTGTTGTGCCCACGTAGACTGCCATGAGTAGCGCCCCGAGAAACCTCGCTAGCGCTTCCCCTGGCTGCCTGTCGGCACGGCCAGCTCACAACTTGCGAGGATCAGCGCTCCGAGAAACCTCGCGAATGCTTTCTTTTGGCAATCTGCTGGCCCCAGTGGGTGCACTCACTGGTGGCCGCTTGAGCTGGCCGTCGCTGTCTCCTCCGACTGGGGGTAGCCGAACTTCTCCGCGAAGATCTCGGCACCGTCCAGCGTGGTCTGGGCGCTGTCCTCGAGCTTCTGGCGCCCCTTCCGCCTCTTCACTTCCTCTGGGCCTATGTTGTCCTCTTCCTTCAACTCCCCCATGGCGACTTTCATTACTTTGTTGAGGTTCTCCTCATCGTCCCTCGCGATCTTCAGCGCTAGCTCGCACCGGCTCTGCACATTGGTCCCCCCTGTCTCTCCCATTGGTCCACTGGGCACCTCGCGACGAGGTCGCAGCCTTCGATCTTGCGCGTCATCGGGAAAGGGAGCACATCGAATAGCTCGTCTGGGCCCATCTCCCTGGCCGCGTCGAAGAACTCGCAGTGGCACCCCTCGATGGCGTCGTCAGAATGCCGCGGCAGCCTTTCCGCAATGAGCGCTTGCCGCACGTCTCCCACTTTGAGCTCCAGAACTTGCTCTCGCACCCGATATTTGGCCATTGCTCGTAGTCTGGTCCAAGCACGTCTCTCATTTTGTCTGCCCATTCCGCCAAGAGCACGTCCTTTGAGTAATTATCCTGCGTTTTCACTAGCTGCGCCCAGTCCACCTTGCACCAGAACTGCCACCCGTCGCTCTTCGAGTTGGGGCCGGGGCCTCTCCACCACAGCTTGTTCAGGAACGCGAGCCCGCGCGAGCAAGCTCCCCCCGTTCCCCCCCCCCCCCTTTCATGTCCCATCCAGCGCCCCTCTTGCGTACGTTGAACAGCTGCATGTTGTCGCTCCACTTGTCCACGACGTCCAGCGACTTGAGATGCTCTGGCTGCTGCTCGCACTTCGCCTTCGCCGTCTTGTTGTCGCCCATCCCGCGGGTCTCTTTCTCTCTCTCTCTCTCTATTTCTCTCTCCCTCTCTCTATATTTCTCTCTCTGTCTCTCTGTCTCTCTCCTCCAACTCCTGTTTCGCCATCTTCAGCGCGTCGTCGTCGTTCGCGTCCATGGCCATGTACTTTTGGAGCAGGATGCCGAATTCTTCTGCGCATCGAAGGGCCTTCGTCATTACCCCTCCTGCTTTGCTGAAGGCTGTAAATATTTCTCCATTCATTCTTGTACCTCCCAGCAGCGCCCTCGCCATCTCCTTGGACTTCTGGGTCGCGATCTGTCTTCTTTGATTGCGAGGCTTCTGATTTGGGCCTACTTCTTCTGCCAGCTGAATCTGGGTAACTTTGATTTGTCCGAGTGCCCGGGCCACCCGCGCAGCTCCAATCGCCTTCCGCGTTTGCTCTCGGCAGGCCTGCTCTCTCGCAGCATGTGTTTCTCCTCCGCGCAGCGCCATTTCTTATGTGCCCCAGTCCTCCCACTCCGCCTCCCTCAGCTCCAGCTCGCAATCGATGCATGCCCTTTTCCATTCGCTGCCTTTGCCCCCCGGGTCCTTCTCGTGGCCTGGCTCGTCTCTGGCATGCTCTCTGCGACTTTCGACCATCTTGTAGCACTGGTACCCCTCGTTGCATCGCCCGCAAGGCCATGGTCGACTGCTGGTCGTAAAGGCCATAGCCCGCGGGTGCAACAAACTCCGACGAGAAACCTCGCCAATGCGTCGCACTGCTCGCCTGGGCTTGCGTTGAGCCAGATCAGCTGCGGCGACCGAGGGTGAGCTATGGAGAGAGAGAGAGAGAGAGAGGGAGAGAGAGAGAGAGAGAGAGAGAGAGAGAGAGAGAGAGAAAGAGAGAGAGAGAGAGAGAAAACAAAAAGAGAGAGAGATATAGAGAGATAGAGAGAGAGAGAGAGAGAGAGAGAGAACAACAAAACAGAAAGAGCTGTGCAATCCCAGCAGCCCAACATCCCCGATATGCCAGTAGTACCTCTGATATTTGGTCCCATCTCCCCCCGCTGATATAGCATTGAATTCCCAACTGCACTGCGCCCTCACAGTGCCTCGCACTCCGTGCCCATCTCCCCCCCCCATTGACCGCGGCCCGTCAACGTCGCGCGCATGCTGCACTGCGCGCAGAGCGCCCCGCTCGCCATCCCACCGCATCAGTAATCGAGAGAGGGAGAGGGGAACGCACCGCGTCGCCTTCGCAGATGACGCGTTATATATATATATATATATATATATATATATATATATATACACACACTGGCTGAGTTGGGCGGGCTGGATGTTGCCAAGCAGGCCTTTTTTACCTCGGCGTTTCTCTATAATTCAGCTCGCCGTTCTGCTCGGGGCCCCAAGGCAATTTCGCGTGCCCATACGACCACCCTTCGGGTGATAAGGAGGTTCGGGGGGGGGGGGCCCAACGTCTCACTCGATCGGTCTGACTATCGATCTCACTTTCGATCTCACTATCGGTCTCGCTCGATCGATCTCATTCGATCAATCTCACAATCGATCTCGCTCGATCTGTTTCATTCGAACGATCTCACAATCGATCTGACGATCGATCTCACATTCGGTCTCACAATCGATCTCGCTATCGATCTCATTCGATCGATCTCACAATCGATCTGACGATCGATCTCACAATCGATCTCACCATCGCTCCCAAAATCGATCTCTCCATCGATCTCACTATCGATTTCACAATAGATCTCACAATCGACGTCATCATCATCATCATCAACATCAACATCATGATCATCATCATCAACGTCATCACCCTCATCATCACCAACATCCTTATCAACATCATCACCATCATCACCACCACCACCATCATCACTCGCATCACCAGCATCACCAGCATCACCATCATCACCATCATCACCATCCGCATCATCGCCATCATCATCACCATCATCACCATCAGCATCATAATCATCACCATCGTCATCATCATCATCACCGTCATCATCGGGACACCGACGGGACACCAGCGGGACACCAGATCTCACTATCGATCTCATTCGATCGATCTCACAATCGATCTGACGATCGATCTCACAATCGGTCCCACCATCGATCTCAGAACCGATCTCTCATTCGATCCAACAATCGATCCCAATATCGATTTCACAATAGATCTCACAATCGACGTCATCATCATCATCATCATCATCATCATCATCAACATCAACATCATGATCATCATCGTCATCATCATCACCATTGTCCTCATCACGATCAGCACCATCAGCACCATCATCAACATCATCACCATCATCACCATCATCACGATCATCACCATCATCACCATCAACATCATCGTCATCATCACCCTCATCACCATCATTACCATCATGGTCGGAATCATCATCATCATCGTCATCATCATCACCGTCACCATCGGGACACCGACTGGATACTGGCGGGACACTGGATCTCACTATCGATCTCATTCGATCGATCACAATCGATCTGACTTTCGATCCCACAATCGATCTCGCTATCGATCACACATTCGATCTCCCATTCGGTCTCACTATAGATCCAACTATCGACTATTGACCTCACGGTCGATCTCACAATCGACGTCATCATCATCATCATCAACATCAACATCATCATCAACGACATCATCATCATCACCACCATCATCACCACCATCATCATCACCATCATCAGCATCATCACCATCATAATCACCACCATCACCATCATCACCATCATCACCTTCGTCACCATCATCACCATGGTCACAATCATCACCAGCATCATCAGCGTGATCATCATCATCATCACTATCATCACCATCATCATCATCATCATTATCATCACCATCGGAGTCATCATCATCATCATCATCATCATCGTCGTCGTCATCGTCATCACCGTCATCATCGGGGCACCGACGGGACACCAGCGGGACACCGCGCGCCACCGGTTGCCGGAAGGGAATTATTTGGTCCGGCCGCGCCTCAGCCACAGCGGGACACCGGCGGGGCACCGCTCGCCACCGGTTGCCGGAAGGGAATCATTTGGTCCGGCCGCGCCTCAGCCACAGGAGACTTTCCTCTCGCCCGCCCACGCAGCTTCGCCTCGCCCACACGCACGGCACGCACGAACACGAAACCGAAATCGATTTCCCGGTCGGGGGGCTCTCCGTTCCACTTCGATCTCACCCCCTCACCTCCGTCTCTACCATTTGGGGCGAAACGTTTGAATTTGGTGGGGCGTTCAACGTCCATGCTGATCGATTCTGCTATTCTTTCATCAACGGAAAGGTCTCTCTTTCTCTTCTGAACGCTGTTGGTCACTCCAGCTATGCCCAATTGCCCCAGGTGGGGCTCCCCAGAGGCAGTCCCCTCATTGCGCGATGTTGACGCCGATGCTGGTGCCGTGTGCGTGCTTGTCCGCGTCGGCCGCGGCCCGGCACACTGCCCTGGGGTCTTTGCACTTCGAGATGACCTGGCTAATGCAACCACCCCTTCCGAGCTCCGCGGTGCAGCGCGCCGCGAAAACCTCGCTAATGCCACCACCTCCTCGAGACTCTGTGGTGCAGCACTCCGAGGAAACCTCGCTAATGTCACCACTTCTTCCGTGCTCAGCGGCGCCGACGCAGAAGTTCCCGCTCCGCGATCCACTCCAACTCCGACGTGGGCGCCGCCGACAGGGACTTGCCTCCCACGTGGACGATCAGCGTAACCATCGCTATCCTCGGGTTGTGGCCCGCGAACTGGCCCAGCTTCGCCCAGGTGTCTTCCCTCGCGTTGTTCGGGGGAACTGCTCTGAAGTTGGGGGCTTCGTTGATGCCGATCTGGATCTTACCGAACCCCTCCTCGCAAAACTCCTTGTCCTCGTTCGGGTTCCTGTTCTTGCTGTTGCGTGCCTCGTAGCTCTCGCTGGCCTTGCGCATCTAGACCGTCTCCATGATAATTGCCTGGTTGTGCTCGCTGTTGCCCCCCATCAGCTTCAGGAAATAGTTCAGCGCGTCCAGGGCTCTGTCTATCGGCTCTGGCACTGTCGTTTCGTCTTCCCTCTGCCATTCCGACACCATCTCCTGCATGCCTTCCATAAGCGCCAAACCCGTGCGAACACCTGGCGGCCCCATCTTGCGCCCCTCGCCCTTCTCTCTGACCTGGTTCCCGCAGCTCTGCCTTCCGAAGCGCGCGCGAGATTGCTGACTGGCAAGAGGTAGAAGTCCGATGTCATTAGGCTCGCGTCTCTGATCTCTGCCGCGGAGCGAAGGGCCAATCTTTGATGCCCGTTGATGCACCCTCTCAGGTCGAACTCCTCGTAGTCGTCTCCCGCGAAGGACTCGCCGGCGGGCGGGCTGCGCCCGCCCCCCCCCGCCTCCGCCGCCCCCTCCCGTCGACGCCGCCGCTGACGAAGACGGGCTGCCCGCTGCTTTGGCGCTGGCCCCTGCTGCGCACCGCTGGGCCGCCCCTTTTCCCTTGCCGCCCTTGTGGTGCTTCGGCTCTCCCTCCATCTCCGCGCTTGCCCCTCGTCTGGGCGGCGGTAATCTCCGCGGTGCCATCGTCATCTTTCGCGCAGCACGGTCCGGGATGGCGGCGGCGAACACGCATCTGAAATACCTCCACAGATTGAGCCTGGAAGGCACGGAGAATACAAGTGAAGGAAGGGGGGCTCGCGCGCGGGATGATTGCAGCAGCTCCTGTTATTGTATCATATCCCGCGACTCCCCGCCGCTCTCATGACATGGCCCGTCGTGTTTTTTTTCGTCGCAAACGAGCTCATGCACCAGGGGCAATGATTCGTCATCACCAGGTTGGGGATCAGAGGAAGACAATTGCGCGCCCCCCTCCTGCGCCCTGCCAGCGCCGCCGCCATAGTAAATTGTGCCCCGCGCGCCTGCCCCCCTGCCCCAAAATTTGCCAATCGCGCCAAAACTCAGCCACCACCTCTCCGCGCACCGCAATGTCAGGTTGCGCTGTGTCCCATGCTTCCCCCGCCTGGCGCAAGATACTGGGGTCCAAACCCGCCAGCGCTCCCCAATCCCGTGCCTCTTTTGAACATTGAGATGCCTGACTCCCTCCTCGGGCACCCGCCCCCCGCGCGCTCGCTGACCCCCGCCAGCGCCTGAAAGTCCCCGGCCGCCTGCCTGGCCCATGGCGTAGAAGCTTCGCATGTCCATCCATCTTCCATTCTCTTGACCTGGCAGAGACTGCCCAAACCCGGCGCCCTAAAAACCGCCGCCAGCACGCTGCCAAAGTCCTCTGGATATTGCGCCCATGTTCTGCACCACCGCAACCTGCGCATCCTCGGGGCCGTCGAGCAGCGCGGTATCCTCCATCTCCTGAAACGCCACCATGTTGGCATAGCACCTGGTTGCACCGTCCTCCACCCAGCTTTTCCTGCCTCCTGTTATCCTTCTCTCAAGGGGTGCCATCGTACTGTCCAGTGCTCTCAAGTGCGCCGTCAGCCCGCTGAGGCCCGCCCCCGCCGCAAACGCCTAGCCGCCTGGGACATGTCCTTCTTTATTTTGTCTGTAGTATCTGAAGACCAGTAGCGCCCGCACTGCCTGTTGACAAGCTGCATGGCCTCGCGCCTCCTCCTTGTCTCTCCTGAGCACTCTTGAGCTCCTGGCAGGCGCGGACCTAATGCTCATCCCCCTTCACCGGCGTGCCCTTGATCTTCTTCTCTCCCTGCAGCTGCCTTGTGGCCACATCTGGCCCTGGTCCCCGTAAGCCATCAGGTGGTCGGTCTCGGCTGGGTTCAGGCTCCATCTCCCTTTTTCCAGCTTGCTCTCCAAGCGCTGAGTGGTGGCGATGGTCTGCTCTGCGATTCTTGTCGCGCGGGCTCTTGGGCGAACCGAGATAACCACGCGTCCGCTTAGAGCCGAATGGACCTGGGAGCCTGCGCGAACCTAGATAACCTCGCGTTCGCCGAGCCCCACCCGGCGCTCCGAGATTGCCTCGCTAGCTGCAGGTGCCAGAAGGAGCGGGCCCGACGAGGCCATCGCGTGGGTCTTGGTGATGTCGCCCATGAACGCGTTGAGCGAGATGTCGCGCTCCTGCTCGTTGACTGGGCCCACTGTATCATGCGATGTCTGCATCTCGCCCCGCTCTCTTTCTTCCTGGCGCCATTGCCCCACGTGCAGGTTGGAAACGTCGTTGGACTGTCTTGGGCACAAGGTAAGCCCCGTTTGCGCTCCTCTCGTAGTCCTTGCATGTAGCCAATCGTCTGCGCGTTCTATACTCATAGACGCGTAGTGCAGCGCCTCGACCGCAAATCGCGAGCCCTCCTCTTTCGACGTGGCGAAGACTGATGCCACATTCGTGCAGTCGTAGCTGCTTGCGGTGATAGTCGCTCCTGCTTGTCTTGCCCCCCACTTTGTAGCTTCAACGCAAATCATCGCATTATCCCTCGACCTGTTCCTCAGCCCTCCCTGCGCCCGGCACGGGTGCTTCGGTGCTTTTCCTGTGGAATGGATACCCTTGTGAAAAGCCATTCCCACTGATCAGAAAGCAAGCATGGCTCTTTTCCATCCGATTCCTTTCTTTTGTCTGCCCTTCTCCGCTGAGCATGAAATAGATCTGTGCCATTCCAATGGCGCAGCTTGCAATTGACGACGCTTGATGAGCATATCCTCCTACATGCTCCTGCACCCCATGCTTGCTTTTTTTTTCAGTGCCGAAGATCCCAGTCCAGCCTTCCCGCGCCCCCCCAGGTGGCACGCATTTTTCTGTCGCCCCCAATGCCTCGCCATCGCCCATTTTTCTTCCCTGCCCAGCGCCCTGCCTGATATCCTACCCATCTTCTGTAGCGTAGACCTTCCCAATCTACATGTGTAAAGCGCGCTGTGCTCGCCCAAGTCCTCCTCGTCATCGCGCTTCTCCGCCGCTCGGGCCCATTGCTTCTCCAGCTTCTCGCTCAGCTGCTCGGGGTCCTCCAGGTTGACTGCGGGTTCTAGTATCATCCAAGTAAATTCTACACCCCACTGGGGGGGGGGCTCGCCTTCCTGCCGCTTTCCTGCAGTACGTTAGCATGTCTCTGTTGCCCCTCTCCACTTGTGCTCTCAACGCCGCATCCAGTGGAAGCGGCGTTTTCCCTGCAATCATATCGCCATGCTCCTTCTCATACTCCCCCAGGTCCATCGGCTCGGCTGCCGCCCCCCACCCCCCCCCTTCCTGGGGGCGCTTGCCCAGCTCGGTTAGCCACTCCTCCGTGCTCCACCGAGTCCGTGCTGAGAAATACTATTGTTTTGGCCCTCTCCCATTCCTCTGATACTCCACCCTGAGCCTGTGCATCTCGCTGAAGTTATCGTTCTCGTATACGCTCCATATTTCTTCAGCTGGCTTCTTCATTCCACTGTCCAGCTCCATCCTGTGTTTGCGCAAGACATCCTGTATCTGCGCAAGCTCCTGTTTGATCTCCTCCTATCTCTCCGGCGCATTTGAGTTTACCATGTCCACTCTTAACTTCATCCCCTCAGCCAGTAGGGGGTGTCGCAGTAATTGGAACGCGGCCACCCCCTTGTCTTCCTGCTTCTTCTTGATCGGGAACACCCCTCTCATCGCGTTTCTGCCCGTCTCACTCCATCTCTTCCACATCTGTTCTGCTGCAGGGCGCTCATGCAGTCCACCCCGAGCTTCGTCTGCCTCGATCCCCCTTCGAGTTGCGCGCCGGGAAAACCTCGCGAATGCTTCTCCTGGGGGGTCCACAGGGCCCTCCTGCGATGCACTCCGAAGAGAACCTCGCCAACGCTCCACTTGGAGGCTCAGCCTGGGTCGCGCGCCGAGGGGACCTCGCCGATGCTCCTCTTGGCTGCTGCGACTCGGCGGCCTGCAGGCGGCGGTCGCACGCGCGCGAGACTTCTGCTCTCCGTCGACCTTTCCCCAAGCACTCCATCAGCATGTTGCGGTGCCCTTCCTTGTCTGCTCTCTGCTGCCTGTGCTTGCCCGAAAAATCAAATTGGCGCTCCAGTCCGATATCAAATTGTGCGTTCTCGCTTTGATCTTCTTCAGTTTCTTTACCACTTCTCACAATGCTGCGCACCTCCGCGCGCGGGGCAATGCCCCCGTCGGCATTGCAACGTGGTCGACCTTGCTCGACATAGTCCTCTCGTTTTTCACACAATAATAAGCAGGCCCACAATCGGTGAAAGCCGTGACCACCGACAGTCAGCCTTGAACACAAAATTCCCTGAATGCCGTGCCACTGTCGTTCTCCACTTTCTTAGCCACTGGCCCCAAGGCTGCTGCATGTTTGCTCGAACTGTGCCTGCTGACCACCCGTTGTCTGGCCTGTGCATTCCCAACTGGCTGTTGCTGTCCCCTCCCACGATCAGAATAGATCTGCCACCCGCGTCGTTCTCCGCGACCCACTTCGTACTTTTTTGAAATCATTCCATTGTTCGTGTACCCATTACCTGGCGGTAAATAGACTGCAAATCTCGTGACGTCGTGCGCTCTTGTCCTCGATGTGATACCTGCAGTTCTACCATGCAGTTGGGCAGGAGGTGAGTCCTGCGCGTGGAAGGCCCTGTCTGTCATCATCTCGCTTGTAATCATGAACGTCGTACCACATGTCTTGTTAATCAACTTCCCCTTCTTTCCCCCGAACTGCAGAGCCGCATGGCATTGGTGGCTCATCCTCTTCATCGGCTCTGACCCAGCCCATTAGCGCGCCCCTTGTCAGCACAATCACATCCCACTCTCGTAGTGCACTGCATATCTCTTCCAATCTGTCCGTGGTATTCGTTCGCTGCAAGAAGATTGTAGAATGCCAGCTTCATCCGTGCCCATGTCAAGAATGCTGCAATCGCCATCCATCTGCCACGCCCCCCGAACAACCTCTCGGGCCCGTGCGATTGCGGGGCGGTCGTTGCGAGAGACATTCAGCAACTCCTCTTTCCGTCGGTTCTCAAAGTGCCTGAGCCTCCAACGCGGACTAGGAGGAGGAGGAGGAGGAGGAGGAGGAGGAGGAGGAGGAGGAGGAGGAGGAGGAGGAGGGGGAGAGCGACGAGGAGGAGGAGGACGACAGGGAGGTGCAGGGGACGAGGAGAAAAGGGGCGCCTGTCGACGTGCTTGCAAGTGTCCTGCTGGCGTCGAGCATGGGGGGCTTCGAAGGGGCCAGAGGGCCGTGGCGCGGCCGACTCACGAGAGCTTGAACAGCTTCGGGGTCGTTCACACCTGACGCGTCGAGCTCGACGTTGCGCGCTCCGCCGGGGGAGGGGCGGCCCGTGGCGAGGGGCGCCAAAATGACCGCGGCCACCACGAGATGCTCCAATATGGAGACAATCAGATCGACGTCCGAGGCCACCCGTTGATCTTCCACGGATATCCCAAATGAGCAGGGCGGGCGCATGCGCCTGCCAGGGGCATGCCCGCGGGGCCCAGGAGGGAACCAACTAGCCGCCGAAACCCGAACAAAACCCAGGAATGTGGTGGGGGCCCAAACAGGTCCGAGCCCTTGAGAACCCCGTGGAAGTAGCCTCCAGGGGCACGATGAAACTTGGCCGCCATGGGCCCCATGTAGCGAGACAACTCCGAACCGACGCGTGCAGTGACGCTGGTGAGTCCCACTAGCTCGCTGCAGGGAGACGCGCGCGAAGTGAATGGCGCTAGCCAGTTCCTCTCACCAGCTGCTGAATAATGCTTCAGACTTCTTTCTGCGTGGCGCATGGGCCACCGGCGCTTCGAGCGACAGAGAATACGCGCGCAATGCCGCGAGCTGAAGTCTGGCACTGGCTGCGAGCACGCAGCAATGCATGTGCAGCAGCTCAACACCAGGGAGCACCTCAAGCTGCGCGTCGACTCAGAGCGAATACCAATATCGGCGTTTGGCGCCAACATTTGCGCGAGCGGCACGGCGAGGCTGAGCCGTGGAGGCAGCGGGCCGAGGAGCCCTGACTCCAACGGCACCAGCCATAATGAGCTCTTGCTTGGAGAAGGGCGCTCCTGGCTGTTTCTTCCCCCGAGACGAGCAGAGCCCAGCGGGTCTGAAATTGTCGTTGGTTCTGGACTTGGCGGGGCCCAAAGGCAAGTAGTGAACGGCTGCGATCGTGAGCCCCTGGGAGGATGAGAGAAGTGCACTTGGCAAAAACAGTCCACAGCTTTATCTTGACCGAAAAGCGGGGCACGCGAACGAAAGCTGGCGTCTTCTCCACAGCGATCTCGAACCGGCAAAAAAACGGCGTCGGAACCGGTAAAAAAACGGCAAAACGGAACCGGTAACAAACACGGCCCTGTCGGAAGCACGGCATTGCCTCGCCCGATGGCGGGGGGGCTTGTTCACGCGCCCGAGGGGCCTCGAAGCGAAGCCGCAGCCGCGGCAGCTCTGCCTCGGACGCGAGATAGCCGCGCCATGACGAGCCCGGGACAGGGATGTCTCCTATACCGAGCGAGGCGAGTGTAGCCATTGTGTCCACGCGCTCGCTCCAAGGCTGGGCCGAGTGCCAAGCCGCGTGGTTCCACGAAGTGCGAAACGCGAAGTGAGGAGCAGCTTTGGCCGAGCAGTCGAGGCATACTCGCACGTTCGATTCTGATGGGCCCAACGCTCCACCTCGAGTGCTTCAGCCTTCTCACAACGAACGTGCAAGCGGTACTCGTGACAGAGACTAGCAAGCTTAGACTGCAAGGGCCAGGCAATATGCTATTGAGCCCTCTGGAGTTAAGCAGCAAGAGCAACCAATTGCTGGGGTTATCCTAGCATGTGGCTTCTCTTGGATTCAGAGGTGCCCCAGTGGGATACCTCTGGATCCAAAAGACCGCCTTCGAAACCCAGGAGAGCCACGTTGCCAGCACTGTCTTTGACGAAGACAGCAAAAGACCATGAAGGCTTGGCTCGATCCGCCAGACCCGTCAGCATAGATGCGGGCATCCGCGATGTCGAAGAGCTCGTGCAGTCCCCAAATCCTAGGGAGAGCCTGAACGGTAGAGTAGTGCAGGAACTTGGCGAGGACCCAATAGTTACGGTTCTCGAAAAAGCAGCTGGCCACCGGCGCCGAGGGGGGCGATCTCCCTCCGTGGCCAAAGCATCCTCCATGAACTGGTCGTCGCCCTGGTGCGGGGGTCGCTTGCTCTTGTGGGGGGGCTCGTCCTCCTCCTGTCTCCGTCGGGAACTGGAGCATTGGCGCCAACCTGACCACGACCTCGAACGGCAAACCTCTGCTGACCTGGAATGGCGGCCGCACGTTCGAGCTGCTTGGCTGCCGCTGTCACCTTGCCCTGCTTGGTTACACCGCCCTTGCCAACGTGCAAAGGTTTGCTTGATCTCGGTGCTGCCGATGCTGCAACTGGTGGCGATGGTCCCGTAGACGGTGCTGTGCTTGCGGCTACTGCTGCTGGTGTTGTTGCCGTTGCAGAGTCCGTACATGGCACGGTCTCGAGACAGCTGAGGGCGACCTGAAAGAATTGAGTGTGCCACCTAGCTGCGCCAGTGATATACGGAGTTCTGCTTGACTTGCCTAGATATCTGCGACGACTTGCGGAGCGACTGGCGTCACTGGATGGAGCGGAGAGGTTGGGAGTAGCTCACCAACTGCACACCCCTCCTCGAAAGTGATCTTCTTGGTTTTTCCGTGTTGGCCAGCTCTCCTAAGGAAGTGCGCGTGGCCTGTTTTCTGCTTCCCTCTCCACCTCCTGAGCCTCCTCGCAGCGACGGATGACGCGAGTAATGCGCGACGTCTGGCTCGAGACTCGCGCCTTGGCCAGGTAAGCGTGCAAGTGCGTAATCCGCAGGACACTGTGCTCGGCGCCAGACTCTTGCAACTGACCACCCCGGGAGCGGGCTTGGCCTTCAGCGGCTGCACGACAGCGTGCATGGCCGTCTTGATGCGTTGACAGTGAGCCTCCCTCGCTGCTGTCGCCGATGGCATCTCTACCCAAAGCTTGTGTTGTTGAGCCTCGGAGAGAGGTGTCGTCTGCGCGGTCGCTGTCGCTTGCGAAGTCGTGGGCAACGAAGAGTCCTGGCTGTTGATGTCCGCGCGACCTCAGGGTTCAGATGATGGGAACCGCGATGTGGAACGATCCCGACGACTACGACGTGCCTTGGATCTGCGGCAACAGGTAGAACACCATTGGTCATACGTTTCGTACCACATGTGAGCAAAATCGTGAGTCGGATCGACGCCATGCACTAACATGTTTCCGCCGCTGCTGCGATGTGCTGCAAGGGCGACCCTGGCAGTGGCAGAACGAACTAACGTTTGTGCTTGGCTGCGACGCTCCCTGGCGCGCCGATGCCAGGCGGGTTCTCGCACGCGGCCTCGGCGAGCCGCATCTGCGCGGCGGCTCCGCGCGAGCCTGTGATGACAGGCGCGGCACGGCCGACCTCACTATCGCTGGGTAGCGGGTCGGCGCGTTCAGCTGCTGTCCCGAGGAAGGGCCACCGTTGCCTGGCAAAGGACAAGACCCTCGAACCGGGACGGCGGCTGGGAGGAGGGGGACGCAAGAGGGAGGCAGAGGGGAGGAGGGGGGCCGGGAAGAAGGAGGACGAGGGAGGGGGGGAGGATAGCACGAGACAAACCTCTGAACGTCGCGGAAGCTCTATGACTACAGCCAGCCTCTCTCCAAGCACCCCATCGTCGACGGAGGGCCCACGCTATCTACACCTCGGGGAGGTGGCAGCTTCGCGACCTGCGCGCCGCCTTCGCCGCACCACGCGCAAGCCCCCCTGCCCGACGGCCGCGGCAATGGCGGGGCGCTGCGCCGTCGCGGGGGAGAGGGCACTCCCTGACACACAGGTGTAGGAAACATTCAAGCACCCCCTGACACAGTGCCCGATGGGATGGCGATGGAGAGCAAGACGAGGACATGCCTCTCAAATTCATCCCGACTGCCGAGCTGGCGAAAGCTACAGCACGGGGCCAAGGTCTGAAGATGACACAGCGTGGGAATATGCTGCTTCGTTGTCACACCACCTGCCATCACACGTGGCATGATCTTGGCAAACCTCCAGAACGTCACAGAAGCACTGCCTCGCCATAACATGCATGCACGGAGCCGCACATTGTCCTCCCAAGTGCTCCCACCCAAGAAAGCGAAGGCAGAATGAATGACGGAATCGTGGTGGAGCTCATAGCACAGCTCAGGAGGCGATACCTATACATATCCACTGCTCCCTGGCCAGGCTTGTCCTGAACCCAGCAGCGGTGTACACGCAACACCCAACCTGGCTGGCCCCAGGGCGTATGCACAGCTCCTGGGTTCAGGACGGGCCTGCCCAGGGAGCAGTGGACATGTGGAGGAGGAGGAGGAGGAGGAGGAGGAGGAGGAGGAGGAGGAGGAGGAGGAGGAGGAGGAGGAGGAGGAGGAGGAGGAGGAGGGAGGAGGAGGAGGAGGAGGAGGAGGAGGAGGAGGAGGAGGAGGAGGAGGAGGAGGAGGAGGAGGAGGAGGAGGAGGAGGACGAGGAGGAGGAGGAGGCGGAGGAGGAACAGGAACAGGGGGAGCAGCAGCAAGAGGAGGACGACGACGGCTCCTGCATCGAGTCCACGGCCGCCTGCAGCAGCTGCTCGAGCGAGGGCGACGAGGGAGAGGGGGCGCCGCCCATGACGCGCGCCAGGGCGGCTCCCCAGTCCACGTCGCGCCAGTCCATGGTGGCGGGAGGCGGGGGGGCCGGGGTGCACGGTTTTCCCCGGGGCCGTAGGCGACCCGAGGAGGAGGAGGAGGCGGAGGAGGAGGAGGACGGGCCGCCTAAGCCCTTCGGAGAAAGCCTCCAGGTCAGGGGTTGGGGGAGGGAAGATCTAGGCCTGCTAGATGGGGTCGGAGCAGGCGGGGTCGGAGGATCGCACCGCATCACCGGTGCATCGCCGATGCGGCTCGATGTGGGGCCCGATTTGCTTCACGTCGACGTCGCCGATGTATCGCCGACATCGACGATGCATCGCCGGGGTGCATCACCGATGTATCGGCAATGCGGCGCGATCCTCTGACCCCATCTATTCCGACCCCATCTAGGAGGCCTCTAGAAGAGGGGGAGGAAGAGGAGGAGCCGTGCTGCTTAGATCCGGACCTTGATAAGCGGAGGCCGCCCCGACAAGCAGAGAAGTGCGAAAGGTATGAGAAGCAGGAAAGTAGAAAAGTGCGACAAGCGCGAAGCATAGAAAAGCAGAAGAGTGCGACAAGGGCGAAACAACTCGAAAAGTAGACAAGCACAGCAGTGCGGAAAAGTATGCGAGGTGGTGCGAAGCGTTCGAAGAGCGTACGAAAAACAGAAAAACGCGAACAGTGAGAAAAACTGGGAAAGCGCGAAAAATGCGAACAGCAAAGCGCACGAGAGGCCGAAGAGCATAAAGTGCTCGAACGGCGCGCAAGAAGTGTAAAAAAACGCGAAACGCATGAAGAGCACACGAAGTTCGAGCAACAAGGCGCTGTCGAGGAAAAACAACTAAAAACGCGAAACAAGCGTAAACCTAGGAAGACGAAGTAGTATAACAAATCGCGAGACTGAGACGAAGATACCCGCGACAACCTGAGAAAAACAGATCCGTGTAAGAAAACCAAGAGCGAATAATGCCAGGATGCGCATATCATGGATAACCGCGTTTTCATTACTTCACCTTTACTTTCTCCTGACACGAGAATGACAAAAAACGGAAACCACTACGAACTACACGAAACACAATAGCATGTGTGCGGGAAACGAATGCCACGGAAAACTGATAACACGGGGCGCGCGTAATAGCCGGGCGAAGAAAAAACGCGAAGACCAGAAACGCATCAAACGCGGAAAGATGTTCTTACAGAACACCTTCTTCCACCTTTAGAAGGTACTCGAAAGACCCCCGCCATGTAGGTGCAAATGGCCTCTGGGCCACAAACCAGACACTATTGGCACCACTTGCGCCGCGCCATCTGTCCAAACAGCCCCTGGTCCATAAGCCAAGCACAGTGGCGGGGTGGGCCGAAAACCAAGAGATACGGTGTCCCTCCCCCCCTCTTTCCCCCAAGAATCCCAACTGCTAAGGAGGACGAGGGGCGAGGGAAAAGGACAGGTCGCTGCAACAGGAAGAGGGCGGAGCGGGAGGAGCAACATGGAAGAGGGGCACGGCGGCAGAGGCACAGCAGGAGGAGGGGGGCGATGTCGAGGGCGGAAAGCTGCGGGAAGCATCAGGGGGGAACCGCGGGTTCTTAATGAATCAATTTGGGGGCGGGCCTGGCATCAAGAACTCTTAATTCATCCGCGTAGGGATTCGGCGCAATCTCTGCGGTGCAACGAATGTCTGTTTGCAGCGAGATGCCCACTCCACCGCTCACGCAATCTTCCCACCCGCACGCCCGCAGCTTGATTTGCAGAACCCATGCGGCGGCGATCGCAATGATTTCTTGGAGTTGGCTGGTGCATCTCTGAGGCCATGCTGGCCCGCGCATGCTTGCGCGCGCGGCGGCCAACTAGTTTGGCGCGACCGACGCGACCGCGGTGACGCCGACCGCCGGGCGCTTCCCAGCGGGCACTTCAGTGCGAGTCGGCGACTTGGGCGGGCGCGGTACCATGGCAACGTCGACAACGCTAGACGCGACGATGCTGGTAGCGATGCTGGTGGCGAAGGTGACAGCGACGACGGCAAGGCAAGTGACAGCGCCGAGGCTGATCACGCCGACGACGATGACGGCGCCCTCGCGTCGGTGATCCAGGTTTTGGAGGGAGTTCAACATGCGCGCGCGGCCGACGCGCGAGTGGCCCGCATGATATACTGCGACACGGAACGTGCCCCACGCGCGCAAGGGCGTTCGAATGATTTCGACGCGCGGCGCGAAGGGCCCGTTTGGTCGAATTCAAAAAGGAGCGCGAACGCAGGCGATTTGGAAAACTGATGTTGCACAACCATGTGTGTTTAAGCTGTTTCGGGGCATTCGAATTTGAACTCCCCACGCAACCAGGGGTTGCTGGAGGATTTCGGTACGCGCGCGCGTCGACGCGCGCGCGTGCACTTCGTCCCGTGCGTTGCAAGGGGTTCTTGCGACAACACGCGCGCAAGGGCGCCCGAGCGATTCCGACTTGCGCGCGCGAGGGGCCCGCTTGGTAACCATTCACCGTTGTTCTCTCGAATGTAATTTCGCTCGTGTAAGTTTATTCGTTTACTGCTGCTCGATTCAAATTCGTTCTGGTTAGTTCGCGATACCCTAAGATGTGATTATTATTATTATTATTGATACGCCTCCTAGTCCCCCTGCTCCTCCTCTTATCATCCTCCTCTCCTTTCCTCGTCGCCTCCGACCGCGCCAACTCATCCACTCCCTCCTCCTCCTCCTCCTCCTCCTCCTCCTCCTCCTCCTCCTCCTCATGGTATGGTATGTTGCGCTATGTTATGCCATGTTGTATTAGGTGGCGTGTTGCTAGGCTCGGCAAGGTTGGGCTGTGCTATGTTATGGTATGCGCTGACATATCATGACACCGTATGCTATGATGTGTTACGATATGGAATGGTTTGGTATGTCATGGTATGAGATACGATGGTGTAGTGGGTTATGCTATGATATGCTATGATAGACTGTGGTGATGACAATTATAATGGTGGTGGTGCTGATGTTGGTGGTGATGATGTCGTTGCCGATGATGGTGATGATGGTGCTGGTGATGGTGACAATGATGATGGTGATGATGAGGATCATGATGATGACGATGATGCTGATCGCGGAGCAGATTCTGAAGATGTCTCGAGCTAGGCGCGGGTTTCAGCGCCCCCGAAGGGGGAGCCGCCAGGGGGTGCTGCACTCCTCCGTTCGCGTCAAAATGGCGGGGGTGTCTCGACCTCCGCGAACGTCCTCGCCAGGGGATGCTGCACTCCTCCGTTCGCGTCGACATGGCGGGGATGTCTCGACCTCCGCGAACGTCCTCACTGGAGGCTTCCTAGATGGAGTCGGCGAAGATGGGGTCGGAGGATCGGGCCGCGTCACCGATGCATCGGCGATGCGTCGAGCGGTTTGCCAGTTTGGTGGCCCAATACCATCTGCTGTCGGAGCAGATTTGGAAGATGTCTCAAGCGAGGCGCGGATTTCAGCGCCCCCGAGGGGGGGGCGGCCAAGGAGCATTGCACTCCTCCGTCCGCGCCAAAATGGCGGGGAGTCTCGGGCGGCTCGCCTGCTTCGCGGCCCGACATCCTCCGCTTTCGGGGCAGATTTGGAGGGCGCCTCGAGCGAGGCGCTCACTTTTGCCTCCAACCGGGGCCAGAATTTGAGGATATCTCGATCGGTTTGCCCTCTTTGGCGGCCAGACTCGCAGGAGCGGGCCCCCCCCCGGGATGCCGCGGGAGGCTCCGGCAGACGCCAGGGGGCCCCAATAGAACCCGCCGTTCGTGCGATTATAACCACATGTTTCTCTTGATTTTAACAACGATACTTAACGTTGCAATCCTCCCCCTGACAATTTATTTCAACAGCACCATAATCAACTTCAATTCGAAATCCCCGCATCCCAAATCAAGTTGAACTCAATTTACAAGTTGAGTCTGCTTTTACAAATTGTCTAAGGAGACAGCGACAAACAAAATCTATGCGTAATTGATTTACAAATTGATTTTGATCGTGGGGATTGCCAGAGGCAGCGACAATCATAATGAATTCGCAATCCATTTACACATTGATTTTGATTATGGAGAATTCCAAACGCAGCGCCTTCGGACCGCGGAAGCTCACCAGGAAAACAAGGAAGCAAGAAACTCAAAAACAAACATGTGTTTCACATGGGCAAATAAGAAAACCCAGAGAAAACCTTAACTGTCGCCATGTGTATTCTTAAAACAAATGAAAATGCTGACAGTCACAAGTTTTCTTCTGGTTTTTCTATTTTTCCATTTGAAAAATATGTGCTGTTTATTGTGTGTTTCCTGGTTGTCCTGTTTTCCTGGTAAGCTTTCCGCGGCCCAAGCACTGCCCCTAAACTTCATCACGACCAAAATCAATGTGTAAATGGATGACACATTACTCTTGATTGCTGGGACTTCCAGAGGCAGCGGCGACCAAAATCAATGTGTAATCGATTTACAAATGATTTTTGAGCGCGGGGAATCTAAGACGCAGCGCATTCGGACCGCGGAAGCTTACCAGGAAAAGAAGAAACAACACGACAAGCAATAAAACGTTTGTTATCCACAGGGAAAATAAGAAAAATACACAAAAGAAAACACGTGCCTGTCGCCATTTTTATTAATGAGACACATGCTGTCAGTTAAAAGTTTTCTTTGGTTTTTAATATTTTCCATGTGAAAACACGAATGCTGCATTGGTGTTCCTGTTGCTTCCTGTTTTCCTGGTAACCTTGCCCAAGCACTGCCTCTGGAATTCTCCATAATCAAAATCAATTGGTACATGGATGACACATTAATTTTGAGTGTGGGGATTTCCAGGGGCAGCGACTGATATCCACGCGTCTCGACGCTCGGCGGAGCTCGCTTGCGCCGCCTTGAATTGGCTTGCTTTGAATTAGAACTACGAATACAGCAAACAAGCATTGAAAACACGATTTTTCAGATGTCCCAAAACACACCACTAACTGATCGAAACGCATCACTTGCGAGATAAGGGCGCGCGTTACCCAAGCGGGGTTGCGCTCCTTCTCCTTCAATTTTGTTCGTTTTGAATGAAAAACAACTAATAAAGCAAACACGCATTGAAAACATGATTTTTCACATTTCCCCCAAAAAACAGCAATAAGTGCGTGAAACGCATCATTTGCGAGATAAGGGCGTGCATCATTCAAGTGGGGTTGCGTTCCTTCTCGCGGCCCCCTCGCGGCTCCTTTCGTCGCTCCTTTCTGAGTGGGGGCCCGAAAATGGGATGCCTTTTTTTCAGCGAGGCATCTCGCTAGGCTCTGGAAAATGAGCATCCTTTCTGGGAGAGCATCTCGCAAGGCTCTCAGCGCTGCTCACGCCTCGCAGAATTCACGAGGTCTCTGGCCGCGTAATAGCTGGCCTGCGCGACGCGCAGGTGGCGCTGGAGGTCGCGTTGCGCTTCTTCTCTTTGCGCAGCTCTTCGCCCCTCTTCATGTTCTCGCGGATCTCGGGGGGCGCTGATTTCAGTTTCGCCGCCGTCGCGGCCAGTTTCTGTTCCGCCTGCTCTCGCCCCTTCCTCTCCTCAGAGGGAACGCAAGCCGGCGACGCATGGAGGACTCGCCAGCAACACAACAATATTAACGCTTTGTTGCAAGGGGGAATATGTCGCCTGATTGCGCCGGCGATGATCCAAGTAACTCTTCTTCCACAATTTCGCCTCCGCCCGCGCCCGCTCGGCATCCTCGCGGTTGGCCTTGGCGTCGTCCTTGGCAGTTTCGGCGTTGCGCAAATGCGTGTTGAACCGCCTCCTGCGGAAATGCAGACAATGAGTTTACGTATCAGTTCGCGAAAACACATATAAGATTTAATTGTTGGGTTTTGACACCGACCCACGAGATCCTGAGGTTGTCTGCGTCGGCCTGGTGCTTTTTTGGCTGCCTGCCCAGGGCGGTTCTTGAGCTTCGCTGCGGCCGCGCGGGCGCCCTCCGCCATTGAACGCTGCGTTCGGGGCTGAGGCGTAAATTGTTCAATGCGTTTTTGGCCATGTAGTCAGCGCTATTCATTAGTTTCGCATGGAAAGCTTTCGCGCCCTTTTCAGGGCCCCCCACGTGGGCTGAAACCTCGTTTGATCGGAGCCAGAACCTCGGCGCGGAAGGAGGGGGGGGAGGGGGGGCGGATGTGGAGTGGGGAATGCGATGAAAGAGAACAGTGGGAAATAATGATGAATAAACTGCTGATCAATAGCGTTCCAATCGCTAGGAAATTCAACAAAAAACCTTGTTGAAATCATGCAAACAGCGGGTCGCACCAGGAGGCCCCAGGAGACAACAGGAGGCCGCAAGAGATCACGCGAATATTCAAGATTCCACAGGGTGCCCCAAGAGGCTCCAGGAGGCCCCAGGAAGCTCCAGAAGGCCTCAGGAGGCCCCAGGATACTCTAAGAGGCAACAGGAGGCCCAGGAGGCCCCAGGAGGCCACAGGAGGCGCCAGGAGGCACCAGGAGGTCCTGGAAGGCACCGGGAGGCCCCAAGCGGCCCCAGAAGCTGGAGGCCTCAGAAGGCCGCAGAAGCGGCTCCAATCCCATGTGTTGTACGTTGGAGGTTGGGGGGTGAGATCGTAGTGGAACGGAGACCCGAAACGGGAAATCGTTTCGTTTCGCCCGCGTCGCGCGCGCGGGCGAGGCGAAGCTGCGCGGGCGCGCGAGAAGAGTGAACCCGCCGTTGCCAGGGCGAAATCAAGACAAATAATTCTCCCCCGCCCGCCCGCCCGTCTGGCGGTGGCTCGCGGTGTCCCGGCTTCTTTGCGCCTTCCAGGCCTGGGTGTCGTTTTCTTTCGCCTCCCAAGCCTGGATGTTCCGCGGTGTCCCGGCCAATTTTTCGCCTTCCAGGCCTGGGTGTCCTGTGGCGTCCCGCCGTGGTGTCCCGCCGCGGTGTCTCGTCGGTGTCCCTTCGGTGTCCCGTCGGTGTCCAGTGGTGTCACGCGGTGTCCTGTGGTGTCCCGTGCTATGTGTCCCGTGGTGCCCCGTGATATGCTATGCTCGATCTCACTCTCGATCCCGCAATCGATCTCTCGATCGATCTCACTGTCGATCTCCCGACCGATCTTACGATCGACTGACGATTATCACATCGATGTCACTATCGATGTCACTATCGATGCCACGATCTCGTGATCGATGTCACTGCCGATGTCATTGTCGATGTCACGATCTCTGTCAATCTCATGACTCCATTGTTTATCACTTGAATCATTTCTTACCAAATCACTTTAGATGTTCAGAATGTGTTCGCCACTTCTTTTCTTAACGAATCGTTACTCCATCGGTAGCTCTGGTAGTCACTGTTGACTCACATGCTACTCAACATCGCTGACCACCCTCATTACCACGCTAATGCTCGCATGCATCATTGCTATATCTACCGTAGTCTGGCTCTTGCTATGTGCTACTTACTAGTTTGATGCCGCTTTGTCGTCACTGCACTCAGGTGCCAGGCTTTGCCAGCACTTGGCGTCAGCACCGACGTTGCGCCATCATTGTCGCTATCTCCACCGTAGTCTGGTTTAAGCAGCCACAAGGACCGCGCGGCCGAATCCGCCTCCGACTTTGCAAATGGCGGGCGCAGGCGCTGCGCGCATGCTTGTGCGGGCGCTCCCTGGTGCCTCGTCGGCCCAAGGGTCTGCCGGCGCCGAATAGGCGCACGCGGGGTCAAGGCGCCTGCGTCAACGGTTCTGCGGGGCTCGCGCTGGGCAAGGAGCCCGCGCAGCAGGATCGGCTGACTGGAAGACAAGGGGTAGGCCACCTGGGGGCAGGCAGGGGGGCCAGGGCCGAGGGGCCTTATAAGGCTTCTCCTTATGTTTCGTTTCTTGGGGGCCCCCAGCGACCATCGCCGGAGAAGGTGGAATGGTTCACGACGAAGAAGCCGCAGGGCAGCTCGAGCAAGCACCACCCGCGCAGCAGAACGTGAAGGCGCGGGCGCCAGGCTGTGCCAATCCACCACTCGAGTTCGAGCTCGCGCGCAATCACCGCATGGGCGACGCGCCCGGCCGCCACTTCGCGGCGACCGCCTGCTTCAAAGAGCCGCCCGCGCACTTGCACGCCGATGCGTGCCGCGTCCTCTTGCGCGTAGTGGATGGCAGGGAGCTCTTGCCAGCGCAAGCCCGACAGCGCACCGAGCGCGCGCTGGAAAGGTCGGGCGGGGCGCCGCTCGACGAGGGCTCCGACGAGGGCGACGCGCTCGGCGCGAGTTCGGGCGCCAGCCAGCAGGATCGCCCTCGGGCCAGGCCTGCCGAGAAGAGCAGGGGCGCCAGCCCGCCGCAGAGCGAGCGCGGCCTCACTGCGGCGGCCCCCCAAGCGGGGGCCCAGCTCGGCGACGGGGCTCCCTTCGCAGCCGCTGCTCGCCGGCAGGGCGCAGCCGGTCGGGTACTATCCGCATCCGTTCTGCAGGCCGCCTTCGGCGGATCCAGCGGCGGCAGGCTTCCCGCGGCCGCTGGTTCCGGGGCTGCCGCTCTGCCAGCCCCCCGGCGGCGCTGCTGCGTCTGCGGCCCCCGCGCAGGGGGGCCCATCTGCGGCGCCGCCGTCGCCGCTGCCGGAGGGGTAGGGCCGGGGGGGGGGGGCAGCGGCTGCGCCGGAGCGGGCGCCGCCGCCGTCCGCGAGCTTGCCGCGCGACGAGCAGCAGCCGCCGGCCAGTGCAGTGCACGCGCAAGGCGAGAAGCCCGTCGAGGGCGCGAGTGGGTTGGGACGGAGCGAGGGGCCCGCGTTCGCGGGGCCAGGCTCTGCCAGCCTCGAGTCGCCGAAGCCGCCGCCAGAGGGCATTCGCGGGCAGGAGGAGCCGGCGGCGACGGAGCGGGCGCCCTCGCCGTCCGCGAGCTTGCCGCGCGACAAGCAGCAGCCGCCGGCCAGCGCAGTGCACGCGCAAGGCGAGAAGCCCGTCGAGGGCGCGAGTGGGTTGGGACGGAGCGAGGGGCCCGCGTTCGCGGCGCCAGGCTCTGCCGGCCTCGAGTCGCTCGAGGAGGAGCTCGGCGGGCAACCCGACGAGGACGCGGACGTCGACTTTACTGCGACGCGGCCAGAGCGGCCGCGCGGCGTTGAGGTCGCGCCCGCTGTCGCCGACGAGCTGGCCGCGGACGGGGCGGACCTGTCTGACGAGGCGGCCGAGCAGGGCGCGCGCGGGGCGGAGACTGTCGAGGTCCGCGTTGCGCTCTGCGACGCCCAGGCGTTCCTCGACGCCGCCCACGGCGAGGGCATGCCGCGGAACGCCATGCTGAACGAAATGCGGGCCATGAAGGCCAGGGGCGTCGAGCACGCGCGCCGCCGCAGCGTCGACGCCCCCGAAGACATCCGCAGCAAGGCAAAACTCATGCGGATACGCAAGCTTGTCGAGGAAGGGGTCCGTTCCAGCCCAGCGCTTACACAACGCACCTGGGCAATGTTCTCCAACCGCGAGTGCGCGTGGCGCCCGGCGGGGGCGCCGAGCTTTGCCAGCGCCGCGGCCGAGGCCGCGCCTCCGCCGCAGTTCATCAAGGAGGCCCAGCAAAGGTCTCTCTGGGTGACGAAGCAGAAGCACACGTAGACGTGGCGGTCTCCGGCCCGCCTCGCGCGGAGCACGCGGCGCTGCTGCCGCAACTTCCAGACGATGTGTTCCAGGGGGTGAGCGCAGAGCAGCTCCAGACGGAGGAGAGCGTTTGCAGGGCGATTACCCAGTTGGTCTCCTTGCGCGCCGGGGAGGTCGTCGAGTTCAGTCCTCTCAAGACCCGCTGGTAACCGCGCCGCAAAGGGCTCTGCCAGCTCCGACTGGGCGAGCGACCAGTGATACTGCTGCCAGAGCGGGGAAGTCGTCGGCAACCGCGCGCGGATCCGAGACCAGGACGACTACGGCAGGCCTAGCGGTCGAGACAGAGAGGCCTCGAACCTCGACATCAGCACGCAGGTGAGCCTCGGGCAGCGGAACTCCGATGCGGACTGGAGCTGGATGGATATGATGCCAGACTGGGCCGAGCAGTGGAACTGGTGCATCGCGCCGTGCCAAGGCGCCGCCTGCCGCGAGCGGCTCCGCAAGAGCCCGGCGATCGCGCTCGGCGAGCTCTTCCAGCGCCTGGGCACCGACCGCACGGCGAAGACCACATACTTACGGCCACTGTCGGACGCGCCGCCTGGTCGCACTCAAGAAGAGGAAGGATCAGAGCAACCCGGCAGGCCCGCCAGGCTCTGCCAGCGATGGCCCCCGGTGGCGCGTCAACGGGCCGACGGGAACTTCGTTCCAGGCAACGGCGATCCGCGCAGAGTTGGTCAATGGGGAACCCTACTCACGGAGACAAGCTCGTGGGAGAGAGCGCCCAGGTTAAGGGTCTGCCTCGGGGGTGCGTCGCGGGCAAGAGCAAGCGGGAGCTGCCCGA
Organism: Prorocentrum cordatum; assembly: GCA_963575745.1. NCBI lineage: Eukaryota > Dinophyceae > Prorocentrales > Prorocentraceae > Prorocentrum > Prorocentrum cordatum. The sequence continues at coordinate 117,271 of CAUYUJ010020461.1, forward strand.
CGGGGCGGTGCATTTCGCCCAGCTTGTCTTGCTCGGGGATCTGCGCCCGCCGTGGTTGACGCAAGACTCGCCCCGGGCTTTGCCGGGAAAGGGGGTGCTGTCCAGGTTCGCCAAGCTTTCCCTTCTCCAATGGCCCGCCGGCGCGGTGGCCGCCCTCTTCGGCGAAGACGCGCGGCGCCGGTTCAGCGGAGCTGCGAGGAGCGTGGACCTGGAGCTCGCGGGCGTCATCGCGCGCCCGCTGCGCAAGATCACCGAGGCCAGGCTGCCCAGGATCCGGCGTGAACCGGTCGGGATCTTTGATTTTCGATTGCGAGTCGATGTGCTACGATTTCGACCCCGAACCGACCTCGAGCCGTTCCCGATCCGATCGGGGCACCGTCGGGGCACCATTGGTACATCGCTGAAAAAACTACCGGGGCACCTTCGGGACACCATCGGGACACCATCGGGGCGCCGTCAGGGCACCATCGGGAGACCATCGGGAGATCATCAGGATACCATCGGGGCACCATCGAAACACTATCCGGACACCATCGGGACGCCATCGGGGCACTATCGGGACACCATCGGAACACCATCGGGACACCATGGGGACACCATGGGACATCACTGGGATACCGCCGGGGCACCAAAGGGCCACCATCGAAGCACCATCGGGACACCATCGGGGCACCGTATGAGGGAGGCGGAGCTGCGTGGGCGCGCGAGAAGAATAAACCTGCCGTTGCTAGGGCGACGTCAAGACAAATGATCCTCCCCCGCCCGCCCGTCTGGCGGTGGCCCCCGGTGTTCCGCGGCGCCCCGTGGTGTTCCGTGATGTCCGCCGCTGCTAAGGCGAAATCAAGACAAATGATTCTCCCCCGCCCGTCCGTCCGTCCGTCCGGCGGTGGCTCGCGGCGTCCCGCGGTGCCCCGTGGTGCCCCGGCGAGTGAGATCGATAGCGAGATCGATGCTGAGATCAAAGCGGCGCCCCGAGGCGCCCCGTGGTGCCCAGAAGATGAAATCGATAGTGCGATCGCCAGTGAAATCGACAGGCGTCCCGCGGTGTCTCATTGAGCGAGATCGATCGTGAGACCGATGGTGAGATCGATAATGAAATCGATGTGGTGCCCCGAGGTGTCCCATGGTGTCCCGTGGTGCCCCAAAAGATGAAATCGATAGTGAGATCGATAAAGAGATCGACCGGTGTCCCGAGGTGTCCCGTGGTGACCCGTTGAATGAGATCGACAGTGAGACCGATCCCGCGGTGTCCCGTGGTGGCCCATGGTGTCCCGTGGTGCCCCGTTGAGTGAAATCGATTGTGAGATCGACAAGTGTCCCGTGGTGTCCGGCGGTGCCCCGTGGCGTCCCGTTGCGCGAGGCGGACTGAGGTTGTGCTCGCCTAGCTTTTTTGCTTTGGCCGGCTGTCGCCTGCAGGGCCGGCGGCGCTGGCAGAGGGCGCACCGCGGACGCCGCGCGGAGCAGGAAACTGTCAGGCCCCAAGCTCTCCGACACGAGCGGGGGGCCGCTCGCGCCGCGAGGCTGCAATCACCCCGCCATCGCGCGGGTCGCCCGCGCCAGCGCTGGAGCCGCGCCCGCTGGGCCCTTGAACCCCGCGCCTTGCAAATTTCCAGAAAGGGCGTTCTCAGACGCTTCTCTGGTGGGCCAAACATTTGTCAGCCTGGGCCTGCGCCATCAGAGCGAGAGCTGAGCGAGCTCCTCTGTGGCGTTGCAGGCGCTGGTGGCGGACGAGCTAGCGAACCCGCGGGCGCTGGGCATCGCGTCGCACCTCGCGCAGCTCCAGGCGCCGCGGCAGCCCCAGCACGTGAACGAGGCTGAACGGGCGGCGAAGCATCGCTGGGATGGCGCGCGGCTCGGGCGGGGCAGGCCTCGCGCTCCCGTTTGGACCTCGCGCGCCGGGTACTCCTGGCCGCGCATCTTGACGTGGCGCGCGCGCGGGTGGCGGCACCCTCGCCAGCGCAATTCCCCGCGATGTAGAGCGTGCAGATCATTTGCTGGCCCCCGATGGACCTCGCGCGCGGGCGACCTATGCTGGGCTTCTCCGGCGGCGCTGCCGGTGGATTGCCCAAAAGAAGAACAACCATTCCGTGCGGGACTTCCTGTCGTTGCGATTCGACTCGGCCTGGTCGTTGTTGTCGTTGTCGTTGTCGTTGTCGTTGTTGCTGCTGCTGCTGCTGTTATTGTTGTTGTTGTTGGATTCTCATTTCTGAAAAATAATTATGTTTGATCCCCCATCACTGGTGCTTACTCTTTTTTTCAATCAAAGTGTGCCCCTCGACGCTCGCACCTTGTCTTTTGACAAGGAAAATCTTCCTGCTCAAACTGGCCCCCTGGCCCCCGGGTTACAACAACAACGGCCCCCGCCTGAGACTTCCTCACAATTTAGCCAGGGCCCCCGCTCCCGCCCGAGACGTCCTCGCATTTCATACAAGACTCGCGCTCTCGCTTGGGACTTCCTTCCAATGTATTAAGGAATCGCTCTCCCGGCGCTCCAGAGTCGCGCTCTCGCTGGAAACTTGCTTGCAACTTACTGAAGAATGGCCTTGCGTTGGAATTTTCTTCAATTTGCCCAAGCGCCGCGCCCCCGACACCCAGGCACCCAGGAGTCGCGCCCGTCGTGGCCCGCGCGTGGGTCACTTTACAACCAGAAGCGCACTTTACAACCAGATGGGTCACTTTGCAACCAGCTTATAAAATCCAAGAAGGGCACTTTACAACCAGGAAGGGCACTCTACAACCAGGCAAGTAAAAAACACATATTGAATGCACGCGTGCCTTTCCCTGAAATCTCCGTGGGCAAGCGCAAGGGTGGCTTTGGGCTCTTCGAGGCATGTTGGTTGTAAAGTTGCCCATCGCGCACGAAGAAGCACTGCGCAGGAGTTGGCGATGCGGCGACCTGGTGCGCTATGGCATGTTGCGTGCTGGTGGGCGGATTCGAGTTTTGACCTGCTCTCTAAGCTCTGTCGGTCAGTTCTGCCATTGCTTGCTCTGCTTTTTTTTTTCTGACGGGCGAAGGCTAGTCGCGCAGGACATACGAATAAACCATGATCCCGTCCAAGACTGGAGCTGCATGGCAGTGGAAAGCTGTAGTTGGAGATGCGGTGGAAGCGGGGGCTACAATAGGAACTGCATGGTGTTGGGAAGCTGCGGTGGCAACTGTGGTGATCGCCAGGCAACGGTGGGAACTGTGGTGGTAGCTGGGCTGCAATGGGATTTGCGGTAGTAGGGGGGGGGGGTCAGTCGGAATTGTGGAGGTAGCGGGGCTGCAGCGGTAAGTGTGGTGGTAGCAGGCACAAAGGTGGCGGTGATGCGCTGTCACGGTGGCTCAAGCTGCTGCGCTGGCACGGTGGCTGAGGCTGCTGCCCGAGCACGATACCTGCGTTGCTGCGCTGGCACCGTGGCTGACGCTGGAAGAAACGATCTTCGAAATAGTTGCATTTATTCGGGACGTTGAACCTCGATCTTCCAAGACGAGGAGCAGCAGGGGGCCAACTGGAGCGGGCGCACTTAGCCCCTTGCAGAACACCGCGGGGCTTCAGGGGCCAACGTGGCCCAAGAGACCCGCGGTGCCAATGGCCTAGTTCCCTGGAGCGCTGGGCCCTTGTGGAGGCCACTGGGCTCGCTTCCTGTGAGTGATCCCTAAACTGGGCAGCGCGTCGCCCTGAGCCTTCCTACGTATGCTGTCGCCTTATTCCCGTGCGAGCACGGGGCCCTTGTTGAGGCCGCTTGGCCCCTGCTAGCAAGCCCTGTCTTAGTCTGCTGGGCTCAGAGCGCCAGAGCGTCCAGGCGCTCGGGCTCAGAGGCATCGCTGGGGCCTGCTCAGAGCGTCCAGGCGCTCGGGCTCAGAGGCATCGCTGGGGCCTGCGCAGAGCGTCCAGGTCCTCGGGCTCAGAGGCATCGCTGGGGCCTGCGCAGAGCGTCCAGGTCCTCGGGCTCAGAGGCATCGCTGGGGCCTGCGCGGGGCGTTCAGGCGCTCGGGTTCAGAGGCATCGCTGGGGCCTGCGCAGAGAGTTCAGGCGCTCGGGCTCCGGAGCGCCCACGTGCTCTGGATCATTTTTCAGAGCGTCCGCGCGCCCTGGAGCACATCTGAGAGCGCCCACTTGCTCTGGAGCACTTTGCGGAACGCCCAAACACGCATGGCCACTCTGAGCTGGTTGTACAGTGGTCCGTTCTGGTTGTAAAGTGGCCCGTTCTGGTTGTAAAGTGGTCCGTTCTGGTTGTAAAGTGGGCCGTTCTGGTTGCAAAGTGGACGTTCTCGATGAAAAAACATACTTTCCAATCCTATGGTGGTTGTAAAGTAACCCATCTGGTTGTAAAGTGGTTGTTCTGGTTGTAAAGAGACCGAATCTCGTTGAGGCCCCCATGTGCATGCCCTTCGTGGCCCCGCTGTCGCCATTTGTGTCCCCCTCACAGTCCTACGTGGCCCAGTTGCTACCCTCAGTGGCCCCATCGTTGCCTTCTGTGGCCCCGCATTATCTGCACTTCGTGGCCCCATGTCGTTAGCGCTCTTCGTGGGCCCATACGCATTCCCTTCGTGTCCCCGCTGTCGCCCTTCGTGCCCTACTTCGTGTCCTTGTGGCCCTGCTGTCGTTCTCTCTCGCTCTCGCTTGAGCTCGTCGTCGCCGTCGTCGTCGTCGTCGCCGTCGTCTTCGACGTCGTCGTCGTCGTCGTCGTCGTCGTCGTCGTGGTTGGTCCCCTGTCCGTCCCTCTTGGGGTCGGGTCGACGGTCCGCGGCCGACGCTGCCGCTGGCCAGGCCGACTGTCCGCGGCCGCCCCGCCGCTTGCCGGGGCCCGGCCTGCAGGGAAGAGAGGTATACCCCCCAAAAGGGGCCCGATCGAAGACGAAGAGGGCGGGTATCGAAGGTTTGGGAAATACGCGTTATTGGACACTCGAGCATATAAGGGCGAACGGTCTTAAAATTGTTGTTGTTGTTGTTGTTGTTGCTGTTGCTGTTGCTTTTGTTGTTGTTGTTGTTGTTGTTGCTGTTGTTGTTGTTGTCGTCGTCGTCGTCGTCGTCGTCGTCGTTGTTGTTGTTGTTGTTGTTGCTGCTGTTGTTGTTGTTGTTGATGAATTCTCATTTCTGCAAAATAATTATTGTTGACCCCCCCAAACGGTGCATACCGTTTTTCTCTCCATCAAAGTGTGCCCCTCGACGCTCGCACCTTGTTTTTTGACAGGGGACGTCTTGATGCTCAAACTGGGCCCCTGGCCCACGGGTTACAACAACAACGGCTCCCGCCTGAGACCTCCTTACAATTTAGCCAGGACCCCCGCTCCCGCCCGAGACGTCCTCGCATTTTATTCAGGACTCGCGCTCTCGCTTGGGACTTCCTTCCGAATCGCTTTCCCGGCGCTCAGGAGTCGCGCTCTCGCTGGAGCCTTGCTTGCAACTTACTGAATAATGGCCTTGCTTTGGAATTTCCTGCACTGCTTGCCCAAGCGCCACGCTCCCGACACCCAGGCACTCAGGAGTCGCGCCCGTGGTGGCCCCATGTGCATTCGTGGCCCCGCTGTCGCCATTTGCGTCCCCCTCACTGTCCTACGTGGCCCAGTTGCTACCCTCAGTGGCCCCATCGTTGCCTTCTGTGGCCCCGCATTATCTGCACTTCGTGGCCCCCCCTCGTTCGCGCTCTTCGTGGGCCCATACGCATCCCCTTCGTGTCCCCGCTGTCGCCCTTCGTGGCCTACTTCGTGCCCTTCGTGGCCCTTCGTGCCCTTCGTGGCCCTGCTGTCGTTCTCTCTCGCTCTCGCTTTCGCTCGTCGTCGCCGCCGTCGTCGTCGCCGCCGTCGTCTTCGACGTCGTCGTCGTCGTCGTCGTCGTCGTCGTCGTCGTCGTCGTCGTCGTGGTCGGTCCCCTGTCCGTCCCTCTTCGGGTCGGGTCGATGGTCCGCGACCGCCCCGCCGATCAGCGTTGCCGCTGGCCAGGCCGACGGTCCGCGGCCGCCCCGCCGCTTGCCGGGGCCCGGCCTGCAGGGAAGAAAAGTATATCCCCCAATAGGGGCCCGATCGAAGACGAAGAGGGCGGGTATCGAGGGTTTGGGAAATACGCGTTAGTGGACACTCAAGCATATAAGGGCGAACCGTCTTAAATTGTTGAACATTATTAATTCTAAAGAATAATTATTGTTGGGGCCCCTGGTGCACGGCCCCCCTGCGCCGCCTAGGCCGCAGCTACATTTTCATCATTTTCGTGAGGAAGCCTCAGGTAATACGATGTCATCAAGATCCGGTTGTTTTGTTGTAATCCGTTTTCCCTTGCAAAAAACACTATAAAATGACATTTCTTGTTCTAATATAATCAAATTTCAAGAATCCCTTGCAAAAAATAAGGTAAAGTGGACATTCGCGCGCGCAAGACGAAATCCTTCCAAAACCTTAGTGTTCGCAGCGATTTTAACATAAAAACATCAAAAAACCAATGGTTTTTCAACAAAAAATGTCAAAATCTCATCCCGCGCGCTCTTGCGGATTCGTAGGAAACCCAACACTTTTTAAACATTTCTGTCAAACGGGCTTTTGCGAGCAACTTTTTCGAACTTCTGCGACAACGGTTGCGCACCTGCCAGGGCCATCATCCCTGTCAAATAATACCATGCGGGACACATTCGTTTTTTCTTCGCGCGCGCACGCCGAAATCAGAAACAGAAACGGAAAAACGTCGTATCAGACGCTAGCGCCTCACCAGCCAAAGCAGTCCATATCATTGTAGGACCTACAGACAGTACCGGCGTCGTACTGGTTTACCGTGGTTTCCTATTCTAGCGTCAGGAACACGTTACCACCAAAAACCAGTACAGGTGTCCAGTGTTGGAACAGGGGGAAAAGTCGTATACTAAGCTAGCGTCCAGAAAATGTTACCACAACAAGTCACTGTACCCATGCGCCAGTGTAGTAGCCACGGTCGTCCGCAGGCCACGAAGTGAAGTGTCCGAACGTCATAGGGCGGGAAGCTGGGTGTGGGTGGTGGCGAAGAGTCGTTTGGAAATTTGGTAGAGCTTGAACCGGCCCCCCCACAAAGTGGGGGTATTGGCTGGCGTCGCATGAAAACCCTGGCACTGGTGAGAACACTGAGCGTTCGGGTAAAGTGATTGTTGTTGTTGTTGTTGTTGTTGTTGTTGCTGTTGTTGTTGTTGTTGTTGTTGTTGTTGTTGTTGTTGTTGTTGTTGTTGTTGTTGAACATTATTAATTCTAAAGAATAATTATTGTTGGGACCCCTGGTGCACGGCCCCCCCTGCGCCGCCTAGGCCGCAGCTACATTTTCATCATTTTCGTGAGGAAGCCTCAGGTAATACGATGTGATCAAGATCCGGTTGTTTTGTTGTAATCCGCTTTCCCTTGCAAAAAACACTATAAAATGACATTTCTTGTTCTAATATAATCAAATTTCAAGAATCCCTTGCAAAAAATAAGGTAAAGTGGACATTCGCGCGCGCAAGACGAAATCCTTCCAAAAGCTTAGTGTTCGGAGCGATTTTAACATAAAAACATCAAAAAACCAATGGTTTTTCAACAAAAAAATGTCAAAATCTCATCCCGCGCGCTCTTGCGGATTCGTAGGAAACCCAACACTTTTTAAACATTTCTGTCAAACGGGCTTTTGCGAGCAACTTTTTCGAACTTCTGCGACAACGGTTGCGCACCTGCCAGGGCCATCATCCCTGTCAAATAATACCATGCGGGACACATTCGTTTTTTCTTCGCGCGCGCACGTGATACCAGTCAAAATAAGGGTCTTGGCTTGTGTGGTACAGAAACGTTAAAACGTCGGAAAACGGTACACGTGCCCATTGTTGGAACAGGGGTATAAGTCGTATACTAAGCTAGTTTCCACAAGATGTTACCACAAGAAGTCATTGTAACCATGCGCCAGTGTAGTAGCCAAGGTCGTCCGCAGGCCACGAAGTGAAGTGTCCGAACGTCATAGGGCGGGAAGCTGGGTGTGGGTGGTGGCGAAGAGTCGTTTGGAAATTTGGTAGAGCTTGAACCGGCCCCCCCACAAAGTGGGGGTATTGCCCGCCTCCTATGAAAACCCTGGCACTGGTGAGAACGGAGTGTCCCCAGTCTTAAATGATTGTTGTTGTTGTTGTTGAACATTATTAATTCTAAAGAATAATTATTGTTGGGCCCCCTGGTGCGCGCCCCCCCCGCCGCGCCTAGGCCGCAGCCACGTTTTCATCATTTTCGTGAGGAAGCCTCAGGTAATTCGAGGTGATCAAGATCCGGTTGTTTTGTTGTAATCCGTTTTCCCTTGCAAAAAACACTATAAAATGACATTTCTTGTTCTAATATAATCAAATTTCAAGAATCCCTTGCAAAAAATAAGGTAAAGTGGACATTCGCGCGCGCAAGACGAAATCCTTCCAAAAGCTTAGTGTTCGGAGCGATTTTAACATAAAAACATCAAAAAACCAATGGTTTTTCAACAAAAAAATGTCAAAATCTCATCCCGCGCGCTCTTGCGGATTCGTAGGAAACCCAACACTTTTTAAACATTTCTGTCAAACGGGCTTTTGCGAGCAACTTTTTCGAACTTCTGCGACAACGGTTGCGCACCTGCCAGGGCCATCATCCCTGTCAAATAATACCATGCGGGACACATTCGTTTTTTCTTCGCGCGCGCACGCCGAAATCTCCAAAAACCATTGGGTTTTTTAAGAATTTTAGCACCGCGCATCATAAAATCACACGAATCGCACCGTAGGTCCTCGAAAAACACCTGCACGACTTTTCAAAATTTCCACCCGCGCGCGCTGTCCGAATCCTAAAAAAAACAATGGTTTTCCAACATTTATGTTACATGAGCTCGCGCGAGCTACTTTCGCACGCTCTTGCAACGGGGTTCGCGCGCCTGCCAGGGGCCAGAATCCCTTGCGGTTGGTCCATGGGGTGTATTATGTATGTATGGCACAATTGCACCATGGTATGGCACAATTGCACCATGTTGGGCACATGCGCGCCCCGAATAAGTGACCAAGTTCTGTGGGTGTGTACCCCACGCCAGTGTAGTAGCCACGGTCGTCCGCACGCCACGAAGTGAAGTGTCCCAACGTCATAGGGCGGGAAGCTGGGTTTGGGTGGTCGCGAAGAGTCGTTTGGATATTTGGTAGAGCTTGTAATGCCCCCCCACGAAGTGGGGGTATTGCCTGGTGTCGTATGAAAACCCTGGCACTGGGGAGAACCACGCGTTCGGGTAAAATGATTGTTGTTGTTGTTGTTGAACATATTACTTCTAAAGAATAATTATTGTTGGGGCCCCTGGTGCACGACCCCCCCGCCGCGCCTAGGCCGCAGCCACATTTTCATCATTTTCGTGAGGAAGTCTCAGGCAAAACGGGTTGGTCCGGATCCGGTTGTTTTGTTACGGCCCGCATTCCCTTGCAAAAAATAAGCTAAAGTGGACATTTATTGTTCTAACATAACCAAACTCAAAGAATCCCTTGCTATATATATATATATATATAAAAAAAATAAATGACAAAATTTCATCCCGCGCGCTCTTGCGGATTCGTAGGAAACCCAAACGCTTTTTAATCATTTCTGTCAAACGGGCTTTTGCGAGCAACTTTTTCAAACTTCTGCAACAACGGTTGCGCACCTGCCAGGGCCATCATCCCTGTCAAATAATACCATGCGGGACACATTCGTTTTTTCTTCGCGCGCGCACGCCGTCGTCGTCGGCCGCGGGGCCCTGAATAGTAGCCACGGTCGTCCGCATGCCACGAAGTGAAGTGTCCGAACGTCATAGGGCGGGAAGCTGGGTGTGGGTGGTGGCGAAGAGTCGTTTGGAAATTTGGTAGAGCTTGAACCGGCCCCCCCACAAAGTGGGGGTATTGCCCGCCTCCTATGAAAACCCTGGCACTGGTGAGAACGGAGTGTCCCCACGTGCTAGTAATTGTTGTTGTTGTTGTTGTTTGTTGTTGTTGTTGTTGTTGTCGTTGTTGTTGTTGTTGTTGTTGTTGTTGAACATTATTACTTCTAAAGAATAATTATTGTTGGGGCCCCTGGTGCACGACCCCCCCGCCGCGCCTAGGCCGCAGCCTCATTTTCATCATTTTCGTGAGGAAGTCTCAGGCAAAACGGGTTGGTCCGGATCCGGTTGTGTTGTTACGATCGGTTTTCCCTTGCAAAAAATAAGCTAAAGTGGACATTTCTTGTTCTAACATAACCAAACTTCAAGAATCCCTTGCAAAAAATAAGGTAAAGTGGACATTCGCGCGCGCAAGACGAAATCCTTCCAAAACCTTAGTTGTCGTAGCGATTTTAACATAAAAACATAAAAAAAATGGTTTTTTTTTTTTAAAAAAAAAAAAAAAAAAAACTGTCAAAATTTCATCCCGCGCGCTCTTGCGGATTCGTAGGAAACCCAACACTTTTTAATCATTTCTGTCAAACGGGCTTTTGCGAGCAACTTTTTCGAACTTCTGCAACAACGGTTGCGCACCTGCCAGGGCCATCATCCCTGTCAAATAATACCATGCGGGACACATTCGTTTTTTCTTCGCGCGCGCACGCCGTCGTCGTCGGCCGCGGGGCCCTGAATAGTAGCCACGGTCGTCCGCATGCCACGAAGTGAAGTGTCCGAACGTCATAGGGCGGGAAGCTGGGTGTGGGTGGTGGCGAAGAGTCGTTTGGAAATTTGGTAGAGCTTGAACCGGCCCCCCCACAAAGTGGGGGTATTGCCCGCCTCTATGAAAACCCTGGCACTGGTGAGAACGGAGTTTCCCCACGTGCTAGTTTGTTGTTGTGTTGAACATTATTAATTCTAAAGAATAATTATTGTTGGGACCCCTGGTGCACGGCCCCCCTGCGCCGCCTAGGCCGCAGCTACATTTTCATCATTTTCGTGAGGAAGCCTCAGGTAATACGATGTCATCAAGATCCGGTTGTTTTGTTGTAATCCGTTTTCCCTTGCAAAAAACACTATAAAATGACATTTCTTGTTCTAATATAATCAAATTTCAAGAATCCCTTGCAAAAAATAAGGTAAAGTGGACATTCGCGCGCGCAAGACGAAATCCTTCCAAAAGCTTAGTGTTCGGCAGCGATTTTAACATAAAAACATCAAAAAACCAATGGTTTTTCAACAAAAAAACTGTCAAAATCTCATCCCGCGCGCTCTTGCGGATTCGTAGGAAACCCAACACTTTTTAAACATTTCTGTCAAACGGGCTTTTGCGAGCAACTTTTTCGAACTTCTGCGACAACGGTTGCGCACCTGCCAGGGCCATCATCCCTGTCAAATAATACCATGCGGGACACATTCGTTTTTTCTTCGCGCGCGCACGCCGAAATCTCCAAAAACCATTGGGCTTCTTAAGAATTTTAGCACCGCGCATCATAAAATCACACGAATCGCACCGTAGGTCCTCGAAAAACACCTGCACGACTTTTCAAAATTTCTACCCGCGCGCGCTGTCCGAATCCTAAAAAAACCAATGGTTTTCCAACATTTATGTTACATGAGCTCGCGCGAGCTACTTTCGCACGCTCTTGCAACGGGGTTCGCGCGCCTGCCAGGGGCCACAATCCATGCGGGACAATCATCGGGACAGTCATCGGGACAACGATCGGGACAAGCACAACCATCAGGACAACCATCGGGACAATCATCGGGACAACGATCGGGACAACCACAACCATCAGGACAACCATCGGGACAACCATCGAGACAACCATCGGGACAACCATATCCTCTCTCTCTTGTGTATTCCCACATCCCTCAGGAATTTGCCCTAAAGATGTGATCAACTATCTTGTGAGTACGTATCATGTGTATCATGTGTATCATGTACCATATGCATCATATGCAACAGATGTTCTGTGGAAGGCTTAACAACTTCTGTGGGTTAACAAGGCTTAACAACTTCTGTGGGTGTACGAACGTAGGCTTAACAACTTCTGTGGGTGTGTACTCCACGCCAGTGTAGTAGCCACGGTCGTCCGCAGGCCACGAAGTGAAGTGTCCGAACGTCATAGGGCGGGAAGCTGGGTGTGGGTGGTGGCGAAGAGTCGTGTGGATATTTGGTAGAGCTTGCACTGCCCCCCCACAAAGTGGGGGTATTGGCTGGCGTCGCATGAAAACCCTGGCACTGGTGAGAACACTGAGCGTTCGGGTAAAGTGATTGTTGTTGTTGTTGTTGTTGTTGTTGTTGTTGTTGTTGTTGTTGTTGTTATTGTTGTTGTTGTTGTTGTTGTTGTTGTTGGATTCTCTTTCTTGGACAATAATTATTGTTCGTCCCCTCCCCACCGGTGCACATTTATTTGTTTCAATTGAAGTGCCCCCCCCCGGGGCTCGCGCCTTGTTTTTTGTCGAAGCGAAAATTCCTGCTCAAACTCGCCCCCTGGCTCCCGGGTTGCAACAACAACGGCTCCCACTTGAAACTTCCTTACAATTCAGCCAGGACCCCCGCTCCTGCCCGAGACGTCCTCGCATTCTATTCAAGAATCGCACTCTCGCTTGGGACTGGTTTATCATTTATTCAGGAATCGCTCCTCCTGCGCTCTGGAGTCGCGCTCTCGCTGGAGACTTGCTTGCAATTTACTGTTGAACCGGGCGCCCTCCGAGATCAAGGCTGGGCCTGGGGGGCCGGGCCCGCGCGCGATGGCGCCCTCGCCGGGGCTCGCTGGCAGGGGCCTGCACGCCGACTTGCCGCGCGGTCGCTCAGGGGAAGCAGCGGCAGCGCAGCAGGAGGGGAGGCGACGCGCAGGCAGGGCCAGCCGCAAGGCCGCGCAAGAGGAGGGCGAGGAAGCAGCGCCACGGGAGCCAGGCACAGCGAAGACCGGGCGGGGGTCCTTCCCAGGAGGAAGGCAAGTGGGGCAGGGGGAAGTGCTCACTTTCTGGACCCCAAAGAGGGGCACGGACAGCTGTAATCCCCCTGTCCCAGTCCCCGCCCGCGCCGGAGAGCGCCGCAGGAAGACGAGAAGCAAAAGCAGAGGAAGGCGCAGGAGGAGACGCAGGGCGCCTGAGGAGACACAGGAGGCCAGGCGCGAGGCAGCGCCTGAGGGGCGGAGGCGCGAGGACAGAGCGGCCCAAGGCAGGGCGAACAGAATTGAGGAAGCTGAGGAGGCGGAGGAGGCTGAGGAGGACGGGCGCGGGAGGCCCGGCAAAACCCTTGAGGAGCCAGCGGGGGCCGGGCGCCAGGACGAGGACGAGGCGGCCGAGGAGGGCACCGGGACGGCGCCGAAGCGGCCGAGGAGCAGCAGAGGCGGCGGAGGCAGGCAGGCCTCGGCGAGCCACAGGCGCTTGCCACCACGGGACCCCGAGCCGCCCCCAGGCCGCTGGACGCGCGCGCAGCGCAGGCTGGGGTGGGGGGCGCGAGGGGGCCAGGAGGAGCGACGCTGGCAGCAGCTCCAACAGAAGCTCCGGCGACAGGCAGCGGGAGGACCGAGGAGGAGGCGGGAGCCCAGGGAGGCGCAGGGGGAAGAGGTTGAGGACCAGGCGAAGGAGGGCGAAGAGGAGGCCAGGGAGACGCCGCCGCCGCGCCAGCAGGAGACGCGGCTAGGAGCGGACACGGCCGGCAGGAAGCCACGCGGGCCAGCCTTCGCTCGCAAGCGCCGCCAGTGGGCCGCGCAGCGTCAGGCGAAGGCAGACTTCGAAGCGGCGCTGGCCGAGCACGGCGCCCGGCTGGAGCGCGAGCCAGCTTTCCAGCGGCGGAAGGGCGTTCTTGCCGACAGGTTCGAGGGGCGCTGGCTGCGGGCCACGCTACAGAAGAGGGCCCTGGAGGCCGTGGGGGCGCAGCCACAGCCACAGCAACAACAACCACCGCAGCCGCAACAGCACCACCAGACACAACCACAGCGCGGCTCGGCACGGGAGGGGGCTAAGGGTGCCGAGCAGAGCCGCGAGAGGAGCGCGCAGCAGGCCCAGCAAAACCGGGGTCACGACAGGCGAAGAAGCCAGTTCACGCAGACTTGTTGGCGACCACGCTACAGCCAGCCACCGCCGCGACCACACAGAAAGGCTGAGGCAGACAACGAAATGGCGCGGGCGGGTGTTTTTGGATTCCGACCCACAACACCACCAGGCAACCTGCTGTGCTACAAGAACTGCTGCCACCGCCAATGCACGCATGACAAGAACTGTTGCGAAATTGACCGGGCTAGCTGCTGTGCTACATTCTGCATTGTTTTACACGGCAGGCCCTGCTCACAACTACGACCCGCGGCATTACCAGCCCCACCAGCTACACTACCACGACTGCGACCACACCAGCACCGCGCCAACCGGCACCACGGCGACGACAACGACCAGCACCACAGCACGCAGCCAACGACCAGCACCACTGCACGCGCTCACAGAGACCAGCACCACAGCGGCAGCACACAGCACCACAGCGACCAGCACCACCGACAAGCACCACAGCACGCACCCAACGACCAGCACCACAACGAAGACAACGACCGCGGCCAGCAGCAGCAGCACCTCGAGCAACACAGCGGCGGTGACTAGCAGCCCCAAGAGCAGCAAGCACAGCCAGCAACACCACAGCGACCATTGAGGGAAAGACCACGAGACCAGCAACACCACGCCAGCAGCACACAGTACCAAGACCAGCACCACGGCGGCGACATTGACCAGCACCACAGCAACGACCAACACCACAGCGACCAACACCACAGCGACCAACACAGCAGCAGCAGCAGCAGCAGCAGCAGCAGCAGCAGCAGCAGCAGCAGCAGCGGCAGCGACAGCAGCAGCGGCAGCGGCAGCGGCAGCGGCAGCAGCAGCGGCAGCAGCAGCAGCAGCAGCAGCAGCAGCAGCAGCAGCAGCACACAGCACCACAACGACCAGCACCACAGCGACCAACACCAACGACCAGCATCACAGCACGCACCAAACGACCAGCGCCACAGCACGCACCCAACGACCAGCACCACAGTGACGATCAGCACCACCACAGCACCACAGCACGCAGCCAACGACTGCGGACGGCAGCCCCCTGGCAGCAGCAGCAGCAAACGCAGCAGCAAAAGCAGCAGCAGCGGCAGCCAGCAGGGCCCTCCGCCACCCCAGACGGCCATTCCAGCCGTCTGGCCGCCAGCCCTCCAGCCCCTTCCGAGGGAGGGGGCTGGCGTCAGCTGCAGCCCGTGCCCCCCAGGGGAAGAGCCCCATTCCCACGGTAGGACCCCCCTGGGGCCAGTTCCCCATCGGGGTTCGCGCGGCTCCGCTGCGGTCCCCGGTGGCGCCCCGGCTTGTGCAGCAAGCCCACAGGAGCAACGCGACACCATTTTCGACAACAAGAGGCCGTACGACTCCCAACAGTGGCGCCACAAGCAGCAGCACAACGACGACGACTACCGAGAGATGGTGCGGGCGGGGGTCGGCGAGGGCGCGCCGCTCGTGACCAGAGCGCACTTTCGCCACGGGCGCCGCGAGAGCAGGCAGCACTGCAGCGACCAGAGCGACAGCAGCCAGCACCCAACTGCGGCCACAGGCGGAGGAAAACTACGATGGCGCCCGCCACGGCGCCCACCACGACGGCGACCAAGACAGCAACGAGCAGCACCACGACGGCGACCAGCAGCACCAGCAGCACCGCCACAGCCACGACGGCGAAAAACAATTGCAGCAGCACCACCGCCACGACAGCCACCAGCAGCACCACTGGCACCACGAGCAAAACCCAGCGCTGCACTGACCCAGACTCCCGGATTAACTTCGAGATCTCAGGGAGAACGTATTCTTGGAGGGGCTCTGAAGTCTCAGGGGGAGGTTAAGGGAGGAGCGCTCGAGGGCAGGCAGTCCCGCGGCGACCAGAGCGACGGCAGCCAGCACACAGCCATGGCAGCAGGCGGCGGCTGTCAACGACCGCGCACACGACGAGAGCGACCACCACGACAGCGGCCAGCAGCAACACCAACGCCACCGCCACGACAGCGCTCAACAACAACACCACGACAGCGACCGGCAGCGCCGCCACCAGCACCAGCACCAGCAGTGACACTGGCAGCACCACCAGTACGACAGGAGCTGCGCACACCAGGGAGGCGCGTGGGTGAGGCGAGCCACCCAGGGCCACCGCACAACGACGCCGCCCCAACCACGCCGCCGCGCGGACGCTCGCAAGCGGACGCCCCCGCTCGTTCGCGCCCGTTGTGGCCCCATGTGCATGCCCTTCGTGGCCCCGCTGTCGCCGTTTGTGGCCCCCTCCTTGTCCTACGTGGCCCAGGTGTTACCCTCAGTGGCCCCACCGCTGCCTTCTGTGACCCCGCATTCTCCGCCCTTCGTGGCCCACGCTCGTTCGCGCTTTTCGTGGCCCCATACGCATTCCCTTCGTGTCCCTGCTGTCGCCCTTCGTGTCCCTGCTGTCGCCGTCGTTGCCGTCGTTGCCGTCGTTGCCGTCGTCGTCGTCGTCGTCGTCGTCGTCGTCGTCGTCGTCGTCGTCGTCGTCGTCGTCGTCGTCGTCGTGGTCGGTCCCCTGTCCGTCCCTCTTGGGGTCGGGTCGACGGTCCGCGGCCGCCCCGCCGATCAGCGCTGCCGCTGGCCAGGCCGACGGTCCGCGGCCGCCCCGCCGCTTGCCGGGGCCCGGCCTGCAGGGAAGAAAGGTATACCCCCCAAAAGGAGGTTCGATCGAAGACGAAAGGGCGGGTATCGAAGGTTTGGGACAATTCGCGTTATTCGACACTCGAGCAGATAAGGGCGAACAGTCTTAAACTGATTGTTGTTGTTGTCGTTGTTGTTGTTGTTGTTGTTGCTGTTGCTGTTTGTTTGTTGTTGTTGTTGTTGTTGTTGTTGTTGTTGTTGAACATTATTAATTCTAAAGAATAATTATTGTTGGGACCCCTGGTGCACGGCCCCCCTGCGCCGCCTAGGCCGCAGCTACATTTTCATCATTTTCGTGAGGAAGCCTCAGGTAATACGATGTGATCAAGATCCGGTTGTTTTGTTGTAATCCGTTTTCCCTTGCAAAAAACAATATAAAATGACATTTCTTGTTCTAATATAATCAAATTTCAAGAATCCCTTGCAAAAAATAAGGTAAAGTGGACATTCGCGCGCGCAAGACGAAATCCTTCCAAAAGCTTAGTGTTCGGAGCGATTTTAACATAAAAACATCAAAAAACCAATGGTTTTTCAACAAAAAATGTCAAAATCTCATCCCGCGCGCTCTTGCGGATTCGTAGGAAACCCAACACTTTTTAAACATTTCTGTCAAACGGGCTTTTGCGAGCAACTTTTTCGAACTTCTGCGACAACGGTTGCGCACCTGCCAGGGCCATCATCCCTGTCAAATAATACCATGCGGGACACATTCGTTTTTTCTTCGCGCGCGCACGCCGAAATCTCCAAAAACCATTGGGCTTCTTAAGAATTTTAGCACCGCGCATCATAAAATCACACGAATCGCACCGTAGGTCCTCGAAAAACACCTGCACGACTTTTCAAAATTTCTACCCGCGCGCGCTGTCCTAACAACTTCTGTGGGTGTGTACTCCACGCCAGTGTAGTAGCCACGGTCGTCCGCAGGCCACGAAGTGAAGTGTCCGAACGTCATAGGGCGGGAAGCTGGGTGTGGGTGGTGGCGAAGAGTCGTTTGGAAATTTGGTAGAGCTTGAACCGGCCCCCCCACAAAGTGGGGGTATTGGCGCCTCCTATGAAAACCCTGGCACTGGTGAGAACGGAGTGTTCGGGTAAAGTGATTGTTGTTGTTGTTGTTGTTGTTGTTGTTGTTGTTGTTGTTGTTGTTGTTGTTGTTGTTGTTGTTAGTGTTGCTGTTATTGTTGCTGTTAGTGTTGCTGTCTTTGTTGCTGTTGTTGTTGTTGTTGAACATTATTAATTCTAAAGAATAATTATTGTTGGGACCCCTGGTGCACGGCCCCCCCGCCGCGCCTAGGCCGCAGCTACAATTTCATCATTTTTTCGCGAAAGCTTCAGAAAAGTGGATGGGGTCCAGATCCGGTTGTTTTGTTGTAATCCGTTTTCCCTTGCAAAAAACACTATAAAATGACATTTCTTGTTCTAATATAATCAAATTTCAAGAATCCCTTGCAAAAAATAAGGTAAAGTGGACATTCGCGCGCGCAAGACGAAATCCTTCCAAAACCTTAGTGTTCGTAACGATTTTAACATAAAAACATCAAAAAAAAACCAATGGTTATTCAAAAAAAAAAATTGTCAAAATTTCATCCCGCGCGCTCTTGCGGATTCGTAGGAAACCCAACACTTTTTAAAACATTTCTGTTCAAACGGGCTTTTTTGCGAGCAACTTTTTCTCGACTTTCTGCGACAACGGTTGCGCACCTGGCCAGGGGCCCATCATATGGCAAAATAATTACCCATCGGGACAATCATCGGGACAGTCATCGGGACAACGATCGGGACAAGCACAACCATCAGGACAACCATCGGGACATTCATCGGGACAACGATCGGGACAACCACAACCATCAGGACAACCATCGGGACAACCATCGAGACAACCATCGGGACAACCATATCCTCTCTCTCTTGTGTATTCCCACATCCCTCAGGAATTTGCCCTAAAGATGTGATCAACTATCTTGTGAGTACGTATCGTGTGTATCATGTGTATCATGTACCATATGCATCATATGCAACAGATGTTCTGTGGAAGGCTTAACAACTTCTGTGGGTTAACAAGGCTTAACAACTTCTGTGGGTGTACGAACGTAGGCTTAACAACTTCAGTGGGTGTGTACTCCACGCCAGTGTGGGTGTGGGTGGTGGCGAAGAGTCGTGTGGATATTTGGTAGAGCTTGCACTGCCCCCCCACAAAGTGGGGGTATTGGCTGGCGTCGCATGAAAACCCTGGCACTGGTGAGAACAATGAGCGTTCGGGTAAAGTGATTGTTGTTGTTGTTGTTGTTGTTGTTGTTGTTGTTGTTGTTGTTGTTGTTGTTGTTGTTGTTGTTGTTGTTGTTGTTGAACATTATTTATTCTAAAGAAAAATTATTGTTGGGCCCCCTGGTGCGCGCCCCCCCTGCGCCGCCTAGGCCGCAGCTACATTTTCATCATTTTCGTGAGGAAGCCTCAGAAAAGAGGGTGTGTACAGGATCCGGTTGTTTTGTTGTAATCCGCTTTCCCTTGCAAAAAACAATAGAAAATGACATTTCTTGTTCTAATATAATCAAATTTCAAGAATCCCTTGCAAAAAACAAGGTAAAGTGGACATTCGCGCTCGCAAGACGAAATCCTTCCAAAACCTTAGGTTTCGTAGCGATTTTAACATAAAAACATCAAAAACCCAATGGTTTTTTAAGAAAAAATTGTCAAAATGTCCTTCCGCGCGCGCTGTCCGAATCCAACAAAACCAATGGTTTTTCAGCATTTATGTTACATGAGCTCGCGCGAGCTACTTTTTCTTGTTCTAACATAATCAAATTTCAATAATCCCTTGCCAAAAATAAGGTAAAGTGGACATTCGCGCGCGCAAGACGAAATCCTTCCAGAACCTTAGGTTTCGTAGCGATTTCAACATAAAAACATCAAAAACCCAATGGTTTTTTAAAAAAAATGTCCAAATTTCATCCCGCGCGCGCTGTCCGACTCCCACAAAACCAATGGTTTTTCAACCGGTTCTCTTACATGAGCTCGCGCGATGTTTGTTTTTCTGTGCTAACATCATCATCAAATTTCAATTACTCCCTTGCAAAAAAAACAAAGTAAAGTGGACATTCGCGCGCGCAAGACCAACAAAAAACACGACGATCTCAGGAACTTGCCCCAAAAATGTGACCAACCCCGCTCTCTCTGTCTCTCTCTCTGTCTGCTCTCTGTCTCTCTCTCTGTCTGTCTGTGTCATGTATTGTATGTCACAATTGCAGGATGCTGGGCACACGCGCGCCCCGAATAAGTGACCAAGTTCTGTGGGTGTGTACCCCACGCCAGTGTAGTAGCCACGGTCGTCCGCACGCCACGAAGTGAAGTGTCCAAACGTCATAGGGCGGGAAGCTGGGTTTGGGTGGTCGCGAAGAGTCGTTTGGATATTTGGTAGAGCTTGAACTGCCCCCCCACGAAGTGGGGGTATTGTCTCGCGTCGCATGAAAACCCTGGCACTGGTGAGAACACTGAGCGTTCGGGTTAAATGATTGTTGTTGTTGTTGTGAACATTATTTATTCTAAAGAATAATTATTGTTGGGCCCCCTGGTGCGCGCCCCCCCTGCGCAGCCTAGGCCGCAGCTACATTTTCATCATTTTCGTGAGGAAGCCTCAGAAAAGAGGGTGTGTACAGGATCCGGCTGTTTTGTTGTAGTCCGCTTTCCCTTGCAAAAAAACAATAAAAAATGACATTTCTTGTTCTAATATAATCAAATTTCAAGAATCCCTTGCAAAAAATAAGGTGAAATGGACATTCGCGCGCGCAAGACGAAATCCTTCCAAAACCTTAGTGTTCGCAATGATTTTAACATAAAAACATCAAAAAAACCAATGGTTTTTCAACAAAAAACTGTCAAAATCTCATCCCGCGCGCTCTTGCGGATTCGTAGGAAACCCAACACTTTTTAAACATTTCTGTCAAACGGGCTTTTGCGAGCAACTTTTTCGAACTTCTGCGACAACGGTTGCGCACCTGCCAGGGCCATCATCCCTGTCAAATAATACCATGCGGGACACATTCGTTTTTTCTTCGCGCGCGCACGCCGTCGTCGTCGGCCGCGGGGCCCTGAATAGTAGCCACGGTCGTCCGCATGCCACGAAGTGAAGTGTCCGAACGTCATAGGGCGGGAAGCTGGGTGTGGGTGGTGGCGAAGAGTCGTTTGGAAATTTGGTAGAGCTTGAACCGGCCCCCCCACAAAGTGGGGGTATTGCCCGCCTCCTATGAAAACCCTGGCACTGGTGAGAACGGAGTGTCCCCACGTCTTAAATGATTGTTGTTGTTGTTGTTGTTGTTGTTGTTGTTGTTGTTGTTGTTGTTGTTGTTGTTGTTGTTGAACACTATTACTTCTAAAGAATTATTATTGTTTGACCCCCTGGTGCACGCCCCCCGCCCAAAACCTAGGCCGCAGCTACATTTTCATCATTTTTCTGCGAAAGCTTCAGAAAAGTGGATTACCCCCGGATCCGGTTTTTTGTTGACGCTCGTTTTCCCTTGCAAAAAACAATAGAAAATGAAAATTCTTGTTCTTAGTTGATCAAATTTCAAGAATCCCTTGCAAAAAATAAGGTAAAGTGGACATTCGCGCTCGCAAGACGAAATCCTTCCAAAACCTTAGGTTTCGTAACGATTTTAACATAAAAACATCAAAAACCCAATGGTTTTTTTTTAAGAAAAAATTGTCAAAATGTCCTTCCGCGCGCTCTTGCGGATTCATAGGAAACACACCACTTTTTAAACATTTCTGTCAAAAGGGTCTTTGCGTGCTACTTCTTCAGGTGCTTTGAACTTCTCCAACAACGGTTGCGCGCCTGCGAGGGCCACCATCCCTTGCAAAAAATGAGACGAAGTGCACATGCGCGCGGCCGCCGCGCGCGCATGTCGAAATCCTGCCAAACACAATGGGTTTTCAATAATTTCAAGATGCGATGTTCAGAAAACATATGAAAACGCACTACTTTCTCATCCGAAAAATCTCGAAATCCATTCGCGGTCTCTTGATGAATCTTTAAAACCCAAGATGGCCCCAACAGGCGCGCAAGATGGCCCCAAGAGGCGTCCATGAGGCCCAAAGAGGCGCCCAAGATGGTCCCAAGAGGCTTCAAGAGGACTCCAAGAGGCCCCCAAGAGGTTCCAGAGAGGCTCCAAGGTGGCTCCAAGAGACCCCCAAGATGGCCCCAGGAGGCGTTCTAGAGGCCCCAAGAGTCCGCCGTGAGGGTCCAATAAGCCCCCAAGAGGCCCCAAGATGGTTCCAAGGAGCCCCCCAAAGGCTCTCAAGTGGACCCCAAACCGCGCCAGGAGGCTTCCCCCCTTCCCCAACAGGACCCCAAGCGGCCCCAGGAAGGCCCCCGACTGCTGACGCACATATCCGTAGCCATCTCGGATCAAGGTATCGCCTGTGTTCTTGGATCATGGCTTTGACGGCGAAAGACCTTCACGAGCAGTATGGCCCTGAGCCTGGTCGCGCTGCGAGAGTGCGTCTGCGCATCCCCACGAATTTGCCCCAAAAATGTGACCAACTATCTTGGCACTGCGTACCATCTCACGTGTACCGTGTACCACATCATATGTAACAGATGTGATCAACCTCTGTGGGTGTGTACCCCACGCCAGTGTAGTAGCCAGGGTCGTCCGCACGCCACGAAGTGAAGTGTCCCAACGTCATAGGGCGGGAAGCTGGGTGTGGGTGGTCTCGAAGAGTCGTTTGGATATTTGGTAGAGCTTGAACGGCCCCCCCACGAAGTGGGGGTATTGGCTGGTGTCGCAAGAAAACCCTGGCACTGGGGAGAACACTGAGCGTTCGGGTAAAATGATTGTTTAGGTTGTTGTTGTTGTTGTTGGTGTTGTTGTTGTGTTGTTGTTGTTGTTGCTGCTGCTGCTGCTGCTGTTGTTATTGTTGTTGCTGTTTTTTTTTTGGGGGGGGGGATTTTTCCTTTTTCTTCTCATTTTCCGTCCAAAATCCGCCTGTAGGAGGACGTGCCCGACCTGCTTCTGGCTCTGCCTTTGACCCCCGGCAGCCGCGCGCCAGAGGTCACCGAGCGCCCTCCGCGACTCCCCCGGGCGCCTGCCTGCAGACGCTCGAGCAGCTCCTGGTCGCCTCGACGTTGCAGATCGCAGACTTACGTCGGGCCCGTCCCTCTACCGGAGGACTGTTCAGAAATAGAAAAAAAGAAGTCTGGGGACTATTTTTGGAGTATCTTTGACAATTTTTGAATATTTTTGGCGCATTTTCAAATTTCTCGTCGAACATCCCCCTGTAGGGGGACAGGCCCGACTGAATCGTAGACCCCCCGCGGCGGATCCAGACCATTTGCGAGCAGTCGCTTTGCGGGCAGTGGAGCGCGCTCGCCTACAAAGACCACCCCTGCCTAGGGTCTCTCTTGCGTCGTCGCTCGGACGTGTGCATTTTTTCTCGGCGTGGACCATTGAGGAGCATTTCTGATCATTTGGCGAAAAATACCCGCACGAAATCGAAAAATGCACGGGGAATGGACGTCCGAGCGATGGCGAGCTGGGCGACCCCCGCGGGTCTCCGCTGAGTGTCTCCGCGCGCCCGCGCGCGGCCGCCGCCGCCTCCCGCCAGCAGCGCGAGCGCCTCGCGCGTGGACCTCCGGCGCCTCAGCACCGAGCAGCTCGCGGTCGACGGCTCCCCCCAGGCGCCGCCGGCGGGACGGGCACAACGTAGGACCTCCCTCCCCGCCACACTGCTGCTGCTGCTGCTGCCTCCTCCTCCTCCTCCTCCTCCTCCTCCTCCTCCTTTCCCTGCACCGCCATCCCCGCTTGCGGCCACCAGGAGTGAGCCTCCTTTTCAGTTCAGTCTGATGGTTGAAAAGAACTCCTCCTCCTGCTCCTGATGGACATCTCGGAGCCACCCCGATCGTTGGCACAGATACGCCACCTGCACCGCCGTCCTCGGACTCTGATGATTTCGAAGCCACCCTCGCCGACCACGGCTTCGCGCTCTACACCCTGGACGAGATGGGGGGGCTCCAGCCAGCAACACGACCCCGAAGGGACGACGGAGCAGGCGACTATTCAGAACGACGGTCTGATGGAGAGGGGAGGTCTTAGTCATGGGGGACTCGCTCCTGACACTGAAGCGGCATTGCAAGCTGCCGTTCAAGCTCTCTGCGCATGCACCGCACCTGCTACCTTTCCATCACCACCGTCTGGCATGTGATTTTTCAGTCACGACGGGAACTCCTCCGAGGTGGACCGGAACAACACCACGGCAGCTGGATGTGGACCTCGGCCTCCGCAAGATGAACTTCTGCCTGCTGAAGCTGGGCTTCTTCCTGCTGACGCAGGAGTGCTACTCCCTGCGCGTACACGACCTGTTGCTGCTGATGGAGAGCCCCCCCTGTTGTTACGTCGCCTGGGAGCGCGACGGAGGTGGGGGCCTTCCCCGCGACCTCACAAGGACACGCTGCGCCAGGCCACGGAGAGCTCCCACAGGTTCAAGTACCAAGTACTTGCTCCTGCAGGCGGGCTGCCGCATGAAGGTGCTCCTGCGCCAGGACATGCTGGGCACATTCTTGCATCCCCCTTCTGTCGGCCACGCGCAGAAAAGGGGGTTGGGGGAGGGGGGAAGCCTTCTTAATATCATTCTTTCTTCTTAGAAGGTGCTGGCCTTGTCTGAAGATGTAAGGCTGGCGCCTTCTAAGAAGCAGCCTCCTTCGGAGAAGCCCTCCCCCCTTCCCCCTGCCCCCTTGTGCGCGCCGCCAATTCGGGGTGGCCGAGAAGCTCGTCGACACCACAGGGGACTCGGGCGACGAGCGAGAACCCAGCCGCTGCTTCCCGACCTCACGCTCCTCCCGTGCTCCGCGGGCGTCTACGATGCTGGGAGCCGGGGCGGTGCCGCCCAGCCGCCCGAGGGCGAGGAAGTGGGGATTCAGCCTCCGCCTGCCCTGCGCTGCTTGGTGAGTGTCCAGCACGGCATCCAGTGCGCGACCGACGTCGACCAGATCGGCCAGATGGACGTCGTCGCCTTCCCCGGCTGCGACGGAGTGGAGCAGCCTCCAGACGCCGAGAGTGATGCTGCGCCTGCGGCGCCCGCCGACCTGGGCGTCGCAGTGGCAGGCGATGAGGACCACGGCCCGCCCGCCGCCGAGGGCGAGGGCGACCCTGAGGCAGGCCTCCCGCCTGCCGCGACACACTTCGACACCCACGCGTCCTGCGCCGCGACGCGCGAGCTCGCCGAGGAGGTGCAGGACTTCAGCGTGACCGACGAGAGGGCGCAGGACCCCCTGAGCGGCGGGAGCGCTCGCCCCCCCGCCGTCAGCGCCCAGGCGGCCGTCGGGGGAGGATCGGCTCTCAAGTCGCTCGTTCCTTCCCCCTCAAGCCCCATCTGGGCTCAACGCGCCGTCGCGGCGCCTTGGGCCAGCCCTGAGCCTTTGCAAGGCGGACTTGGGGTCCGACGCCTGCAGCCTCCTTGGTGGTGGCGGGTGTCGGTAGCTGATTCGGGGCGAATGGCACGGTGCAGGGGCGCTGCCCGAAAGCGAAGCGGCCCGCAGCTTCGCGCGAGGCGGACATCGCGGCCTACGGGGCGACCGCTGCGCGCTGGTTGGTACGGGGGCGGCAGCGCGACGCGAGCGAGTCGGCCCTCCGCCGCCTGCCACCGCTGTCGTCTTCGAGCGCGGCGACCTGTTCTGCCTGCGAGCCGGAGGAGGAGGAGGAGGCGCCGAGCGTGTTCGCGGCCTCCGTGGCCCGTTTGCTGGGGCTCGCCCCGCGGGCGGAGCAGGTGGGCGTGCTCTTCGGCGCCCCCCGCGTCCAGCTGGAGGTCGCGCGGGCCGCGCGCGCGGCGCCCCGCTCCCGGCGTGATCGGCGAGAGGCTCCGCAGCGCTGCCTTGGCTTCGATGCCGCGCGCCCGCCTGCAGGGTGCCGCCGAGGAGCCGGTCCGCGCAGCTCGGCGCCGCGGTGCGGATGCCCGGGCTGCGAGGCGAATGCAGGTTGCCAAGAAGCAGATCGTCCGCTTCGCCGAGGTTGTGGCGCTCGCGGAGACCACGGAGATCAGCAGCCAGGGCGGCCTCGGCATCGTGGAGGTCGACGGTCGACGCCGACGGTCAACGCGCAGGTCAGCTGCGCGGGGGGCCAGGGCAGTACACTGACGACGCCCATCGGGGTTGGTGGGCATCGGCGGAGCGCTGGCGGAGCCCGTCAGCAAGGTCAGCTCCGCGGGGGACCAGGGCAGTAAGCTGACAATTCCCCTGGAGCAGGTGAGCATCAGCGGAGCGCTGGCGGCGCCCGTCGGCAAGGCACAGGTTCCAACTGGCGCGGTGGGGGGCCGCGCAAACCACTCCCCGCCTGACGAGCTGGAGTGTAGCGAAGGTGTCGACGCGGAAGTCGAGACAGCTGGCGGGGCTGAAGGCGTCTCGGGTTGCTTCGGAGCCGTCTGCGGCGTCGGGCGCCCGCGTCGGTGGTGATGGAGGAGCCGGGGATTCCGCTGCGCCGCTGCAGACGACGGCCCACGGGTGCGCGGCGTGCTTGAGGCCTGGGCGGAGGTGCCGACGGCCGACGCGCAGAGCTTCAGAGGGGCCATCGTCGACCGCTTCGGCGAGGCCAGCCAGCAGACGTTGGCCCTGGAGCAGGCGAGCGTCAGCGGCGCGCCGGTGGAGCCCGTCAGCGTGGTCAGTTCTGCGGGGGCGCGGGGCAGTCGCCTGGCGGTGAGCGGGGCCGTGCAGGAGGGCGCCGCACCTTCCTCCGGGGCCGCCTCGTCTTCGGGCTCGTGTGTTGCGGCTTCGACGGGGCCGAAGATCGACGGGGCGGCCGCTGGTGCCGGGTGCTCGCCCGCGAGTGCGCGGGCGCCCCGTGCTGCCAGGCGGGAGCGGCCGCTGCGCGACGTCGCGGGGCCGGCGCAGCCCAGTCGGCCGCGGGGCCTCGAGCAGCAGCGACACCTGCAAGCGCATGCGATTGCAGCAAGGGGGGCGCTGCGTGGAGTCCTCCCATCGTCGCCGTTGGCGGCCCTGCCTGGGCACCGTGTTCGGCGGCCTCGTCTTCTTCGGCTTGCCCGTCGCCGCCTGCTGCGGCCCTGCTGTGCCGCGCGTTCTGCGTCTCCGCCTGCGCCTCCTGTACCCCCGCCCCCCCCCCCCCATGGGATGCCTGGGTTTTCTTTTGCGCGACGGCGCGGCGGGGCGCGCGCGGGGCGCTTGCCGCCTGCTGGGCGCGCGGGGCATCTTCGGCCATCGCGGGGGGACCGGGCGCCGCCGATGCGCGCGGCCCGCCCCGCCGCGGGGCAGCGGGGTCCCGTCCATCGGATTGGTGAATGGTGTCGGCCTGATCCCTCTGATCTTTCCCCCTCCTCCTCCTCCTCCTCCTCCTCCTCCTCCTCCTCCTCCTCCTCTGCCTCCGCCCCCTCCTCGCGCGAATGGGGGGGGTCGCCGCTGTTTGGCCCGAGCGTCGACGCATATCTACTTGCTGCATGACGAGTAAAAGCCCCGCAATATACATCTTATTGCCGCCGTGCTTTCTCTCGCGCAGCCCCCCCCCCCCGCAACTCTAGTTGGCGGCGGAGCTGGGGGCGACCCCAGTTCGCGATCCGAGGAACGTGCGAAATGCGCGGCATGGGCACGCATTCGCACTTACCTTCACCTCCGCATCGGTGCCGCCCTCCATTCCCTGAGCAGCCTGTGTTTATGGCTGTTCTGTAAGCCAACTGGCAGTTCGCCGCGGACATCCGGTCCGACTGCGAGGGCAACGGCAGTAGGCGCAACCGCGATGAGGAGCGACTCGCCCACAGGAGCGCCACGACGTTCCTCGATCCGTCGAGGCCCCGCAGGCGCTGGCCGCAGCGTCCCGTCGGGCATGACTGCGAGGCTCCATCCTGGGCTGGCGCCTAGGCCTCGGTGCGCGCGCGGTGCGATCGTGCTGGCTGTCCTCGTGAGCGCGTCGCACCGCCCAAGTGGAACGCTGCAAGGCAATGCGCAAGTGTCACCGACGTCGGCTTCGGCCAAGGTTAGCAGTGGCATCGTCGCGGCCGCCCCGCACTTCGACGCGGCGTTCTGCTGGGCGCAGAGCCGAGTCCCAAGGCGCCAACGCAGCCATCATCGTGGTGAGGTCTTATCGAGGAGGATCTCCATCTCGGCGTTCGGGGGCCGTGTCCCCGTGTTTTTCGTGGCCGTCCTGTTCTGGCTCGCCGGCGTGGTGCCTGGTGGAGCGGGCCCGCGGGGCGGCGGCGTGCTGCAGCCATGCGGCAACCAGTGCCCAGCCGCAGAGGCCTTTTTCAAAAGTTTCGCGACTATGCTCAGACGCGTGGGTCACATCGTAGAGCATGCGCCAAACACCATCGCCATCGCCCTTCGTGCGCCGCCATCGTTCGAAGGGTTCGTGTGCATGACAAATGACAGCAGCAACGATGCGCGTGGCCCCTCACAGGAGGTGCCCTGGCGTGTGCTACCGGCCCGTCGCAGAGCCAGCCAGCGTGCCCCGCCGCCGCGTGGGCGCCCGCGCGCGGGGCCGACTGCGGCCGCGGGACATCCTCAGACGCGAGCTCCGACCCAGGCGGAGGGGCCGACTATCGGGCGCCCGAACTCCATGGTCTCAGCCGTGCCCAAATATATGCTCAGTTGTTCTGGCAGATGAAGACTGCTCAGTGAAAACGGCGCAGACACATGCGAGTCTCAACTCGTAAGGTACGTAGAGTCATCCAGAAGAACAGCGGCACATTCTCCAGGAAAACCATTAAGGCAAAGGTCCCAGACGCACGCGTTCTTTTTGGGGTTCGCAGATGCCAAAATGTAGAGCAGGTTTTCTCGGGTGGAGAAAGGGCAAGGCAAGGGCGAGCGCTCGTCGGGCAAGGGAAGCAGCAGGCGCCGCAATCCGCGAGGCTATGACGAGGCCGTCATGACGTGTGGCATGTGGGAGCGAGGGCCCCTTCCGTGCCGAGTGCTCGCAATGCGCCGCATCGTCGATGCAGGGCAGCGGCGTCGGCGGTCAGTTCGGAGGTTGCGCGGGCTCCGGGCCCGTGGGCAGCTCCCTGGACTCGGGCCCTCTTGCCGGTGTCTCGGGAGTTGCCTCCGTGGTCGCTGAGGGCCCGCCTAGGCCGCGGCCATGCCGCAGCGCCGCGCCGGTGCAGCCACCCGCCGACGGCTCCTGGCAGACGCCCGGGTCAGTCCACGGCCCGTGGTCAGCAGCCTCGCCCGCCGCCGTCCAGAGCCCCGCGCGCAGCGACGCGCCAGTTGTCCTGCCACCACCGCAGATGTTCAACGTGGCAACGCCAGCTTCAGGACTGCCCCAACTTCCAGTGTTACCGCGGTTCCCTGGCGCGGCCGCCGCCGCCGCGCAGCCGGCGGCGGCCGCCGACGGAGCTCGTCTCCACGGCAACGCGCCGCGGAAGACTGCAGCTCTATGGGGCCCCCATCGAGATGAACCCCGTCGACCAACTCTGGAGTGCGGGTGCCACAATCCTTCCGATAGGCCGGCTCGCGGTTCCTGGTGGTCCGCATATCACTATTCTTCGCTTCCGTGGTTTCGGCCAACTTGCGCGCTTGCGACAGGGCCAGCCAGCGCGAGCTGCCCTGCCAGACAGACAACGCCGCGGATGTGAGCACCTAGCTGAAGTGCCGACCGTTGCCATCAGGACGGACGTCGTGCGCGACCTGGCTCTTGAGATCTCCATCCGGCTGTCTTCGATGGCCAGATTTGAGGCCGACCGCGACGCTCAGATGGTGCCGCGGCGTGCTCGCCGACGCGAACGTACCCAACATATGATCGACTCGGTCATGGCTGGACCTCCGACTGCGCACCACCGCCGCTACCGTTAGATCTATGCGCAGAGTCAGAACTCACTGGAGTGGAAGTCGACGCCGATGAGATGTGCGGCATTTGCTTGGACCACCACGTCAACTTGGACCTTGCTGTCATCCTTCTTCAGTGTGGCCATCGTTTCCATCGGAGCTGTGCCTGCGCCTGGGTCGCCAGTAGTTACAGCGGCGCCTAGATGCGAGCAGTGGAAAGTGCGCTCCGTGGCAACCGGGTCCGAGTGCCCTTCTCACAAGGCCCAACATGTAGGCAACATCTGTTAGCGCGCAAGGTCACGCACATGCAGGTCGACACTGCGCCCCGTGAAGCGCCCGATGAGGACGTGCTCTCCGGCGCTACCCGTGTCTTGATCACACCGCGAGACGCGCCGATCGGCGACGTCACCTTCGGCCCTCCTGCATCCACCTGGAGACAGCCGTCGCGTCAAGGCTCAGCACAAGGCGCCGGGGCCGATGTGATACCCTGGTGGCCGGCCACTTGCCCGGCAAATGAGTGCGCTTCTCAGGTGCATCGCAGTCGCGCGCAGCTACCTCCGGGCGAGCCCAGCGTCATCGTGGACCCAGGTGCGTGGACCAACTTCGTGGGTGAGAAGCCCGCGCGCCAGCTGCGCCGCCGAGCCGTGGAGGCAGGGCGCCGGCCGCAGCAGCTTCTCTGTGAGAGCCCAAGGTGTTGGCAATGGGGCCCGAGAGCGCGCCCATCAGGTGGGCGCCGCCATTGTCGTCGCGGACGAACTGGGCAAAGTAACCATCCGCAGCTTCGCAGCCGCCATTGACAGGATCTGGCAGCAACCTGCCCGGCCTGCTCGGCCTATGCAGCGTGGGGTCCATGCGCGCGAACCTGGACATGGGCCAGCGCAAGCCGATGTTGCCTGGCGGCGGCGACGTCCAGACCCTGTGGCCCGCGGGTGCAGTTCGCGCCCCACTAGTTGCAGTGGGCTCTGTGCGGGCGCCTCGCAGTGGCCATCGACGACTTCGAGAGGGCTGTTCAGGCCGCAGGCGGAGTGCCCGACCGCAGTGTTCAGCTGCGCGCCCGCGCCGACGAGACCGAGACGGAGATGGAGGACGCGACGCCGGCCGGCCGCTGCCCCCTCCAGCCAGGTGTTAGAGCAGCGGTCGAACCTCGACTCTCTATGAATCGACGCCCCCACAAGGTGCACCCTGGCTCTCCCGGCCTCTAATCGTAGAGCTCTAGTGGTAAAGCTCGCGCCGACGTGCGCTGGAGCTCCTGAGCAGCGCGCGCGGCAGATGCGATCGCTCCATCCTACCAACATCGCCTCTCCCCACCGCTCTGTTCGCCTTGGTGAAATTGCCGGGCGCGAATATCAGCGGGCTTGGATTCTGATGCCGAAAAGCCGTGCTCATCTAGGGAGTGTGTACAACGTACCAACGAATTATTACATGAGTTACTGCTTGCGTTCCGAAGACACGACGTACCCCGTGCTGCAATAAACTTGGCAAACAAGCTGAAACGTTCCATCGATGTGGTCACGAGCCCAGTTGTTGGCATGCAGCTGCTGTTGATCAGGCTCTGCCGACGCGGGCTCGCACCGTGGCCCGACGACCAGTCGCGTGCCATGACGGCGTTCCACATCGTCACGACGATAGAACAGGGGGCCAGTTTGTTATATGCGCATGTCCCAAAGTCTCGTGCGCCGAGCGTCCTGGCACCGGGCGAGGGAGCGTCCTCCAGGCAAGGGAAGCTCGTCAGTGATTAGTGATTGCCCGGGCAAAGCGGATTGAAGCAGAAGTGCTTTTCCAACTCCACGAGCGATTTGTCATGCTCTTGCGTTGGATTTTGGCGGGAATTTTTGCCGGGGCAGAGTCGCAGATTGTAGGGCCCTCGAACGCACCAGCTGCTCTGCTTGGCGAGGGGGCTTCGGCAGCTTCGTCGAGTGCCCCGCGCTCTCCGCCCCAGACTGTTCGTCAGCTTGAGAATCCCTGTTCAAATCGCTTTCTCGGAGGCAGGAGACATGGCAATGATGCAGGCGAGCATGTGGCGCGCGAAGGTATGGCATCTACGACGAAGAAGTGCGGAAACGTGCGTGAAGTTGAATTTGATTATCAAAGTTTTCGGCGACGTCGTCGACGACATCTCTGGCCCTGGCAACGACTATTCCAGGGCGCAACTATTGAACGTGCCAGCCAGCTCTCAATCGGTGAGCACCTGGCGGACTCATGCGCAGCAGGGACCATCGTTGGTCAGCGCGCCGCGTTCCCGGTGCCCACCTTCGATCCCGCAGACGTCGCGCATGCCCTGGCAACGATCCGCGCCTTGGGACTCGGCGCGGACCTGTGTGAGCTGTGCGGCGGTGAAACCCGCACTTCGCAGATCGAACTTCGACGACAATTCGATGCTGGAGACAACTTCGACCTGGTTGCTGGTTGTGGTTTTGGTGACCCTAGTATTCAACGTCGCGTCTTGTAATGCAGCGAGTCCAACAATGTGCTGGTGGTGGTCATGGTGCCGTCTTGCCGCAGTACTGGGCCGCCTAGTGGTTTCGAAAACTCTATCATTCGTGAGACCTGGCGGATGCACCGCGCGGAGGATGCTGCGTATCTCTCTCTCTCTCTGCTGGCAAGTTCAGATGCGCCGCGGGCGATATATTTTTGTCGAACAAATGACCCCTTCTCGGCTCAGCGCAGCACCGCCGTGGGGACAAATGGCTGCACATCCCCATGTAGACGCGGTTCTGTTCGATCAATGTTGCCTGGGAGCCAAGGGGCCACGCGGTCTCCCAGCCAAGATGCCGTCCGTAATAATTGCCAACTCACCACGCTGGCTAGCACCTCTCAGGAGCCTGAGGCGCAGCGGTCGCTACGACCACGACGTCGACTGGGTTCGCAGCCAACGCGCCAAGGCGTTCCAGGTCTGGCCATGGCGCTTAGCTGAGCGCGCGGTGCAAGGCGTCGTCACTCTCAATGCCGCGGTGGAAAGCTCCCTCGCGCTGATGGCTGAGCGTTGCCCGGCTACAGGGGCCCACACCAGCCCAGAGGCTAGGCTCTCCGGGAACTTGACTGCCTGGAAATGCCGACGCACCACCTGCGCCAGCACCAGCACCAGCAACAGCAGCCGCGCCTACACCAGCAGGCAAGCCCCATGCCCGATCCAAGGCGGCTGAAGCTCCCATTTGCGCCGCGGGCACGCAGGCGGCTGCCGTTGCGCCGGCTTGAAAGCAGGCAGCCAATGCATCGAACGCTACGCGGTATCCAGAATGCCGCGGTTGCCGCGGTAATCGCAGCCATCTGGTTCCTCGTCGCATCAAGATCGCAGGGAAGTTCGCCTTCTCTCGAGGAGTCGAATCACCGTGCTCTTGTCCAGGAAGCACGCGGGACCCGCCCCGAGATAGCGCGCCCTGACCGCGCCAGGTGGCCAGGCCATTGCCGCTAGTTTGACAGACCACACAGGGTTATCCAAGAGCGCCGCGCCGGCATGCGCAGAGCCTATCCCAGCGAGGCCCGAGTGCAGCAGTCTCAAGACCCCGTGGCAGGAATCCCTGGATCAGGTGAGTCCTAGCGCCGACGGGCCGCGTCCAGACCGAGACCCCTTCGAAGACCCGGCAATGCATCGCAAGTGCGCCGCGAGATCCATGAGCTACGCGTCCGCCGGTGGCGTGCTACGCGGACTCAGGCGGAAAAGAAACTTACAGCAGCCTTGTGCCCGAGCATAGTCATCCGAGTCATCGCCAGCGTGGGGGGCGCATGGCCTCGAGTGCAGGGCCTGAGCCAGCGAAACACGTCACAACTCGCACCCTTGTTCGAGCTGGTCACGAGTCCCGATCAGGAAGTTGCAGGGGATGTCTACTCTATCGGCAATAGCCGATCTGGCATTTGTTCGATGGAGCCGAAGACTGGCCTGCAGCAGGGATTATCGAAGGTGATTCCAGCGATGCTGAACGCCGCTCCTCTAAGTGCTTGTGCGCCGCCGTCCTAGCACGGTTTGATCTCTATCTTCGGGCCATTAAAGACACTGCTAGTGGATGGCGACTGTGGTATCCTTGGCGCCGCAGCTAAGCCATATTTCGACCGACGCGGTATCGTGGCCCCAGTAAGAGTCCCCGAGCAGCGCGCCCGCATGATCGAACGACGCGGTGCAATCTTACGACGCGCCATGCATTGCAGTGAAGAGCAATTTCGGCGTGAAGGACTGGAAGCCAGCATGCTCGACCCAACTGTCTGAGGCTGCATTTACAGTCGGCTCTCTCATATCCTACGGAGGTGCAACGCCATGCAACGCAACATTCGGAAGGCAACAGCGGATGCTGTCGGAGATGTTTGCGCCCCAGGATGACTCTGCAGGCGTGGCCCGCAACTCCCACCGGCTAAGAGTGATCGCGCTGCATCGATTTGTTCAATCCTCGGCCATCTTCCGTGTCAATCGAGCCTCCAAGACCAAACGCCACTGTCGCAGGGCAGACCCTGGACCGCAGGCCAGGTGAGTTGGTCGTGTTCTACCGAGCTCAATTTAGGCCGTAGTCGTCAAGATGAGTGCCCAACAAGGCACCGTGAGCATCAATTGCCGAGGCCCGAACAGATATGCCGCCTCGGAGATGTACGACGACTCATGGACTTCGGTGGATTGGTATACGGACGTACGATTTCAACCGGCATTGATGAAAAGAAACAGCACATCATGAGCCAATCGGCTAAGACCCTTCAACGAATTGGCCTTGCCGACGCTGGCGCGATCACCGCCTTCACCACCAACGAGTGCTCCGTGGCCTTGAGCCGCGAGTACTTAGCCAGAAGCGTCTGTAATCTCAACGGTGCCGCGGCCATCCAAGCCGGCCGCGGTCTCGAGCGCGTCGTGACCGTAGACAGTCGAGACGGATCCCTCCCGGCATTTTGGCGACTGGGCCATCGGGAAGTAGACAGCTGGTGGAGCTTCGAGGCTGGCAGACGAAACCTTGTCGAGCTACTAGGTCCCGACCGCAGCCGCATGTGTTATTTCTCATTCGTGCCGGGAGAGGTGGCTGGGCGCTGCTGTGCAGATATCGTGGGAGATGGGCTCCAGGTGGCAGACGCTCGGGCAGGTAGCGCCGATCCTTCGGAAACAGGCGCGCGCCCCGACGATTCGACGCATGACGATGGGAGGTTATCCACCGTCGTGGAGGAGCCCCACGAAGACGCCTAGAGCGATCACTACCTCATCGATACCGCGTGGTGGGCCTCCGTAACGCACGACCAACAGGCAGTCATGAAGGATGTGTTGCCCACAGGGTCGGCCACTTCCGATGAGATCTTGGAAACGGAGAGCCAACCTGCTCCGTCATCCCCACTGCCACAAGTCACGCCCGCAGAGGTGTGCCAGCACCACAACTACTTCAGTAGGTGCTGCACCTCTCGGGGCCGCAGGCCAGTGACACCGATGAGGCTGGGAGCGCCTACGTGGAATTTTTAGCCCGAGACGAGATGCGCAAACTCATATTCGATCGTCGTGTTCCCGATGGTCGCTGCGCACGCCTCCGGGTCTACGTGTCAGGAAGGCAGTGGTCGGGCGTGACGCTGACTTGCTCACCCCCGAAGAGTTTCGGGAGCACGCCGCAGCCGTCGCTGCCGCTGTGCTCGGGGAGCTGCAGGTACGCGTTGATCTCAACTGCTTCTTGCGGCGCCCGCGCCGAGGAGCACGCGACATCCTCGACTGCAGGTGGGCCGGCAAGTGGCAATGGACAGGATGTAAAACATGCCCACCTCAGCAGGTTCAGGTCGCCCGCGTGAGCCTGGTTCTCGGAGGCTTGAAGGACGTCGACGCCGATCTCATCGCCACGCGCGCAGGCACCTCACCACGACTCTCCCAGCGCGTAATTGTCTCCAGGGCTGCCTGCCGAGCATGGCGATCGATGCGCGGGACGTCAAGGACATCCTGACAGGCGTCAGCTAGCAGGAACTTGCGGAGACGACGGGAGGGGGAGAGCGCGAGGTTCATGCTAAGCCTTCTCCTGACGCCATCGCAGTCCTGCACATTCCAGGGGTACGGCGATTCGACCCAGTATTTGGAGGTTTCCACATGGGGAAACCAGGCACGGGGCGCAAAGATGCCCCAACATTCTGGTACGCCCAACTCACCGAGATCACCGTGGAACTGTACCAAGCCATCCCAACACTATACGGCAACATAAAGGTGACGATCTCGTTGTACGGGCCGCCCAGCATGTTGGCGACATCAAGGTCACAGGATCACCGCAGGAAAAGGCAAACTTACGTCAATGCTTAGAGGGTGCTTTTTGGAAAGGTGAGCTGGATGTTAGTGAAGGTGCTTTAACGTGCTGTGGAACGCGTCATTCCCCCGCGCGCAACGGTGGACATTAGCTGGGCCAGACCGGGTACATCCAGGTGCTGAGACTGATGGGAAGCGCTGAGCTGGTTGGCAAGCCCAACTCCGAGCTCGCCACAGAGAGCCTGGTCAAGCTATGCCTCAGTCTGCTTATGGAACTGGCTTTCGCATTCATCACCCGACTCGATCTGCCCGTCGACTACGTGGCCGCACGCTAGC
Organism: Prorocentrum cordatum; assembly: GCA_963575745.1. NCBI lineage: Eukaryota > Dinophyceae > Prorocentrales > Prorocentraceae > Prorocentrum > Prorocentrum cordatum. Next base: position 153,074 of record CAUYUJ010020461.1, read on the forward strand.
GCCTGTCAGTGGCGCTAACGTGCGGCCACATACGGAAGGTCAACGTGTTCGTGAGATGGGCACGGGCCACGCCATATCGCATCCATTATGAACGTATGCGTTGCGCACGTAAGCTTGGGATTCACAGCGACTTAGCATTCCGAAAGGAACAGAAGCATGGCGCCGACGCAGGACGAGCCTTTCGAGGAGCCACCTCCTGGCGCATGGGCACCCGAGACACGGGTGCTCACCGAGCGTTAGTTGGCGAGCAAGCGTGTCGCTTACTGGGCTGGCAGTGTGGGGCGCTCATAACAGTTGCACGAAGCACTTTCCCACGTGAGCTGATGGCCGTGATCAGTTCGACAGATCGCGGCCTCGTTCTGGCCGCCACGCCCCATGAAGTATTCAGGGAACTTCGTGGCTCTGGAGCGGCGCGTCGCCAGCGAGATGGTCAGCAGCCGCTTGCGCTACAAATTGCGCTCTGCCTCGGCTCGATGGGAGTGGTCACGGCCGTCGCAGCTACGAGACCTAAGCCTCCGGCAGAACCCTCGCTACTGCTGCGTGTGCTCTGACCGCGCGACCTCCTGAGCTCGGGCCATCTATGGGCCCTGGGCTGGGAAGATGCCCGTGCCATGATCTTGGATGGACTGACCAAGGGCAGTATAGATATACCTTCCCTCCACGACGTGGCCAGTGGCTCTCGTCAGCGGTCACGCGCGCCGTGCAATCGCCCCCGCGCCGGCTGGCGGGGCAAGAGCGCCAGCCGACCTCCGAGAACTAACATGTATTATCATGTAGATATGGGAACTGCGCGTGCTCCATATTCTCTGGAACCGTCGGCCCTTCCACGTCCCATCTCTTTCCGAAGGTCTGTCGCGTGGCGCGGGGTGGTTGAGAGGTATGTTGTAGCGCGGCAGTCGGGGGTGGGTGGGTATGCCGTCGGCGGTTGATGTTGCAGCGGTCAGCATTCGCTCTGACACGAGTGTAGGCGAGCGCGTGCACGGACACAGTGGACAGGAGTAGCAGGAAGGATCAGGCAGCAGCATTTACGATGCCGCTGCCACTTGTCATCGGCAGCCTTGAGCGCCGGGCGGCCGAAGCGCGCTGAGCCACCGTTTGTCGCTCGCGCGCTGCCGGGCCCACGCGCGGGCTCCCGGCGCGCGCCGCCGCGCTCTGGCGGCTGCCCGCTGCCGTGCGCGCGTGTCGCCGTGACTCAGAGCAGGCCGCCGGGGCCCCCGGGCCCGCCGCCGCCTCGCTGCTCGCGTTCCACACCCTCGTCTTCCTTGTCACCCACCGAGCCGTGCCACGGGCTCGATCTCCGACGCTCCCTCCTGGCACCTGGGCGAGAGTCGGTTGCCCAACCGGACAGCTGGCGATGATCCGTCGTCCCGGCATGCTTCTGATGATGCCGCCGCCAAGCAGGCCGCGCATTTTTTGAGGTGGAGCGCCCGGTGCAGCAGTCCAGCGAGGCCAGGCGTGTGGTTTCAACGTCAGCTGTTTCACGCGGCCTCGCTCAGGCTCAAGGGCCCCCCCGTTCCCGTTCGCGCCCGCCATCTCCTCGCAGACGCAGCATGGCAGCCTTGTCTCACTTTGGGTTGATGCCTGCCAGTAAGGTGCCCGCGCTTGCACCGAGCCCGCCGGATACGCCACCTCCTCCAGAAGCGCCAGCCGCGGCGCAGTCGGAGGACGCTCTGCCGTTTGCCGAGAGCGACGGAGATTGTGCATGTCGTGCGCAACTGGCACCATGCGGATCAAATGTCAGAACAGGTTCTCCGTCGCAGCTTTTTCAGCAACAACATGGATCCCGAGCTTCGCGCAGGATCTACGTTTGAAGTGCGGGGGGTCCACGGCTGGACACATGATGCGTGGCCCACGTATGCGAACGCCCCGCTGAGCATCGCGCTCGCGATGTTTACGATGAGGCTCTACCATCTTGAGATTTCGTAGAGCCCTCAGCAGCGGGGCGAATCCAGGCGTTGCTGGGCGCTTATCATGGTCCGGATTCGGTCAGGATGCGTTGGCCGCGATTGACGAGGCACCGCTCGGTGCGCCCTCGTCCAAGAGCAGGCCGCCTGGCTACAAACGGCCGGCGGCGCTGTCGCCGCGTGGATCGCGTTCCCCTTCGCCTCCGGGTGTGCGCGTGCCGCGCGCTCCACGTCGTCGCCGCCGTTTGCCAGAGGATCACCCCCAGTCGCCTTCTCGTGAGGCTGCATGCGACGATGCGAGCACGGCTCGCGCTTCGGGCTGGAGGCCGACGCTACCTCGCCCGTCGGCTCCTCGCCCGTTCTGGACGAGGACGGGGGCCATGGCGCCTACCGGCTCCCGAGGGCGCGCTGCGGATAGCCGCACAATCCCGACTCAAATAGGAGGGGTCGCCGCTGTTTGGTCCGAGTGTCGACGCATATCTACTTACTGTGTGAAGAGTGAAAGCCCCGCAATCTACATCCAATTTCCGCCTTGCTTTCTCTCGTGCAGCTTCCAATCCCCGCAATTCTAGTTCCTCCTCCTCCTGCTCCTCCTCCTGCTCCTCCTCCTGCTTCTCCTCCTGCTCCTCCTCCTGCTCCTCCTCCTGCTCCTCCCCCTGTTCCTGTCCTTTTCGCCCCCCCTCCTCCTACCTCTTTTCTCCTCCCCTCCCCCTCTTTCTACCTTCTCCTCCTTCCCCTCCTCCTTCTCAACCTTCTCCTGCCTCCTCCCCTTTTCGCGAGGCCGAGAGCACCCCGAGACCGAGGGGTCTGACGGAGATTGCGCGAGGGCTGACCGACCTGGTCCTGGAGAGGTCGGACATGAGCATCTCGGCGGCGCTGGACGATCGCCAGGACGGCGCGGGGCAGCGCTCTCAGGGGGAACGCCTGGGGGGATGGGCTCAGGGGCGATGCAGCGACCCCGACTCGCTCATGGACGGCGGGTGGGGCCCCGATGGCCCTCCCCGCCCAGGGATGTGCAGCCCATCGCCGATCCGTCGGCGATGCATCGCCGATCTCAGCTCGATTCTCCACCTCGCTGCGCCAGTCTCCCCCGACGCTGCCCCTCGGGCGAGGGCCAGCACCCAGGCACCGAGGCGCCTCGAGCAAGCGGTCGAGGCGTCCAGTTCGTCGCGTTTCTCCTGGCCCGCGGAGGCCGACTTCGGGCCCCGAGTCCGTCGAAAGGCCTCGCGGGACAGACACCTGCCATTGGGGAAGGGGCTGGTGGTGTCCCGGTGCCCATGTCTGGGGAGGGGCTTTCGAGGATCGGGAGTTGGAAGAGGGTATGATGATGCTGCTGCTGCTGGTGCTGATGATGATGATGATGATGATGATGATGATGATGATGATGATGGTGATGATGATGATGATGTTGATGATGATGAAGATGATGATGATGAAGATGATGATGATGATGATGATGATGATGATGATGATGATTGATGATGATGATGATGATGCTGATG